>VZRN01004188.1:248519-368645 GCA_013397935.1 Dasyornis broadbenti
GCGCCAGAATAAGGGGTTTAAAAAAAAAAAAAAAAAAAAAAAAAAGAGGCTGAATGCTCAAGAAAGTATGGAGGAGGCAGTGAAGTGCTGAGCTGAAAATCTTTTTTAAGATCCTTATATGTACTGCATAGTGGGGGAGAAAGATACAGCAGAGAAAAGTATGCATTTGACACACATCAGAGATATCAACAGCTCCAGTGGCAATTTTAAGGAAATTAAATGGAAATTAAAGGGAAGCATTTTCGAGCAGAAGTCCCAAAAGCACTTAAAAATATGGAACATCAGAAAAGCTCAGCATCTACCAGCAGTGGGGGATCCAGCTCCTTTCATGGCCAGCACACAAAGCTCAGTGGGCCAAGCCTGAGTCAACTTCGAGACACCGGAACTCAGCCTGATGCACATCAAAAGCTGTGCCAGAATGCACGAGAACCTCCAGGGCAAACAGCTCCCTCCAGCAGGGAAAAGCTCTGAAATCCCAGCATCCCACAGAAAAAAGAGGGAAAGGATTGGGACACCTTGACTTCCTTTTTTCAGTTTCTCATGGTCTTGCAAAGCCATGTAATACAGTGTTGGGTGTGACTGGTGGTCCACCACTAAAATTCAGCTGTCACTCGGCTGTCACCCATTGGCCAGAGCACCATATGGCCTCTTTTTGTCCAGGGAGTGCTTTCTTCCATTTCTCTGCCTCACTCGTTTCAGCCACTGCCCATCTCATGGGTAATTCCATCCTTCTCATTTCTGCCACACCACTGACAGAGGCAGGTGTGACACTGCCCTTGACTTCCTTTGGACTCCCACTGTGCACATGATCCCAAAAATCAGGCAGCTCCCATAGCCTGACACAGAGAGGATCCACGGAGATGCACACCAGCATCTAAGCAGGAGAACAATGAGTGTGCTCTGTAAGAAAGCACAGGGAAAGACACTTGTGTGTTTTCGTTTCCTCAGAAACACATCCCAAAAAAGCCCCACAAGAGGGTGAGTCATCCATAGAGGATATTGGTGTCTCTGAGTTGCAGCTGCTAGTTTTTAATGATATAATTTTAATTTACCAATAAAATAGAAGAAGGAAGGAATGACTGGATAGGATGTGTATCATTGTCTCTCTGTAGGACTCCCCCTTTTCCAGCATGGCTGCACGAGATTGGCTGTTGGATCTGAGGTCTTTAAGCTGTGAGCTGGTCATGCGCATGTGAAGTTTGTTCAAACACATCCGCAGGCTTCAGGTACAGCTTTGTGGGATCATATAAGATCATATATTTGGTGCAAACTGTGAAAAAAATTATTATTATTCTCTCTTTTTACATAAGTACTTTAACATTAGTCAGTATCCTTCTGCTGAAGTACAAAACTGGGAGCGGTGGCTGATACATCAGAGGATTGGGCTGTCATTGAGAGGGACCTGTACAGGCTGGAGAAATGGGCTGACAGGAGCCTGATGCAGCTCAACAAGGGAAGTACAAAGTGACTGAAGTTCCTCCAGCAGAACACCTCCTGTCCTGCGCTGCTGCTTCATTTGCCACCTTGGTGGGGCATCAGGCAGGGCCTGGACACTAACAAACACAAGAGACTTGAATGTGGCAACTGTTAATTGCAGACAACTGTGGGAGTGATGATGCCAAGATTGTCACTGTAATGCCAAAAAGATCCAACTGGAGTGCTTAAAATTCAGTCATGTAGGATTGTATTTAGAACCTGTTCTCACCTCTCACGGTGGCTCTACGCAAATCCTGCTGGATTATCATCACTCTTCAAAGCCAAGCACACATCTGAAGTTCCTAAATTCGGGTAGAATTTGAGACTTTTTTTCCTGTCCAAGCACCTGTTGTCTCTGCCTGATCCTTTTGTGCGCCATCTCACACGTGAGGGTGTTGGAAATCCTCTGCAGTGTGCCCGGACTCTGCTTCCCAGTGCTGAATGGCCTTGCAGATCAAACCATCCTTGGGGTCAGAGTGAAGCTCGAGGGATGAAGCCAGCTCTTTCCTGAATCAACTCATGGCTTCCTTAGTGTGCCCCCTGATGAACCTGCACATGAGTCCAAGTAGTTCAAACATTGCTCAAGAAGAGGCAATACTGTGGAGGTGTGTCCAGTACACACAGCGGATCCACAGGGTGGATGCAAAGGTGCTCAGGGAATGCCAGGCTCCTCCCAGAGTACCCACAGGCCATGAGGAGAGCACTTGTCCTCGCTCAAGAAGCGAGTTGTTACAGGAAGAGAAGATCAAGGAGTGAGTTGTTATGGGAGGAGGAGACCGTGAAATGTTTGCGAGGTTAAAAGTGGGATGGAAGTCAGGGCTGGACCCTCTAACTGAAGTGTTGGTTTTGTGATAAGCAGCTGTCAAATCTCTTTCTCAGCTGCTCCATCAGGAAAAAAATGTTGTGGGTTTTCCCCATTATTTTGGCCAGAGTGACCCCCAGATTTTCCATGAGTGTCACATTACATCGGCAGTCAAAGGGCACTGCAAATACCTGGAGCCGCAGCCTGCAAACCTGCCCCTGCCAGGAAGCCTTCATCCTGTTCTGAGCAGCTCCTGGCGTAGCTTTCAACGCTTTGGGTGCAAAAGATACATCTTAAAAGAGCGTTAAGAGCTACACTTTCTCTTTGGTGGAGAATTTGGAGAGTTACAGTTTTTTGGTTGCCTTTTTTTTCTTTTTTTTTAAAAGCAAAACAAACCCCCAAGACTGGATTTCAGGTGAAGAGCATTGCAAAAATAATAGGGACCATCAAAACACAGCTCTCATTTCAGTTGCATTTTTTCCTAGAAAACTGTCAAAAGTGGACAATTTAAATGTACCTTTAAAGTACAAAAATGCAGGTTTTGTACAAGGGTACTCAATCGGTTTCCAGTTTTCCAACTGAAAATGTAAAAGTTACCTTTATCCAAGATGTGTGGTTCTGGTGATTGACCTCATCCTGCCCAGACAGTTGGATTTGGTCAGGCCTTGAGGAAATTAACCTTGCCAAGGGCAATCTCTGCCTCGGCACCACTTGGACCATTACCTTTATCTTGCAAAGCCTTGCTCTGACTTCAGCTCTCTGGGCTTATCCTACAGCCTTCTGCTGGTGCAGAGTGTTGCTTGTTAAGGCAAAGGGGTCCAGGGATGTGTAGTTTGAGTTAACTCTGAGTAATCAGCAAGGCAAGGGGAAATTTGGCAAGGTGCCTTCAGGGAGATTGGGAACAGCCAGGGCACCCCTGGCAGAGTGAAATACTGGCTGAGTTTGTTCCCAAGTGGAAATGGTTGTGTACAGAGTCTTCGCTGCAGCCTGGGACAGGAGAAAAAAATGATGTTTGTGACTAGCTCATGGTATTAATGTTCTGGAAGGGGATGAAGGAGGAGGTGGAAGCTGATGGAGTTGCTCTGTGCTCATCACTGCAAGCTTTTGGGCTCATCAGGAAACATGCAGAACTGCATGGGGCTGAGCTGTCCATCAGCCTTTGCTGTAACTTTGACTGTGGGTACAGGGCTGTGGCTGGAGAAGAACATCCTCCTTGACTATACTCAGCTCCTGAAATGGTGTGCAAGTGATTTTGGTCTGGCAGAACTCCCTGAGATTCCCTGATTCCTCTACCTCATACTAAGGGCAAGAGCAGTGGATCTGGCACTGGGTGAGTTCATGTCTGTGTGCGTTTCAGATGCTCTGTCTCAGCGCTGGCACTGAAGGCACAAGGTGGTCCTCAGCACCCCAGACTGAGGGAGGAGCTCTGTGTTAATGAGGGCTCTTCAGTGCAGGTGCTCTGCACTGCAGCTGATTGTCCTCTTAGGAGAGCTTAGGAGCTGCAGGGGATGATGCTGAGTGTGGGGAACAAGCCTTTAACTTGCTGACATGCATTGGGGCTCAAGCAGTGTCTCGGTGTGACACATTTTATTGCTTTAGTGGCCTGTGGCTGCTCACTAGAGCGGAAGGCTGCTGGGGTGTTTTGTTCTGGTGCATTGCTCTGAATCCTTGAAGGACCTTACCCAGGCTGGGCATCCCCCAGCAGCAGAGCTTGCCTGGGGCTGGGAGCTGCTGGAGAGCAGGGCAGGGAGCTGTGTGTTGGCAGGAGTGGCCACCAGCAGCCAGCTTCCTATGGCTGTCTCCTGGAGGCTCAGAAAAAGGGGCAGGGGGAATGGTCTAGTACCTGGTGTGAGCAAACATGAAATTTTACCAAACTGCTTCTTGGCTTTCCTGCCCATGAGGGATCAGAGGGATGTTGAAACTTGAAGAAAGTGAAGAATTGTGCAGGTGGGCTGAATTGGAGGACTCCTGTACACACACGCAAACTCAACCCCTGTGTAGGTGGCTACAGGACCTGAATCTGAGAATTTGTTGTGTAATTTGTATTTCTGCACATAAGTAGCTATTTCTATATTTGGTGTGAGGAAAAGAACTCCAGTGTGAACACAAGAAAGTCCCATATGGCTGATCTGAAAGGAAAATGTGGAATATTAAGTTGTATTTAGTGTCTCTAGTGCCGTATTTGTACTCTCTGTCTTTTGAGGAAGAGAGGAGACAATGCAGTACCTCTAGTGCAAACCCCCCACCCCAAACCCAAAGTTATAAACAAAACAGAACAAAAAACCCCAACCAAACTAAATAAACACACTTAAGGAATGAAACTTTTAGGTGTACAGACCAGCCTGGAAGTATTGAGACAGTGGCAAAGCACTGAAGAGGCAGAAGACTTTGATCCTCCTCTCTTCTCCCAAGTGAATCTTTCTGAAACGCTGAAGACCTTTATAGCTGCAAATATGTCCCTCAAGTTGGCCTTGCATGTCACTGGAAGGAAAATACTACAGCTTTTTAGTGGGTTGATCCACTTCATGCTGGTTTCTCATGGAGAATGGAAGAATTCTTTCTAAACCTTGAAATGTCAGTCTTCATGGCTGGCCAGCAATCCAGAGCTAAGTGATAAACAGGACACGTTTCTGTCTTGTAGTGTTTTTGTAAGGCTGTAAATAGTTTTGTGGGGTTTCATTTCAGTTTTTTGGGGTTCTTTTTTGATTGTTTTTAAGGACCAAATTGCTCAAATCCAAATTTGGGAACAGGCTTAGTCAAGAAATGGTATTGGTGGTTGGTGAAAATATCAACCAGAAGAAACTGGTTTCCTGCTTCTTGTTTTCAAAGTGATCGTTTTGCTTCTACCATCAATTTCCTTGAATTTGCAGCTTAATGGAATCCACTTTGTCTTTGGACAGCAGAAGATGCCTTGGGTAGCTGAGCTGCAGAGGTAGCCAATGTCATTGGGTTATAGAAGGGACTGGAAGCTTTAGAGAAGAAACACAGCCTTCTTCATCCATAGGTTTAGTTGTTTAGCCATTTCCTGCACCCCAAATACACTCCCTATTCCTACAGCAAGCCAGCAAGAGCAGAAAGTGGGCTGGTGTTCTCTGCAGATGGGCTTCACTGCATCTCTTGCACTGCACCTCAGGTGGGTTTCACTGTACTTCATCATCTGCTGAGATGTTTGAGCTTTGTGGCACAAACCTCTGGGAAGTGAAGGGCAGTAGGAAAGGCTTGTGTATATGGATCCAGCTTGGTCATGGCTTCACAGGGTAGGGATGCTCACCAGTGTCATCAGCACTGTGCTAATAAAGCAGGGTAATATCCTTTGGGCTGGCAGGAGGCTGTTGGAATGGTGAGGCTGTGTATTGGTATCCTGACTGCAGAGGAATCCTGCTTGTCTGCCCACTGTTCACAGCCTGGGAAGGATCAATTCCTGAGATGCTCTGTAAGGATGGATGGAAGTTGGATCTGGAGTGGTTTAAGCTGCCTTTTTTTTTCCCCCATAAACCTGGTCAATGTCACACTGTGCAAGCAAAGACTTATTGAGAAGGAGTTATTAAAACACATTTCAAAAATAGTTGAAAATTGAGCATATTTGGATTTTAATGACCAAATTCATAGGACCTGATGTCTCTCCAAGCTAGGATGAAGCAACACAGCCATCCCCTTCACCCACCAGTGGGGCAGGTCCTGCTGCTCCAGGGTACCACCAAGCTCTTGTAACAGAGGTGTCTCCTGCTGGGTGCCACAGAGCTACGCCAGAACCAAGCTGTGGTCAGAGTGTGGATGCTGCTTCTTTATAGAGCCAAAGCTGAAAGACAAAGTGCTCACCAGTGAAAAATCAGAATAGATTTCTCCACAAAAGCACTGGGATTAACATAATCCTGGCTGTCTTACTCTTTTGGGGGGGGGGGGGGGAACAGCACAATTTTGGCGCTGTGTGGGCTGGAGAGCAGGGACGGTGCAGCAGCAAGGTGAAGTGCAGCCTTACTGTTCTCACCTGTCTGGAATTTGCCTCTTATTTCTCCTGAAGTCACTGAGAAGGGCCCTTGTTCCCTGTGATCCTCACATCTCCCACTCAAGGGTTTGAAGGACACTCCTTCCCTCCAGCAGGATGGGTGCTGCTAAACTGACCTCACTTGAAACCACTTCATCCCTCACCAGAGCCATAGCTGCCCATGGGGTCACCTCACCTTCTCTTGAACTTTGTGCTCCTGGGTGACTTTTCTTGGAAGGATTCGAGCTGGCTGTCTGAGACAAGTGCTGAGCTGAATGAGTTGAACAGGCAGCTCTCACTCATGTCAGACGTGTCCTTCTGCTTTGTCTGTGAGGACACTGAGGGCTGGCTTACCACACTCAGCTCCTTTCTTCCTGTGTTTTTCTTCAGTCTTGGTCTTCTGTGGCTGCTTAGGTTTAAACACCTGGTGCTGAAGGTCACATGGAAATGTGTTTCCCATCCAGGCAGTCAGCTTTATGGTGTTTGTCTTTAATGTCCTTATAACATCTTCCTTTAAGACTTCAGCCTGAGGTAATATCCATAACTCAAATTTATTCCCTAAGAATTACTTGATGCCCATATATTGGTCATCAACAGCCTTTTAAATGAAAGCCTGAGCAGTGTGATAGCTCAGCCCCCTGGCACCTCCCTGACCGTGCTCTGTGCTCCCTCAGTGGGCTCAGCTCAGCTCAGTGTGCTCCTGGCTCTCCAAGAACTGCAGCGGAGCACTCCACTGGCTATGCTGATCCAAGTGCTTGGCAGAGGCACAACCTGTTTCTAAAATTTTCTCCAAGATAGTTTTCCATGGGTTTGCATCTCCCAAACGGCCGAGCCGGGTGGTATGTTATATGGTGTCATTGTTTGTTTAGCTAATGAGGTAGGGAAAAACAAAGGGCTGGGATCCTTGCCTCTGTGAAACAGATGTCAACAAGCAGCCCCTGAAGAGCGGATGAGCAGGGACCGAGCAGCCAGGACACTGAACCAGGGTTCTAAGAGATGGTTTTGGTTCCTGACGCAACACAGTCATGGATGAAATGTGAAAAAGGATGCCTCAGCCCAAAAAGAAGAGGGAGATGCTGGGAACTGTGTGTTTTTCTGGTTCTTTCCCAGGGAGCAGCTGCTGTTGGAGACCAGCTTTTGTCTGCCACTGCCCACCTGGAGTGACAATGACCCCTTCCGCAAACATTCCCAGAGTTTTCCTTCTGGAAGAACTTGCCCACAGAAGGGTGGATTCCCTCACTCATGGCTTGTGCCCTACCATGTAATGTGGGCAGTTCCTTTAGTTGTTTCTATCTGGTGCTGAGAAGCCTGGAAGAAAACCCATGCCCAGAGGAGATCTGCTTGAGAGCAGAAAGCACGAGGAAAACAATAAAGTTTCTTTCTGCATCCCCCCTTTATTTTGCCATTTTGACTTAAGACGCAAGCTGCCATCATTTCCACATGGAGCAGCCACATGAAAAGCACCACTAAACAGTTCTCTGAGTTTCTCAATAAGAAACACAGCAGATAAATATATTTAATCTGTGTGTATTGTTCATCTTGGCTTTAATTTCCTGTTCTGAAAAGGTTTAGGAATTTAAACCCATGAATCATTACTGAAGCTGTTAATGCTTGGAATATTTTTCAGAAATGGAGATAAAGGAACTGATATTAATACCAGCTTAGCACAAATTCAGCCAGAACAACTCTGTGAGAAGTTCCTGCCATCCCAGAGATACCTCTTGTTTTCTAACCATGACAAAAGCTGCTAAGAAGTGGGTAGATGAATGAGATAATTCTCCCCCAGGTAAACAGGATGCATCCATTTAAAAATGTCTCTCTGGCACGTTATGGGCTGCATCATCCCAATCTGGAGACCTCCAGAGCACTGTACTGTTCCTCTGTTTCTAAAATTGCAACATCTATTGAAGCAGGGACTTTTTCAGAGTGCAGTCATGAGATTTCTCTGGAACTGGAGGTCATGCACTTACTCTTGTCGAATAAAAGACTGGAAGAAAACTTTGTTCCATTTCGCTGGGCAGTCAGGTGGCTGCTTTTATATCTGCAGGATCCTCCCAAAGCCCTGGCCTGAACAGGCTCCCAGATGTATCAGAAACAAGGTCTGGCCATGAGATGCTTCAGTGAAGGATGGTGGCTTCCATTTCTTTTCAGATGCAACAGGATTTGTGGTAAATCAAGTTATTCGTCCTCTTTCAAGAGCCTGGTTTTTCTGGTAGACCATGCCAGACTTCCTTTGAACACTCTGGGATTGAACACTGAAGGTCAAAACAAGAAGTCCAGGAGAATGCATAGAAAAGTCCCAACTAGTGATTGTAGTCAGAAGAGAAACAAAAGCTATGTGGGGACTGTTGTTATATTTTTGTCTTGGCTTTAGTTCTGGAATATCATGGAAATAGAAAATTATTCAGGTGGGAAGTGACTTCTGGAAGTCTTTTAGTCCAATCCCCTGCTCACTGCAGGGCTGACTGCATAGTTGATCATATTGGTAGATGTGAGTATTCAGAGGAAGCTGCCTCATTCTTTCTTGTTTGATTTGTACCTTTGGGTAGCACAAAAGCATGGAAACTACAAGGCAGCTGTAGGAAAATGTTTGGAAGGAACACACTTGGTCCTCCTTAGCAGACTTGCTCTAATGACTGCTCTTTTCAGCATGGAAGAGAAATGGCCTGATTCCAAGCACCTTCCTCCACCTCCCTCAGGAAAGGGCCCTGGTGTAGAGGAGGCGGTCCTCCTCACCTTGCTCCCTGTGCTGGGGGTGTGCTGGAGAGCTGCTGCCAACTGGGCTGGGGAATTGGTTTCTGTGCATTCGTGCTGTGACTGGAGCCCTTGCTGTCCCACAAGTGCATGGTGAGAGGAGGGATGGGGATAAGGGGCAGGCAGCACAGCAGTGTGTTGTGGCAGCTCAGGAATGTGCTGGCTTGTGAAGGGCCTGGGTGTCCAGCCATGCTGCACCAAGCCATTCCTTGTCCTAGGGGTGATAGAGCTGCAGCGGGTCTGTGCCAAGTGAAAGCAGTACCCTGTTTGGGAAGAGCTGCACTATTTGATTATATATGAAAATAGAGATTAATTCCAATGAGAAATAAGGACATGCCTACAAATACATCTGTAATTTACATTTCTTTCTCCTAAAACTCTGTCTTTACAATGTTAGAGACCTACAAAGCAAAATGCTAAGAAATGCATCCCCTGAGAGCTGCAGCTCCCAGTACCAGAAATGGTGACTGAGTCTGCGTACCTGAGGGTGTTCCTTGACATCCTTTCAGCAAAGCACCCATAAGCACATTCTGGGCAGTTTAGATACCCTCTGAAATCCCAGCAGAGCCCTGTGACATGCTCGCTTCTGATAAAGGGCCTCTGTCCCCTTCTCGCCTCTGTTCTCCATCATCAGCAAGCTCCGCTGTCAGAGGCTGCAGCCCATGGCCATATCTCTTCCTTTCACAGAGTGCTGTGGAGCCACTCCTGCCTCTGGAACAAGCACACTCAGAGCTAGAAAGCATCAGGCTCCGTCAGAGCCTCTAGGGCTGTCTCTCCATCTGTTTGTTTAATGATGCGCAGCAGCCTCATCTCCGACTTTGCCCCTCAGGACAATAATACACTCTGATGTTTAGGCTAGCCAGCTATTTTGCCAAGGCCAGACTGCGGCTGGGGCACTGTAGGGCCAGAGAAGGCTTAAAAGTCTTTTTATTAATTGCTTTATAGCTCAAAATGTTGCTCTGAGATCTGCAGGACACACAGAAAGCTCGCCAAGTTGGCCTGCTTGTTTTCCACTGAAGGAAGGGATGTGCCTCAAACCCCAGATATGCTGATTCCTGAAATCACTGAGTGAGAGTGGCAAAGCTTTAGGGAAGAGAGATTTCTCTTTCCTAAAAGAAATGCTGGTAAATTACTGGTTTCAAAATCCTCCTTTGCTTTAATTGCTTGGCTCCCATGGCCTTTGGTGTGAGAAAGTGGCATCTATACAGATGCTCAGGTGTCAGGAGGGAAGAGTGGCAGGGGCCCTAATCCTAACCACGTTCCCTTGGGAATGCCCAGGTGGTAGTCTGAGTGAAATACCCCCCCAAGAAATGCATTTGGTTTAGTGCCTATTAAATAAGGGGAAACATACCCTTGGGACTGAATAAGGAAATTATTTGTCTTTCCCATAATCCATTACTAGGTCCTCCCTTTTGTTTTGGAGGTGGAGATCGTGTGCAGTAATATTCCAGCATGTTGTATCGCAGGTTGTGTCTCTCAGGCAGAGCAAAGAAGAGACAACTCAGCCACTCTGGTTCTGTGCATGAGCCCTTGTACAAAAAGGGGTTCTGTTCTGCCACGTGCAACCTGGGCCCAGGGCACTGTGTGCAAAACTTTCTGAAGCAGGTGATGTGACCTTAAGGTCTTTTGTAAGCTCCATATGCTCTTGGCTCACCATGGGACCAGGAGAAGATGCTGCTGGGGCCCTAGAGAATGAGGTCTGGGAATGGCAGGGACAGCTACTCCACCTGCTCTGCCATTGAGAAACTCACACCAGCCAAATATCCACATCGGAACATCTGCAGTGGCTGGCAAAGGCAAAGCCAGGCTGGATGAAATGCAAGCCCTGAATTACAGAGACAGATGGAGTGGGGTGAGAGGGAGGCATGGGTCAGAGGAGAGCAGCAGCTGATGTGTGCAGGCAGCTTTCTCCAGGGTGAAGGAGCAGGGGCAATTTCCTTCTTGGAGCCAGCCATTACCCAGCGTGGTGCTGAGCACAGTGGGCACTGTCCTGAGAAGTCGCCAGCAGTGCATTAACAAAAGCCCTAATGAAGAACAGAGCAGGGTTATCATTCACGCAGGAGCTGCAGCTCTGCCAGAAGAGCCATGGATGAAGAACACAGATGGGAGCACGTGTCTGCACCCATCCACCCCTGTAACTGTGGGACGTGTGCCCAGGGCAGCCTGCCCTGCTTGGGGCTGGTGTCCTGAGGGCTTCTGTACAAAAGGTTCTTGCTTTGCTTTAGCCTGTGTTCAGTCAAGGAGCTTGATTTTAGTGAAACAAGGTCAAACCCTCCTAAAACCAGGAGTTGAGGGCAATTTTGAATGCTTGAGTTGATTCCATTGAGTGGGATCTGGGAGCTTGAACATTTTAAGATGCTTCCATTTAGGGCATCATTAATTGATGGTGAAAGTCGGGGTGACTGAAGTCTATCCCCATCATATATTTGTGAAAGAGCCTCACAGCTCAGGAGAAAGCAGGACAATGCTTGCTTGCAATGCCTTTGGAGTGGGGAGGGCCATGGATGGGTGTGAGATTTTCCATTTCCATGGCCCAGCACCTCATGGAGTTTATCCACAGCAATCAGCTTTTCAAATTCCTCCATTTGCATCCTGATAATAGCAAAGCAGGGCAGTTTTTCTCCATTATAAAACTCTCCCTCTGCTCTGTCTTATTCAGAGGTGTTCAGGAAATCTGGCTCTTTCCCCTCCTCTCCCCTGCTCCCCCAAAGCACTTTTCTTTCTCCAAAAGCAGCGTATTGCATCTTTCCCTTGCTGTGGTAGATGGATTTGTATGATTGTGTGTGCTCAGTGCTATTGCTGCTACCTGCTATTTTGGCAGGAAGGGCCCCCGCACGCAGGAGAGAACAAAGCCCGAGGATTCCCGAGGTTTCCATTGATGCAGAAGGCACCGAGCGGAGCGTGAAAGAGATAAGAGAGACACAGCAAGATCCTCCTCCATCCCTCCCCCTCCCTCGCCCTCCGATTCAAGGAGCAGAGGCTAGTTTGTGAATGAGGAGCCCGAGCTCGTTCAGACGGAACAAATACCAATAAAGGAGCACAATAGCGGCTGCTCCCGAGCCGGAGCTGGCAAGGAAAAGGTAGCAGTTCTCAAGAGGGGGCTTATTTCCCGAGGACTCATTGGTGCATGACAGATGGAAGGAGCTAATAAAATATTATGGACTTGCAGAGCTTTGATCTTCCTGCATTTTTTCATTTTCCCCCTTCTTGCCAAGGGTACAGGCTGTGTTATCTAAATGAATAGGGTGGAAATCTCATTTGGAAAAGGCTACCCTGGCAGCATGGCTTGTGGAGAGAATGTCAGCAGCCTGCTCCAGCACCGTGCTTTGGTGCGGGCTGGATTTTTGCTGCAGCGGGTTTTCATTGCCTTTGAAGCACCTGCACCCCTTCCCATTCTGTTCCTAGTGCATCTTTCCACCTGCTTGCAGGTGTGCTGGAGCAGGAGTGGGATAAGAACAGCCATTTTGCAGCTTTGTGCTCATTTTGCAGGTTCTGGTCTACGTGCAAGAAAGAGTAAATGCATTTTTGAGGTCAGCATGCTTTCCTATTTCTGTTCCAACCACTGCAGCTCACAGGGACCCAGCAACCCTGAGCTGGGGCCCTCAACAGCCAACAGCATTTAATCTAATTTTCTTACTGTGACTAATCTTTAGGGTGAATAGGTTTGAGTTTTGTCTCTTTGGCTGTGAAGCAGAGAAATTTGTTTTCTTTCTGGAGGAGTCATTGTGGTAAGAGCCCAAGCCCTAGGGCTTGAATGGAGAGCACAAGTATTGGCTGCATGCACAGTGGGTTCCCTGGGCAGTGAGACCCCTCCTTGATTCCAGGCTGTCTCTCTGCTGTTGTGTCAGTCTGGCTGTCTGCACAAACGGCTTAGCAAGTCACTGAGGGCTTTATGGATGCATAGGATTAAACTGTGATCATTTTTGTCTCTCCCCTTAACAAAGGATGTTTGTGAGTGCCTCTCTGGAAAATGCCTTCCTTAAGTTATCTGGTCTGACTGTTCAGAATGACTTCTTTCCTGAGCCTCTGCCTTGGTCCTGCCACCCCCACTTGCTTCCTGGAAGCAGCTGTCCCTGCTGCACCTCGCCATGGCAGTTCTGTCACAGTCAGCACCCCAAGCTGCACAGGCAGCCTGTCCTCATCTTGGCCCTGATGGATTGCCAAGGCTTCACAGCACCAGCCCCTGCCTTGGCCCCTCCTGCCAGCCGAGGTATAAATCCACCTTCTCAGTGAATCCATGACTCCCCATTGTTCACTCCCTGTTATTTTGCTGATTCCAGCCTATGGAAATAGGTGCTCTGTCCCTGAAATTATGTTAACGACACTCTGAGGGTCTTGCTTCACCAGACCCTGGAGTTTATGCCTGAGAAAAGTTTGAATTGGTGTTGAGGGCATCACTGCCCTTGTGCGTGAAGGTGTTGACATAGCTCTATGTTTTAATTCTCTGCTATATGTAGAGGGAAAATCTCGACACCCTTGTTTCAGCTTTTATTATGAGGCCTTTCTGTTCCAGATACTGTATTTTGGGGGTTTTTTTTGTCCATGCATGTATTACATTCCTTGACTGGTCCCATGGGCACTTAATCACAATAGCTGGGGGCTCTGGATTAGGGTGCAACAGTAAATCTGCAGATGTACAACCATGGACCAATTTCCAACTGTGTTACAGATCTTGCTTGCTTGGCTTAGTTTTAGCAGAAAGCCCATGGTTCCTGCTTGTTTTTCACATGAGGAGTTTTCTAGCTGGTTATTCCCTTCGATGAGCAGGGTGGAGGGAAGGGAAGGAAATGAAAGGAGGGACTCTGCCCCTAGGTGGGTGCAGAAGTGTGTCCATTGCCAGGAAGAGCCAGATACTAAAGGATGAAGGTGTTACACTGGGCACTGGGCAGGGAGATGCCTGTGGGAGTTAGGACTGGTTTGTCGTTTTGGTTTGTATTGTTTAACACTGAGAAAACGGATAAGTTATGAGTTAAAATGGCTTTTCTGTCCTTTAAATTTAAGAGCAAACTAGGGCGGGACGCCTGTACAGATTGAATGCTTAAAATAATATCTTAAGGGTTTTGTTTTTTTTTTTACTTGATTTGCCAAAACCTCTTACTAAGACTTTTTGCAGAGATCTTGGACAAGAAAACATTGCAAAATATCACATTCTCCTTGGATGATAACATTGTTTCCTGCCTTGCTCCAATACCAGCCGTGCCGTCCTATTGCCTCAATTCCTGGGATTGCTTTACTCAAATGTTTGCATTCTCCACTGGGTTGGACTTTGACACTTCCTAGTGCTTTTGGGGGACTGGCTGAACCTGCTCCAAGGCTGGTGGCAGCACAGCCCAAATGCTCGCTTGCTCCTCTGGACCTAAATCTGTGTTCCCAGCTGATTATCCTGACAGGAGCCCACCCTTTCACCTTCAGAGAGCCAGCTGGCATATGTAAATTCAACCAACTGGATTTATAATTGTCACATGGACGTGACAAGATAAGTGCCAAAGCTGCATCCCTCAGCTATCCCCCAGGAGCATCACTGAGCTCTGGAGTTCAGCTCCTCAAAGATAACACAGTACCTTCTGCAGGCAGATGGGCTTTGATTTCAGAACACCCTGGTCAGAGACTGGTGGCTCTGATTGTGTTTGGAGCCTATGTACCTGCCTGGAGTCCTGTGTTAGCTGTTGCACCATCCCCCAAACAGATGCCTTGCCTGTTTCCTCTGCAATGTTCCTTTTAGACCAACACAATCGAAATTGGCCAGGCAAGTTGCAGTAGGCTCTGTGGGGAGGATGTTTTGCATGAAAACAAAACTGATGGCAGACAGAAGGCTGGTGAGCCTCCCTGGGTGTGCTCTGGTAACCCTGTCATCCCTGGTGGCATGTGGCCATTGTCCTCCTGTGGTGCCATTGACCTCAGCCTGGCTCTCGTAGCCCTTTGTGAGGCACTAAACCAGCATCTCCTCTCAGCAGACTGGGCAATGACAGGACCAGAAACTGGCCTGGCCACAGCCAGTGGCAGCAACAAAACCCTCTCCTCTTCCCAGCTCCTGTCACTGTTCAGGGCCTGCGAGGGTTTTCTCCTCTCCAGTTTCTGTCATATGGAGCACATCAGCTCTGTGTGCTGTTCACTGCCCCAGCTGCTCCACAAACATTGCACAGGGGAAAGCTCTTGGCCAGGACGAGGTTGAATTTTCCAGATTCTGCTCCCACTTGAGTATCATTGCTTGCAACCTTTAGTATGGTTATTTTCTTTCTCTCCTTAAGACCAGGCCTCTGTAACCTTAATTAGCCGGCTGTAGACGTAACCTTGCTTGATACATTATGGTTTTGATGGGGAAACATGAGCAATGGAGGTAGTGAGTAGAGATGATCAGGGATAGTAGTTTTGGTCTGTGGAAAAAAATTAAGAGTTGGTGTCTTTTCTTCCTTTCTTTCTTTTTCCTGAACCTGGATACAAACTTAAAATTTCCCACCTCAAAACCCTACACAAGACAACAAGAACTTGCAGATCCCACCCCCCATCCTCACTTCAAATAAAAACCTTAACTCTGTTTATAACCTGTATTTAAACAAAGATTCTTGTAAGTACCCCAGAGTATTCCCAGGGACTTGTTACTTTAAAAATGTCAAAATAGGAATTTCAAAGCTTTATTTCTTTTTTCCATTCAGTGTTTAACAGAAGTATTTCAGTGTGTTTGTTGAATTATGGGTTTGTTTAAAATAGGAGATTTCTTTGCATATCTGTCCTTGCTGGCACATCCCCAGCAGGTTGTGGGGACAGTTCAGTGCAGGGGCTCCCAGTGGGACCCTGACCTGGACAAAGGCGGGCCTGGTGCCTGTGTCCACTCAGAGATGGTCTCCCCACTGCTCCGTACTCACTGGAACAGCAGAGTGAATGGAGAGAAGATCCAGAGCTGCACTGGCCTCCTCCTGTCTCTGTGCAGTGCAGCTGGGCCTGTCCCGGGGATATCACTCGCTCCTGCTGAAGTGTGACAGACGTCTCTCTCCAAGCCTTTCAGAGCCACTGCCAGGAGATGCTGCTGTACATACAGAGAAACCTCTGCTCTAATCCCCCTTCCACACAGAAAGAATGGTCTTTATTTGCCACAAGGAGCTGCTGTGAGAGTGGATTAGTTAATGTCTCGACAATGTTTGGAAGTATTTATAGCATTAAACTAATCTTTGTATCACTCAGTAAATAGCTGTTATTTCTTCATGGCAGGCTGCATATATGGGCTGTTATGGTGATGCAGCCAAAGGGCTTTTGATACCTTTTTCCTGTTAGAAGTCAGGCAAACGCATTTCTTTGGTGCTTCTGAAATTTCTGCAATCAAATCATTAGCAGCAGGAGGGGAGATAGGATGGAAAATATGAAATGCAATTTCTTGCCCCATTTCTCTGAAAAATTTGGTCAGGTCGAGCAAAGTGAGGCTTTAAGGGGAAGTGGAATTGCTGCAGTCAGGCGGTGCATGGGTTCCAGTTCTGTTCACTGTCTTCTGCTCTATTTCAGTCACACCTCGGTACCCAGAGTGGTGAGGGTGAAGTTTAGGTGCCGCAGCTGGTTTCTTCTTCCTGGCAGCAGTGAACTGTTACATCCTCTCCCTGCTCCCAGCTGTGTCTGCCCATCTCCTCCCTGGCACAGGTCCTGGTGCTTGGCACACACAGTGCTGGGAAGGTGCACCTTGATAACCTGCCAGAAGCAGGTTTGCCGTATTTGGGGAGCTGGTTCAGTGCAGGCTCTGCTGAGCTCCAGAGCTGTGGCAAAGAGGATACATGGGGGAATGTGAAAGAGGGGACCAGCTCCTTTTGGCACCAGTGAAGCTTTGGAATGGTTCATTCTGTACATCTATCATTTACATTAAGACCAAAGATTTTTGATGTTTATGCACTTTTTCACTTGAGGGAAAAAGTAGTTTTCAGGCAGTCAAAGCTGAAAAACTGCAAAACAAAAAGTCAGTTCATTTACTGCCAGCACCTTTGAGACTACTCATGCAGAGAAAAAGCTTCTGGATAAGGCAAAACGTTTTGCCTTTGGATTTTGACCCTCACTTCAGGTGAGGTGGAAGAAATTCAGTTCCTTGCAGATCCTCACAGAGTTAATGATGAAAGTGAGCAGCAAAGGTGTAGTTTTGCTGAGACCAAAATCAACCAAGTGTGGAGCTGGGATGTGATAAAGAGGAGAGGTGGGGTGAGTTTGTGTGGCTCTACCTGGGCAGTGCTGGCAGGGAGCTGCCTGAGGCTCTGGAGGAGCACAGCTCCATGGATAAGTGCTCCTTGGCTTTAGCTCTGATGATGAGCCCTGTCAATCTCACCTTGCTTTGGTTTCAGCAGTTTGCCATTCCTGTTCATGCAGAGGGTGCTGGGTGCTGGCAGGACCATCAAACTGCCTGAGGACCTGGGAGCAGCGCGTTATCCCTGGTGTTGCTGGGAGCTTGGAAGAGCAGAGAAAGCAACGGGAAGCTTGGTGATGGGGTCAGAGCTGTTTACTTAACTCGAATCATTGGCATGATACCCTAAGTCCACAGTTTAATAAAAGAATCCTGAGATGATGAAAACCTAAAGCTCCAAGAATAACTATCAGGCAAAAAAAGGAGCTGTTTCATAGTTAATAATTGTTTAAATTGTTATAATTGTTTAAATTTGCATACACATATACACAGCTCACAGCTGTGACTCCTGGACTGCGGTCCAGAGAGGCTCTGCTGCCTCACCTGTAGGACAAACCCTGTGGCTCCCTCAGAACAACCAGACCTTGTCCTGCCTGAGAGCTATTGCCTGTCCTGTGTGGAGCATCCCTCTCCCCTTGCACAGGGGCTGCCACAGGTCACCTCAATGAGCCAAGGTTGTTGTCTGCATGGGGACATCTGCCACAAACCCAGTGCAGGTAGGAACCTGAATGAAAGCAGATGAGCCTTGACAGAGAAATGAGATATTACAGGATGTCGCAGAGCTGGCAAAGGTCACTCTCTCTCTGCTGTGTCCTGTTGTTCTTTGGTCCTAAGCCTGGTTGATGAAGAGGAGGGACACCATGTAACTTTGCTGTGCAGGACATGACTGTTCCAGGCTGGCCTGAAATAGGGAGAAACTCCTCTGACACTCATATGAACTCAAGGAGCTATTCAATAAGCCCCCATCTGCCTTGGAGAGCAGACTAGGAGCATCTGCTGAGAGTCCTAATTACCCCTTTTCCCTGCCAAGTTTTCTGTGGTTGTCAGCTCAACACAGGTTTGTCATATAAGACTTGGAGTCTGGGTGTGCTGGTGTTGCTCCAAATGAGTAGATAAGGACACATTTATATTCTTGTTCTCCACAATGGACATCCCTGTGAGTCCAAATCTGCTAAAGGTACCAAGATGAAAGGCAGTGGATTGCTGGGACTTTGGGGAAGACCTGTGTTTCTCCCTAATGCTGAACAGTGTGGAGGTGAGTAGGCTGTGATTTGAATTGGGGCTGTTTTGCTTGGGTGTCTGCATCAGAGGAAACCCTCACTGTGTTCAGGTTTAGGTGGCTCTCCATGAGTTTTGGAGGAAAGAAGGCAGGCAAACTACTTTCTGGAGCTTCCTGATCCAAGGTCTGTTTAGGGAACTGTGGCCCTGAGACTGCTGTTTTCTTCTACCCCTGGAGAAAGAGGCTTTCTCTTTCAATAGCAATATGCTTTTTTCCTACACACAATCAGATAATAACAGCAGGTACTGTCCTGCTTATTTCTCAGGTATAAGCACTTTTTTCAGTATTTGTTTTTAATTTCCCTACCTTCTTTCCTCTAAATCCCTCTGAAATTTAGCAAGTATCTCCTTCAATGGCACATTTCTGAGCATGATTCTTACATTTCTTGGGTACAGGCTTTTCTTCCAGGCTTTGTGAAGTCCTCTTTGTTAGAATGAAATGGAGAAGAGCCAGATGGTTTGGCCAGAGTCCAGTTACCTAAGAAACATAGCACCAGCACCCTATCAGAAGCTATTTCCTCTAAAGATCACGCTTGGCCTGCTTTGTTCTAATAACCAGCTTAAAAGTCAACATTGATCTGTCAGTACCTATTTTTTCCTCCATAATTAATCTACAAAGTTCAACCTGGAATCAATATAAATGACCTCATGCATTTTTTAAATTTTTTTTAATCATTCCTCAATGTTTCCCCACATGACTCCTCCTTCAGAGGTGTTCTCAATGATCTTGGACGTCTTTCTCAACCTTAATGGTTCTATGAATGTTAGATTTTCAATCTCGATTCAGACTTGAATCAAAATCCAAGCTTTTCTTCAGCAGAAAATCTAAGGGAACATTTGGCTTGATTCAGTAGAAAAATTCTTGCTTCAGTTCAAATACGTTTCGTGTTCTTTGTCTTTCGGATTAAATTATTCTACATTTAGAACCAGATTTTATTATCACTATTATTATTTATAGTATGTTTTCTTAAAATATAAAGTGGGGGGGAGAAAAACCCCCCATGTTGGGACATGCATCTTCATATCAGAGGGACAAAGATACACATATGGTCCCTTGTAACAGGCAGAAATCTATCCCAGAGTCAGCACTCTGCATTTATCCAGAGTCAAGTTTCTTCTGGCACGAAGGATATGATTTAGCAACTGCTCAGAATCTTGCTCCAAGCCAAGCGCTCTGCTATATTGACTTTTTTGGTAGTGAGATAAGAACTGGTTTTTCTTTCCGAACAAGGCTCTGATTGTGAGTTGTAAAGCTGGGTAGAAATCTGGCCCCATCGACTTCTGCAGTGTGACCTGGTAGCTGGCAGACCCTTAACTCTCAGGCATCTTTCTCTGTTCAGAGTTTAAATGTGGCTGAGCGGGGATTTTTTGGTCCCTCTGTGACTGCTCTTGCACAATCTCCTTGTTAAAGCAGCGTATCAAAATCAGCGGGTGAAATTGGACACTTCCTTTGCAGATGGAAAATTTATTGTCCACTCGTGCCTTTGTGCTGAAGTTCAGATCTGGGGTTTTAAAGCCCCTCCTTCCCCTGCCTAAGTGGGAGTTTCCCCTAAAGATGTGGAATGTTTACTGCACACCAAGAGCAAGACATTATGCAGACACAAGGCTCACAACACCTACAATTTCTAAACCACATGTGGCCTATGTGGATTTCCTTGTGCTGAATTCACATGGAAACACAAACGCATATGGCATTTTTGTTGCTTTTCTAGGAAATCACAGAGCACAGTCCTGCAAAATAATACTTCCTACTGCTGGATCCACTGCGTGAGGGGGAATGTACTGCCTTTGTGTCCTGGGCTGCTGAAGCCTCATGCCAAGGTCATGAGTCATTCACGCCCAGTGTCTGGCTTTCCAGGAAGGCAAACCCCAGTTTTAGAACCTATCGGGGACTGAAGAGCGCCGTGGGAAATAATAAAGGAAAGGTCATCGAATGTTATCAGAACCTGAGTTTTCCAACGGGGATCATGCCAGGAAAAGCGTGATTAGGAATAGGAGAAACTGTGTCGTGTCAAGACAGCTGGAATAAAGCCAGCAGGATATGAAGTGGCTTCAGCCTGCTGTGAGGAAGGATGAAGTGAGCTGGAAAAGCGTGAGGAAAGGGAAGGATGGGGGAAAAGCGTAATTAATAGGTGGCATCTTGCTCTGTGTTTTCGATAGCCCTGCATAGCTCTGGGCTTCTCAGCCATCGCCTGGGGGATGTGAAGGGATGAGGCATCACTCTCAACTCTGCCAGGTGAGTGTCAGCACGTGCTGAGATGCTCAGGGTCTCTCAGGCTGGCATCCAGCAAGGTGGTGCTGCATGGTCCTTGGGGAAGAGGTGTAGACATGAAGGCCAGGACAGGTTACTGCTGCAGAGAGATGTCCCTCAGTGCTGGCACCATCAGCCTTCTGCCCTTCTGATGAGGGAGATGTCTTCTCTTTCCCCCTTGCAATCAATACAGCTGAAAAATACAGCAGTTCTCAGGGAAAGCAAAAGTCCTTTACTTCTCTTGGCACTCATAGCAAGAACAAGACTGCTCAAGTCAGCATCCTACCCACAGTGTGATGTATCCTCAGTTCTTTGGATGTATTGAGTAAAATTCATGTGTACCACCAGCAACTGCAGGACTCCACCCCAGGGATGGCTGCATTTCAGTGGTGAAATCACGCTGGAATGTACTTTTCATCCAAACATTAACCCCACTTAACCTAAAAAACCCCAAACAAACCACACCAAGTTTGTCCAGTTTGAGAACAATTCACTAGCCTGCTTTTCTGTAAGAGAGGTACTTAAGTGTTCTGCCTATGTCCCTTCTGACCTCCCATGTTTTCTTATCAGAGAGCTAGAAAGTTTGGCCATACAGTGTTCATATTGGTTTGGAAGAAAAGACATCTAAAGGGAAGAGAGAGAGACAATTTTCTTCCTTTTTCAAAAAGTCCGTTTCAAAAAAGCTTACTGAAGGCATATACTTTGTGTGATTGACCTTTTGGTCATGCATACATTTTAGTGTCTTTCATGGCCTGTTCCATGGTCTTTGCAACTTCAGCAGAGTTCTTCTAGTGGGGATTCCTATCCTCTGATGTGCCCTCAACCTCCTTTGCTTGATGTTCACTTCTAACCTCGTGTAACTGGCCTGTATTTTTACATGGACAAGGAGGCTTCTTCACAAGAGCCCTGGAAAGCCTGGCTCCTACTCAAATGTCTTCCTGCTTATCCAGGGAGTAATGCTGTGCAGAGCTGGTACCTGGGCAGAAGTGCAAGTGCCACCTTTAGTGGCTTCAATGTGTTACTGACTTGCACTTCAAGACTTTGGTAATGTTTTCATATTGTGAAAACTATACGTTGGATATATATGACTGTGAGTAAGAAGTTGGCACATGGTTTGTGATACCCTGAAAAGCTCCTGGCAAGGAACTGTATCCATGTAAACTGCTCTGGGGGACAAATGCAATGTGACCAGCTGCAACTCAGGGCTTGATCACACAGGATATTGGGGCATAAGTATTTCACTGGTGTAAGGGATAGGAGTTACCAGATGGAGTTGCTTCCTAGTTATATCACCAGGACATCGTTCCCAAGAAGCTCAGCATCCCAAAAGGCTCAGTTTGTTTCAGTCCTCATTGTCACCTCTCCCAGACGTATCTTCTACACTGTGGTCCCATTGCTACTACAGTCACTGAAAATTGTGACTTGTTGGATCAGCCCATTCCTGGTTTTAAAAAGTAAATGAACAATCTTTCATTAAGTGCATCAGTTTCTCTACCTGATTTGACTTGAGCTGAATTTCCATCACCTGCAGTAGTGACAAAGGACTGACACTGCTGATGGCTGTGGGACACATCAGGACAACTTAAGACCTTCCCAGTGAATGACTTTCATTGTTGTGACTTTGTTCGCTGTGTTTGGACTTTTTTCTGGCTCTGTTATTCTGCAAACATAAGCTTAGGCATGTTGGTGAAACTTTTATTCAGAATTTACATGTGATTTTGGAGAGGGCTTGAGCCAGAGCTGAGGGACACTGAGCTTCTTGGTATGGCCACAGAGTTGATAGTATCCAAAAAGACACAAGGGATGTTGGTGCTGTACTAGGTTCTCAGTGCTCAAAAAAAAAAAAAAAAAAAACCAAAGAAAAACAGGGACACCCTAGTAAGGATATGAGGGAAGAAGCAAAGAAACATGAAATGGGGGCTTGAACTGGTAATTTTTCCAGTGAGCTGTTAACTTCGTTGTTGACAAACTGATTTGAGTCGTAAGCAGGGTTCATAGTCTAACGAAAACACTGTGGAATTCAGATACTTCAGCACTAGAAAGTCAACATCGTATTAAAATGCACCATCTGATTAGGTGACAACTGCAATTTATTCCCAGGGAAATCCATTTAATTAGTTGGAAGGACTCAGGGTGTTTTATCTTCCAAGAAAAAGACACTTCCAAGGGCTGGTAAATATGAATTCAGGAGAGAGATTTTGTGAGGGGCTCACAATGCATCTGTTCACTGAAACTTGTAAAAAATCATTACAGCATTCAATTCTCTTGTGAGTCTTTGAATGTAATGAACGCTCATTCCAGCAAGCACTCCAGGTTCGCATTTCATCTGCAGTCAGCCCATTTTTCCTATCCAGCTCCTTCAGTTGCCAGCGATCTTGGAAAGATGATCCAGAATCAGTTCAGAAATGGCACAGCTCAGTGGAAACCTGCACACCAGCTGTTGTCCACAGTGAGCTGGTGACACCATGGTCACAGGCTCTGTGCAGTGTGATTTCAAGCAAGGAGGTTTCCTCTTCCTTTGATGATGCTGGTGGGGTTGGAGATCCATTTTCACAGCTGCAGCTGCTGTTTGGCGCCTGTGAAGATGGATCATTTGGCACTTGTTCCAATTTCCCCTCCTTTCTGCACCCAGCCCAGCTCTCCTCTGGGCATGAGGATATGGTATCTGTGCCAGAGCATCCAGTGCTAGTTGTGCATTGCCAGCTGTGTTCTGCATTGCATGGAAACAGGGAGTTCAATCTGCAGCCCAGAGAGTGCATGGGATATCCACAGACACATCCATGAACAGATAGAGATCCTGGTTTTGAGAAGCCTGGGACAGCACTTATACTTAGGAATGCTTTGTTATTTTTAAGCCACCTTTCCTACCCTCCCTTACAGTGCTTGAATGAGCATGATATAGCAATATATCTACTCCTTTATCTTATTTTATCAGACCTTTGATTCAGTATCAGTGTTTTATTTATTTGTTCAGCTTTTGGTATTTGAAGAGGGTAAACTCTCCTACTCCATATTTCATGGTCACAGAATAATAGATTTTAGTGTCACTGCATCATAAACCAACCCAACCCCCCCCCAGCAGAGTGTATTCACAACAGTTGCAGGAGAAGTCTCTCATGGGCAGAGGGAGAGATCATTTTGGGGTAAATAGTGCCCACCCAGACTGTCTGCCACCAAGTGACTTGAACTGTCCTTGCTTTCCTCCTTTGTATAAAACTCCAGCCCTTCACCCACATCTTCCCTATGTTAAATATTCCCCCTTTGATTAGGAGGTAGCTCTATGAGGATTTCTAGGAGGAGGGAAAGGACAGCTAATAACAGCATTAAACCTGACCTTCTGCATGTGCCTGAGTCTGCTTTCCCCAAAGCCATGCATAAATTAACATTCTGGCAATAAAACTGAGCCTGTTTAATTTTCTGTTTGACTAGAAACATTGAGAAAATGTCATGATATTTGATTTCATCTTTGTCTATTTTTTGCCCATGCTGAATGAAGCTCATTGGTCTCTGGAGAGCCAGGCACACACGGCGTGTCTGGGAGCACATAAAGAGGTACTGTCCCTCAGGCATGTGCTCCTCAGCCATGCAGGAAGTATTGAGTTTTATGTCTGAAGCCTGGCTGAGGTTTCCTAATGGCTGTTAATCCCCTGGTTTCTTTGACTACATCCTGTGCCAGACCTGCTCCCACCTCAGCAAGCTTGGGGTTTGTGCTTGCTTCACATAAGTGTCCAAAAATGTGTAGGAGGAGGCTCCATACCAGACTGAGTGTGTGGGAGTGGGATGGATTGAAAGAGCAGCTCCAGCAGCTAAATTTTCCTTGCTGAAACACTGAAAAATTGAATGTACTTTCAAGCCATGAGCCACTTTGAAGAAAGAGAAGTTCTAGCCCAAAGGGGCTTTAGGTAAGAGGCAGCAAAGGAAGTTATGAGAGATTTTAGGGTGGACTTAGTGGATCTGCTGCTGGCAGTTGTTGTAGCTCCACTGAAAGTTGTGGGAATTTTTGCCAGACAGAGACATGGCCTTGAGCATTGCTGATATGAGGAATGGTTTCCCAGGAGAAAGGATAAAAATACGTAACCTGCATAGACTGCCTGACACATTGCTATGGTAATGAATCCTAAGAATAAAAATATTTGGAAGGAAATGGACCATTTTCTCACAGTTGTCCTTCCTTTTCCTCAAGGTTTGTGAAGAGTACTCTTCCCCTGAGTCCAGTGCTGCTCCCATGGCAGCAATTCCATGGAAAACCTGTCCCAACAAGGCATTTTTCCTTCTAGGTAACTCTAGGACTTCTTCCTGTGAGACTGAATTTCAGCTTTAAAAGATTATTTGAAATCACCTATTTTTGTTGCACATTAACTGTGAATCTATTTTTACAATTAGACAGTGAATGGCTCTGAGGGGTTATTAAGAATTACCAACTACTGCAAATAACAGCCAGAAACAAGAGTGAAATTCTGACATTTTCCATAGCTCTGTGTGCAAAACTGGTGACAGAACCAACCTGTTAGTTAAACCCTGTCAACCTCAGGAAAAGAATGTGAATTCAAGTCAATTTTTTTTTTTTAATGGGTTTTAATTTTTTCTGAATCGAGCCTTGATAAAGTTTCCCCATTGCTGTCCCCAGTGCCATAGCATTGGTAGCTGAGGAGAAGATTTCACTCTACCTGTGCATCCAAGATCACCATTTTCACAGGGATGCTGCCAGCCGCTCTGGCAGTGCCTCTCTCCTGCTTTCTCAATGTTTTGTTGGTTTGGTAAAAACTTTTTTCCCACTTCTGGTTCAGAGAATTTTCGCTTGTGGTGATTTTCATATTGCTTGAGTGGTTGTTCACCTGAAGTTTAAGTGGGGTTTGAAGCCTCCAGGAAGAGGAGGAAAAAGTGACACAAAGCTAACCACAACCAGCCCTGATCTCTGTGCGCTATTGGTAGTAACAATCTTTAATATGGCACAATACTGGATAATCATAAACAGCTTTTGTTTCATAGGGTTGTCTCTGTCGCTTATTAAAACCCCCCTTTGCCACAGAAAATCAATGTTTATACTGAAAAACAGATGGGGACTCAGGTTTGGGGAGTTTTGACCATGATGTTAAATCCCACAAGCACAAAGTTAAGTTTTCCCCTCCACCCTCCACTACCAGCAAGTCCTAGAGTGGAGTTTCTGAAGGGTCAGCTGTGCTCAGAGTGCTGAGAAGGAGATGGCTCATCTTCGTGGGCTGCACACGTTGGGAGTGATGGTTGCTCCGTCACTTATGACACTGGGTCCCTTGAGGTTGTTTTGCAACAGTGTTATTAAGAATATATTTCTGGAAGTTGTGTGTGAAACTGCTAAGAGATTGTAGGTGTTGGGCAAACTGAGGGATCTGAAGCACCAAACCCTCAGGCTCTGGTTTAGCATCAAGCCTGAGGTGTGCTGCTACCAGCCTTTGCTAAAGGTGTATTTGGGACCTGCAACAGTGATGAATTGTGGGGGTCTGATGAGCTGTCTAGGGGTGAGAAATCTACTCCACGTTTGGTAGTGCAATGTTGCCATGTTTGTGTGGTTGGATGGAATTCAGCAATCGTGGAAACACAGAAAACAAAGGTAGGAAGGAGCCTCTGCAGATCTGTGTTGATGCCGATGGTAGGGACCTCTCGTTGCTCAGGACTGATGCTCCTGAGAAGACTGTGAGGTCTGGGAGCAAGGCCAGAGGAGGGAAGAGCAGATTTCTAAAACTGAGTGTTGTGTTTTCTACTGGGTATCAACAAGCCTGGGTTGGAAGAGCCCACAGCAGCCAGTGGGAGGGAGCACTGGCAGGGAAAGTCTTGCCTGGCAGTGCATTCCTGGGGCTCCACTGTGGCCTTGGTGTTCCTTGGTGACCAGCATGCCAAGGACTCAGCCTTGTGACAAGGAACCGAGGGTCTCTCAGCAGCACCTTCCTCAGACCCTGCTGCCTGCCTGGCTCACAAATGCTGCTGATGTAGCAGAGGGCAGGGGAAGGGGAGTGGGAGATGCTGGTGGGAGCTCCTGCCCAGGGCTGTATCAACCAGCACTATCAGGTTAATGTGACTGTGGTGGTCTGCCAGAGTGCTTGGGTAGCTCATGGACCCATGGAGATGGGATCCACATCCAGAGCTGCTCGAGTGATGCTCACAAATAGCAGAGATTTCATGGGGAGTGACCAGACTGGGCGATGCAAAGGCCCCTTGTCGCTGCCAGTGAATGGAGTCTTATGGATGACAATTCATAAATCCCAAGTTATTTACTGCATGCAACCTGCCCCAAGCAGTAAGTCTTATTTTCATTTACCTGAAGTTAATTTCTTTTTAGAAACAATAGCATTGCCCATGAGCCTTTTAGAAGATGTAGCAGTTTGCGAACTTGTGGCTAATGGATGGTTTGGATTGGTGCCAAGGCATCAGGAAATCGGTTGTACCTATTCTGGCTAAGCTTGGAAAAAAAGTCAGTGTTTAGTAACGCTATCCAAAGGCAAGTAGAAAGATGAAGCTACAGACAAGCAGGAAGAAAATCCTCTTTCCTACCCTGGTGTGGGCTACAGGATTGATCCGGAGAGGTGCTGTGCAGGAGCGTGGAGGGGTTATTGTGTGACATAGGACACCCTCCAGCAGGGTGTAGTGAGTTGGGAAAGCAGATTGGACAAATCCCTGTGGTACTTCAATGCCACAGGTGAGGAAGGGGTTAGAGACGTCAGGCTCAAGGACTCAGGACTGCATTGTGTATGTCTAAGTTGGATCTGTAGAAAAACATCTTCCTTGACTACCAGATTGCTCCAGGTAAAGTTAAGGGTTGTATTCCTATGGACTGCAGTAGGAAAGGACAATTTCTATATGCAAATAATTTTCATAATCTTGAAACTGGATATTTCAGAAGCTAAAAAAATTTAAAGGCCTGGTTCTTCTGTCTTTTACACCAGTAAATTGCTGTGAAATAAAAACAAGGCTGTTGTCTCTACCTGTGATGCCTACAGATTGCAGGCAAATACCTTCTTTAAACTCTGATCTCTGAAGTAATACACTTTGCAAGATCTGTTTCATTCTGTATTGAAATGCAATTTGTTGCAAGCATGGCTGCTTTGCTTTATGGAGCGTAATGGACTGCGTGTTGCTGTCTGCCTGATGCACTCCTCAGGTGTAACTGAGTCTTCTGACAATGTCAGAAGGAGGGAAGAGCAGAAAGGCAAACCACTTGCATTCTGTACCCCTGTGGATAAAGCAGGACATGGTGAACCCATTTTGTTCTCGACAGGGATACAGACTTAAAGCAGGTTGCCTGGTGTGTGCTTTTATTTTCTTTTTCTCTCTTTTTTTTTTTTTTTTTTTTTTTTGTTTCATTTTGTTTGTCTGTTGTTTTGTTGGGGTTTTGTTTGTTTTCTGTTGTTTTGGTTTTTGGTAAAAGAAAACTGTCTTCAGTAGTTTCCTGCTCAGGTTTTTATAGTTATAGTCTTATATACCATCATCTTTTGAGTAGTTACACTGAAACTTCTCTGTTTCAAGTAACCAAGTGTGAATTACAACCCAGAAGCACATAAATAGACCCTGTATCTAGAAAGACACGATTTTTGATACACCACAAACAGCAAAGTAGACTTTCATCAGCAGGCTTCCTTGTAATACAGCTATTGATGGTCCAGGTACAGATCTAAGTGGAACAGAAACCAAATTAGGTAGAAGTTAAGGGTTTAAACAGAGATACCAAGGGCGCAGTGAGCATGAAGTATGAATGATCTTCTCCAACCCTACCTAGAAGTCCTGCTAGTTTGGGCTGTTGTGCACTGCATCATGTCCCATACGGTGGAATTTCTTATTTGGCTTGGGGATGTGGCTGGAAGGACAAACCTGACCGAGTGTCACTGTTCAAATTTATTCACCCTCTCCTCTGTCCTGGGAGAAATAAATCAGCCCCTAAGGAATGACTGAGACTGTGCACTCTTTTGGATCCTGCGACCTTGGAGGCACATCCTGGAGGTCTGCTCAGCCTCCCTGCTCTGCCAGAGGAGGGAATTGCTGCCTTGTCAGAGGGATTTCAGTCTGTCAAACGCTACAAATGCATTTCCCCTCACCAGCCATTTCTGAGAATTCATCAGTGAGGTTGTTAGAGGGTATTTCAACCTTTTTTGTGTGGTTTTGCTGTCATTGTTTGAAACGAGCTCAGCCCTGACTCATGTAGGATTTCTTCAGAGCGTTTGTGTCCCAGTGACCTGGCAGGCATGTGGGTGTTGTTCCCAGGGATGGTGCAGTGAAACTCTTCCCGTGCTCCTGCTGTTGTCTGTACTAAAGTTGTGTCCTGAGGCCACAAACTCGCGGGAGACCCACCTCGTTGCAGGCACTGTCCCAGCAAGTGGTGTATTAGTGGTTTTTTTCCCCGAAGTGATTATAATAAGGAAGGGTAAGACAAAGCGGAATGTGTCATTTTCCCATTATAGATGGCAAAAGGAGGAGAATACCTCTGTTGTTACAGGTGTGCTCAACTGTCTTAGTGGAAATAATCCTTATACTGATGGCATGGGTTGCACCAGTATTTGTACCACTTCAGCTTGGGCTCCTTCCAGGGCAAGAGAGGTGCAGTAGCAGGAACAGCCTAAACAAAGTACAGGCAGCGGAGGCTGTGCTGAATGAGATGAACCTCTACTGGACAAGTCCGCTTTTTCATATGAAAGGAAGGTACAAAATATCTTTCCCAATCCACAGGAAGGTGCCCTAAACCCCTTCTTCCTTTCCCTGCTGTCTAATGAATTTCACTGGGCTCGGTTGTTACACCAAAGCAAATTAAAACTAGAGAAAACACAGCAGCAGGGAAAAGTCTCGTCATCTCACAGCACGTGTTCCCTGCAGAGAGATATTTTTGACAATTCTGTTTCTTTTTTTCCTAATTAGAAGTAATGATGTGTTTTTCGGGTCAAGAAGACCTCCTTCGCTGTGAAATATTAGGCTGATTTTGACAGTGTGGCTAAAAATAGGCATGTACACACACATGTGCCTGCATGCACATGCACCAGCAGGGGTAAACATGGAGTGCTGTTTGCTTAATTACGAACATACTTTCCGCTGGGGGTGGGGGAGAGCCTTTGCCTCTAGTTAGTTGTTTTCCAAGTAAATAAAGAGAAGGAGTTTTCTGAAGAACAGATGGGCTGGAATGAGGAATAGAAATATTTTCAGTCAAAGAGGGGCTGGATGATGTAATAAGCCACAGGAACAAAGTTTTCAGTTATTTTATGCTCTCATCCAGACCTCAGAGCGAAAATGCCTCTGTTGTTAATTTCAGATTCATCTGCTTTTGAAGGCTGGCTCTGGCTTTAAATGCTATTATAATATACACGGAGCTAAACTGGGCAAACAGCAATTGAGCAATGATGGAAGAATATATTTGTCAGCACTGGAAGCGTTCGGGTGGTGTTTGCACTGCAGATGATAGGCCAGAGATGCATTAGGTTACTTTGGAGGGAAAAGGGTGTACCTTGAATAACCTTAGTAGAAGCCCTCAACATTTGCCTGTGCCTGACTGAAGTGAGGTTGGCTTTTGAGGGTGCCATTTGAGGGCTCAGCAGCTGCTCATAAATACTTTGGCAAAGCTGGCTGGTTCTTGTGCTGGGACTAAATCTCTCCTGCTCCACTTCCATGTGTAGCTCCTCCTGTGAGGCATTGTAGGTGCTCCTTGGGCTGCTGAGGTCCAGGGAGAAGCAAAGACAGACATGATGCCTGTTCTGCAACTGCTTTGGTCATGTTGGTTATCACTGTACCCTTCGAGAAAACTGCTAAGGGAGCACTGTTATACTGAGTTGTGGACTCTTCAGACAAGGTTCAGTGGCAACAGTCTTGAAAGGAGTCTCATGCAAGGCCAAGGCAGCAGAAAGAGAAGAGCCCAGCGGGGACCTTGCTCAGGAGCTTGATGCAATTCAGCACTTCCAGTAACGAAGACTGAGTGTGAAAGTTAAACTTACACTCATGGTAGCTGTTGGTGATGATCTCTTTGCACCAAGCTGGCCAGGCAGCAGCTCCTGGGGGCACCTAAGCAGGTTTCACCTTTTGGCGTGGAGCCACAGGGCTGGGATGTAACTCTGTGAAGTGCTGCTGTCCCAGAGCTGGCTCAGAGAAAAGCAGCAGCACAGTTGCAATGGAAAGATGCTGTAGGAAGTGCAGAAACTGTTGCAGTTGGCCCAGGCAGTGAGATTTTGCCAGACACTGACATGCACAGAGAAAGGTGGGGAAAGCAGGTGCAACAATCACCCGGTGGCTCTGACAAGCTGACGGAGAAAATGAGGATAAGAAATGGTGCAAAGAATGATAGGGAAGACTGTGTATGAAATGAGGAATTTGGGGAAGGTCACATACCTGCAGAAATGTTCTCCCTGCCGCTACAAAGCTTCTTTTCAGGACTCAATTAGCTTCTGTGTCAGATGGGATAAAATTCTTGCTGTTTGTTTCAGCATTGATCAAATTGGTCCCAGTTGTTTGTGCAGCACTGTGCTCTAGTCCTGGTTCCAGTCTGGTTAACTCCCTTCAGAGACAACAGTGATGCCCATGAATCAAGCAGAACAATTTATTCGCTAAGAGAAGCCTAATGGATGGTTTGGACAGCCTCCAAAAGTGCAGCTCTCCCTGTCTGAGCAGCCTGAAACGTTTCAGCACTTGAGAACAAAATCCAGAGATGGGCACGGCTGAGAGCTGCACACAAAACTGACAAACCGAGATTGCTTTTTCCTCTCCCTCTGCTTCCTCAGTCTCTCAGGGAGACTTGAATTCTACAAGGGAAGAATTGGGAATTCAAATCCAGCCCAAATGCCAATGCCCCAGATTCATGGCTTTACCTTCTAAAGCTCAAGGGATGAGGTCCAGAAAGCTTCTGAGAAGTACTGTGATGCCTACAGTGTGTCCCAAGTCCCTACATGGCTCTAATTAGTGTTTATTTGAATTAATATGACCTAAAGTCTGAAGTGAATGTGACATCTGAAAAAAATCAGAATTCAGGACATTTTGAGACAGCTAAAGGGAGGTTTTGATTGATACAGAATGGTTTTAGCTGTGATAGAGAAAAAAAAAAAAAAAGTTAATTCCAGTAAAGATTAGCCTGAAAAATGTACTTTTGAGGGGTTTAGGGTATGTTGGGTTGACCCCATCCAGCAGCTGGCCTGGCCATTTGCTCAGTCCTTCCCTCAGGGAGAGCTGGGGGACGGTTGGAAGAACAAAAGTCAGAAAACCTCCAGAGTTGAGATAATACACTTTAATAACTGAAGGAGCACAAAGGCAGAAGGGGAATGAGTGCTGCAAACATGGTCATCCAGCACCATCCGTAACTGATGCCCAGCCAGTCTCTGAGCAGCAGCTACCTTGGAAAGTTTAACCCTCGCTTTCGGTCCCACCTGCATCCCCTCTCATCTCCCCTCCACTCCCTGGGTGGTGGAATGAGAAGCAAGGAAGGTCTTTACGCTCTGCAGGAGCCACAGCTCTGGTGTGTTATCAACACTGAGGAAGTCACAAATCTAGAACAGCACCATATGGGCTGCTAGGATGAGAATTGACTCCATCCCAGCCGTATCCTATGCACAGAGGTTTGGAAGGGAGAGGGCTTTGCCAGGCTCCTGTCTTTTGTCATATCAGGAGCTGGGAGCAGAATTAAGAATTAAGAGGCTACACAATGCTTTCCCGTAGGAAGCCACTATTAGCTGCAGTCCTGGAAAAAATGCCAGCTTTGGCAATTCCAGCAGTGATTTAGTTTGGTGGTAGTCACCTATGACACATGGCACAAAACAGGAGGTAGAAAAGCCGTACATTGTTTCCTGAGTTAAGAGGATGGAGTCTGTTTAGGCCATGGCAGAAGCACTTGGTTCTCCTCGCACTGCTCCTGTGACACTTTGTAAGGGAAGGTGACCTGGTGTTGTTTAGGGAACTGCCAGTGGGTTATTTCCTGTGCAGCCTAGTTTTCATGTGGGAGGGCTGACTGAGGGGATGTCAAGAGGCTGTTTGTGACCATGTGCTGTCCCTTTCTAGCTTGGGTTTGTCTGGCTGATGGATGCAGGGTATGTGAGAGCATTGCAAGGCAATGTGGGGCTGTGGTTCCTTCACATGGTGCTGTTAGGAGAGGTTGTGCTCTGAGTGGTGAGAAAGCTTGAAAATTTACTCGACCAAAGGGCAGAAAGTTTCTTCTGTGTCACAGCCATCAGTCTGGGAGTTAGTGCTGACTGCTGGGGGCGTCTCTCGTCTCTCATCTTACACATTGTCAGAATTAGGTGCCAATGGTCACTTATCCTTGCACAGTTTTGTTAGAAAAATGCCAGATGGGTACAAAGTGCTTCCAAACCAGTATCTAGCAGTGATTGTTGTGTGACACTGCAGTAGAACAAGGTGGTCAAGAGGAGTAATCTTCATCCAGATATTGTAAGGACTGCTTAGAAGCCAAAGTGTGTCTGCTGCTCCGTCCTTTGGCTACTGACAGAAAAGACCTCATGTGTGTGCTAAGTGCAAATTCTGTGGAAGGAGGCAGCACCAGCAGAAGTGCACACAAACAGAAAACACAGGAGAAAAGGCAGGTATGTGGTATGGAGCCTTGAATAGCTTCCAGAAAGCTGATCTGTGTATTTAATCACCTGGAGGAGTCCCACCCAGAGCCTGTGTGGAACAGTGAGGGTCCTGGAGATGGAAGCATTACTGTGCCTATAAGCAATAGTCCTGTTTACTCCCACTGATGTTTTATGTAACATTCCTCCTCTCCCTGTGACTGCCTGGCAGAGCTGAAGTAACTTTCCTTCTGATGGATGTCTTCATGCAGGAGGAGAATTGTGGGAATTTCAGTATGAAATGGCCAGCAGCAGAAACAGTGACCCTGCCTGTGCTGTTTGCAATACGAGTATGGAGGCTTGAAGGTGGATGATGAAGATCCAGCCATTGAGCATTGCATTTATTTTGCCTGGATGTTTCGGTATCTGAAGTAGAATTATGAGAGCAAAAATCTTTTCCTTTGAGAGACTCTGTGATGAGTTAGATGCTTCCAGGGGTTTTTGCATTAAAATACAAAGTTGAAATCCTGTCATCATCATCATCATCATCATCATCATCATCATCATCATCGTCGTCGTCGTCGTCATCATCATCATCATCATCATCTTGGCTACTTTTGTTACATGGTGTTTTCTGACTTCTTTGCAGTGTTGTATTTCCACTAAGTTGTAGAAGGCGAGGCTGTCTGTGGTAGGGAAATGATGCAGTCAAATGTCCAAGAGTGTCCTTTGTATTGAAGAACTGATGATTACACTCCAGCCGCCCCAACCTATACCTCAAATCAGCCACCTGTGTAGCAGTAGCAAATGGAGGGATATTTAAATTGCCTTGAATCATTAAGAAATAAACCCCCTTTCAGTCCCCACCTGCAGATAGGAAGGGACAGCACAGTTAGAGAAATCTGTGGTTCAGTGGTCTGGGGGAACTGTCTTGTTGTGGGACACAGCATGAAAATTGCAGCAGCATCTTAAAACAATTCAAGATGTCAGCAACCAAGTTCCCATTAGGAAAGCTACTTCGATACAGCAAACTCATCTTCCAGGACTTGCTGAGTTCATGGCTCAGTTCACATTTAATGAACAGCGAAGTTTGTGGTAAACACTGTAGGCTCTGAGTCTTTCCAAATCTTCTACCTTGCTCTGAGATTTACCAGGGCAAAATTCACCCTGGATCATTTTGAACCATCTCCCTTGACTGTTCAGTAGAGGAAAAGAATCAGCAACTAAAACCTGACCTTGTTTAGAAGAACTCTAATTATTTATGTCCTTTTTATGCCCTGGTGCTGCCAAAAGCTTTCTTTCACTTTGCGGTTGTGCCTGCTGCTGCTGTGTGTTCAGCTGGGCTAATACCATGTGCCATATTCCATGAATATATTCCCTTGATCAGAAATCAGAATTTATTTCAGCTGTGTTTATTTCTTTCTTCGTCTGCACTGTCTCCATCCGTCCACCAACCCCCCACTTAGACCTATTACTCGCTTTTTCTTCAGACTAACACAGTCTGAAAATGCAGTTGCTTTTCATTTCATGCATGTAAGCAGACCTCTGAAAGTCTTCACTGTTTTCACACCCCTTCCTTATGTCTTCCCACTAAGCTGTTTTGAGATGTGTCAAGGGATAATCCTGAGTTGCGTTCATCTGTTCCAGAAAATGTGAGGTCTTGGCTGTACTACAAACACCTGCCCAAAGTAAGACACCAAAGGCTGTTGCACCCACCAAATACTTCCCTTTCTGGACGTAGATGTGCTTTGCACTGCCAGAATATAAAGAAAAAATGTACCTTTGTGCAGACACAGACATACAGCACAGCACAAGCCACTTTGTTAAGAGAAAGAGAAGGGGGGTGGTATTTTATGGGTGTGGCTGTATCTACACGTGGGATTGTTTCCAGCACAACTCCATCAGTGAAGGATAACACCTCTCCGTATCCCTGCCTTGCAGAGCTCTGCTGGCACAAATGCTCTTACGAACGTCACCAGTTGTTGCCTGATTTTTCTCTGTAAAAGGACTCTGCTGATGGGAAACAGGAAGAGCAAGAGACCTGGTGTGAATTCCTCTGCTCCACCCACAGAATAGCTCCTGTGGGAGAGCAGACTAATAAATGGGCTGTGAGTTTGAGATAATGGTCCCCCGACAAAAATCCACATCAGCTGAAATGGTGTGAATCCAGGCTGCTCTTGTCTCTCTGGTGTTGTCTCAGTTACATGATTCTCCTTAAAGCTGGAGCACAGCCATGCAAGTTTGGTCCTCCTAGGGAAAAGAGAGACATTGTGTTGTCCCAGCTCTCTAGGTCAATCCTGAAATTCATCCTTGCTTCAAGGCTGCATTGGCTGCTTCAGGCTTGCTGGTGGCTGCCTGCTTGTCTTGAATTTAGAAGAATGAAAGAAATCACCTGCAAAGCCACCCAGTGACACAGTTTCCTGTTATACAAGGCACCTGGGCTCAAGCTTGTTTTGGATACACATTAATGTCACATACATCCTGTTACTGTACTTATGGTCCTGCTGAGATAATCCTACACCAAGTGTAGGATAAGGCCCACTCCTGCCCCAGGCAGCTGAGTCAGTAGCAATGCTCAGTGGATCATTCATGTAGAATTGAAACTATCAGCAAAATTGTTCTGTTCTCCAACTCCATCACAGTGAAGTTCCTCTTGTCCTGCTTCACCTCCTGCCTTTGAGTGATCTGTTTGCTTTGCAGTGCATGGACTGGGAGGTGCTGTCCCTGCTGTCTTCAAAGATGTTTTCCTGCTGCCGCCTCCCAGGTTCAGCCCCTGAGCACCAGGACTCTGAAGCCATTTGCTCCCAAGTGTGTCTTCTCATTACCCATACCGATATATAAATCTTGTCTTTGATCCTGCTGGGATCCTGATGCCACAGAAGTTTTTCTACAGCTCTTTCTGTGCTTAGACAATGCACCCAGTGCAAAGTCGTTTTATTCAGGTTCTTTGGCATGCCAAAATGTTCGCCAAAACCTCCTTAAGGAGGAGACTTAAGGTCTGGTCAAATGCTGTGTAAGGTCAGTTTATTCAAGTTGTATCTCAGGTTTCATTGCACAAGTTTTGAATTCAATTAACTACAGTTTGGATGCCTGCAAAATTCCTAATATGCAAACGTCCTACATTTGGCAAAATTGGACTAGAAATCTCATTAGAGCAGGCTTTTATGTTCTGTCCCTGACTTCCCTTCCAAATAAACTGTCTTCAAATCACTTTATAGTAATTCTCTTGGGATTTTTTTTTTATTATTTTCTATTCTTGCCTTTCCTCAGAACAGGAAAAAAAAAAAAGAAGAGAGAAAAAATATGCTGAAAAGTGACAAATGCTAAAATAATTTGCATATGTGATTTTTTTTGTTTTTTTTCAACCTTCTGCAGAGGTTTGCTTCAGATCAAAGTTCGGGTCATTCCCCAGTGCCTGAGGTTTTCTATTTTCCATGGTTACAGCACAGAGAATGATGGAACTAATATGAAGTGATGCCAGTGCCTGTTTGGACAATACTTGGATCAGTAAAAATGTGCTCAGTATTTTCCAAGTATAAAAAGCCAAAAGAAACCACCTTGAGGTACCATGTGATGTTGTTTGCTTTGACCCAGAATAGCTAAAATGAAAGGTCTCTCTGAACACAGGGTGTTTCAATACCATCCCACCTTTTTGCCTGTGTGTGTGAGGAAGGAAATGTGGTGTTTACAGGGGCACACTGGGCCTCAGCTCCTGTTTGTCTCTGTGTGTCCAGACAGAATTTCCCAAGTGAAATGGGTTTCATTGCTCTAGTCCAGCTTTTAAAGGTGGGCAAATAGAGAGCTCTTCTCCCAAATTACACTAATGGAACCTTTTGTTGGAAATGTCAGTAAGCAGGGCAGGGGCTGGGAGGCTTCTTCCAGAAAGGCTCGCTCCTGAGGTCTCCTATGTTAGATTTGAGGGGGGCTGTCAGAGCCCTGTGAGGTGCTGCTACAGCCAATTTTTCAGCCACAGTATGCAAATTTTCAGTACGCAAATGAAATGGGGCTGCTGTTATTTCTAATTTTCATGGGAATGTTCTTGTGTGCAAGGCTTCTCTGCAGTTTGGGACAGTTTGAAGCTGGGTCACAGGTACCAGTAGCAATGAGCAGCGCTCAGCTGGAACCTCAGAGCTGCTACGCACTTAATCTTACCTAAAATAGGGATAAATCTACATTTTTTTTTTTTTCCCCCCTACCTGCTTTCCTTGGGACGGTGCTGTGATATCTGGGAATGAAGATCACTGCTGGGAATCAGCACTTTGTGCAAATACCAGGCTGATATTCTGGGGAGCTGTGAGCTGCTGGACAGTCACTGAAGCTGAGAGCCTCTTGCTGACCCTCTGTGCAGTCTGCCAGGTCAGCCCCAAGTATGAGCACAGCTGTCACCATTGGTGTGTAAGGACAGGCTCTGCTCTTGTTGCACAGGCTGGCTGCTCTCACCAGCTGCCACCAGAACCTCTCTTGGCTCTGAATTAATACATCTGAACATTTCAGTATTGTGTAGACAACTACAAACTGCAGGTGGATGCCTGTGTGCAGAGGAATATCCCTATCTGTCCAGATTGTTCATGTTCCAGTCTCAAGTGGCAGATTATTCTTCCAGTTTAAAAATTTCATCAGCTGGCCCTTGACCAGCCAGAGGAGGAACATCTGTCCTCCTCAGTGCAATCCTTTACAGGATTGCTGGCCCTCTCCCAGCCCCGAGGCTGGGTTTAGCCTGGCCTTGGCTGAACAGCCTCTTTTTCTCATACAGGTGGACAGCAGGCACTGAGGACAAGGCCTGAATTCTTCGGTCATTTCCGAATGTGAATGGCTCATTCTGAGTTCAGGGGTTCTCTTCGGTGCCTGTTACTGAAGTTTGAAAGGATTCCAGCTCTGGCCTGATGCAAAGGAAGGTGTCAAATCTAATTGCTGCTCCTGCTGCTGCGATTGCTTGTCCTTGGAGTGCTGGGACTCGCATCTGGTGCCACTCACCCCGTTTAATCCAGGGGATGTTATCCCTGCCATGGGAGGGCCTTCCCAGGCAGCCATCTGTGCTCTGCCTGCCTTGACATTGTGTCTCCCCTTGCATCCCCTCGTGACTGAACGAAATAGGGAACATTTAAATGCAGGAGAAACGTGGCTGTGGAATGGCAGGTCACTCTCACAGCAGCAGGGGTGTCTAGTTGGATTCAGTGGTCATCTTTTAAGAGAAAGAGGCACCAGGTTCTTTGTACAGGAGCCATTAATTAGCAATTAGTGGCTCAGTGGCCCAAACTCAAGGCTTTGCTGTCTGATTTAGTTCACCCCAAACTGCTCAAATATCTTGGTATGCACTGGAAGGATAGGCCATTGGCATTTCATATTATTTTCTTTTATATTGGGGGGTTTTTTTATCACAAAGTTTTGAGAGGTTCTTGTTTTAGGCCTGGAGGGTATTTTTGTGATTGCTGCTTGCCATGCAGAGAATGGTCCTCAGGGTTAATGGCTAAATCCAAGCAGTGTCCTCTGCTGTTTGTGCACCAGGGTGTACTCAAGTGCTCGTTTCATTATTTTACAACCACAATTTTTTCTAAACTTAGCAGAGCATACACTTTGTCAGGAACTGTTCCCATGCCAAGTTTCAGGTTTCAAAGTATTGCCGTTTTTGAGCTATTCCCTGCTTCTTTCCTTCTGTGTGTCTCCCTCGCATTGCACACAAAACTTTCTTTTTAATGTAGAAAATTATATTTTTCCACCCATTTGTGACTTGAAACATCTGAAGAGGTTTTGCTCCAAGTTTATATTTAAAAGAAATAATGAAAGCCAATGCTGGCAGAGAAAGCAGTGTGAAAAGTTGCAGCTCAGAAAATTCAGGAACATTATGGGCATTTGCAGAGGAGGAAGAAAATGGAAGTCCTTGCAGCCTGTCTTAACAGGAGTCATGTGTGATATTCAATAGGATTAAAGCTGCTGTAGCACAGAGCAGTACTCCTGTTTGGGCAGCCTAATGTGCTTTATAAAGTGATGGGAATTACTTGCTGGTAGTCCAGCCAGTTGTTGTGATCCAGCATCTTCAAAAGTGCTGTGGAGGCTGAGCATTTATGTATTTGAAGCTCAGTCTGGGAGGGCTGTGATGTGAGTTTCTGGCTCATGGACAGCTACGAACATCTGGGCTTTCTTTGTGCTAACATCGTCAAGTCAGAAGCCTTTTGGACAACTCCATCTGGCCTGGCAGAATCTTCCATCATTCCCTGACTTCACAGGGTTTATTTACTGGCTGTTCCCCTGAAGAAAACTGAGCTGGGTCATTATGCTGGTCCGGGTTTTATAGACACTGGTAGGTTCCATTTATTGAAAATCTATTTTAAGAGAACGACTCTTAAAATACGTCTAGATACAGCATTGTTGTTCCTGTACCTTTGCTCCAGTCGAGACGTGGCCTAGGTTTCGGTACCTGGTGTGGCTGCTGGTCAAGGCATCAAGCCAGACTTTGATATTCATCGAAAAGTGAGGTTTCTTCACTTCAATATCCCACGAGCCAGGTGCTTCCATCTCCTGCAGATTCTCCTCCCCTCCTGCCCTGTCCTCTGAAGCCCCTCAGCCATTGTTTTACAAATAATGGCACACCTGGGTTTCCAACCATGCACACCTTTTGTGGGTTTTGCTGGTCTCCAGCAAAAGGTTGGTCTGTCAGCCACCACACCATGTCTAAAAGTGTGACATCTGTAAGGCATGACTAGGACATACAACATCTGCTGGCTCTTTATGGAACAGAAAGGGTTTTGACTGTAACCCGTAATGCTGGGACCAGGGTGATGAGTTGGCTCCACAGCAGAGCCCAGCATCTCACAGACACCATGCTCCTGTTTGTCCCTTGTTTGTTTGACTCTGGAGATCTTCTCAAATTACATTCTTTAGTGCTCTTAGGGTTTGTGACTTCAGAGTTATAGATTCATTTCCATGTACAAGGATTTGAGGTGTTGAGCAGTTAATCCTGGCTCTAATGCCAACTACAATGAATGTGGCTCTGAATCAAAGCCACAAGTTGGCCAGCCTCCTCTTTGGGGACATCCTTGCCTATTACTAGATCCAAATATTATGTCTGGCTTGAAATTTTCTGATTAGATAAATTAAATTCCTAGGTCTTAACAGTGCAGGAATTTGTGAAAATGTAGAACTGGAGTAGAATCTAATCTGATCTGGTTGCTACTTACCTCTGTGTTTAAACAAAACTTCAACTGGGAAAGAGGTAGACCTTCCAGGACCAAATTGTAGGTTCAAGGCCCTGAAAGGGATGATTTAACATTTCATCTTTAGGTCTGGCAGGATTCGTTTGGGTGCAACCCATCTATTATGCATGAGCATGAAAGATCCTGTGTACTTTCCATAAAAATCTTCTTCCACTTGGGACTGTTTCAGGCTTTTGGCCATTGAAGCATTTGTAAATTTAAAAACAATCTGCTGATTTTCTTTAAACCAGCCTTGTTTGGTGTGTTCCTCAGTTTTGTACTGCTTTGAGTTGTGTGTGGGCACTGTGTTTAGAAAAAAATGGAAAATCTGAGGATATTATTGTTATCACTGAAGACAAATTCCTAGAAGCGGTGCCATGGTGTAGTAAATGCCTGTAAACCCAGAGTAACAAAATGTTCTTTCATCCACCACCTACCACAACACAAACCTGCACTTTCAGGTGTGAAGGTAGTCGTGTACCATACCCAGTGTGCAGTTTCTGTGGCAGGCTGACAGAATGCTGCACCTTGTTATTCCCAGCCTCGGTCTGTGGGACACACTGGCTTAGATACAGGAGGTGTCTTTGTGGCTTGGTGTCTGTAAATGGCCTCATTTGCTTTGGCCTGGCTACTGGTTGACATCTGCCTCTTGCTAATTACGTGCAGATTAAAAGGTGATCACCCAGCTACTTATCTTTGCAGCCAGGAGGGGTGTGTTGAACATGCCAGGGAGCCAGGAGCCTCTCATCCCACACCGGTCACCTTCGGTCACCATGCCCACCCCGCAGCTCTATTTCTACTCGTTAAATAGACTTAATAAATAAATAGCACCTTCTAAACGTGTAGGCAGCTTGTCTAGCACAGCACTGGCCCTTCCAAATACACTCTGAAGCCAAAACGGAGTGTTCAGCATGGCCAGGATTTATCATTAGAGCCGTCCAGGCTAGAAAGCATGTTTGTGGCTGGCGTGCCAGCTTGCCTGAATAGCCCACAGTGTAATCCCCCTCTTTCCTTGGTGGGAGGAGCTGCCAAAAATAGCAAGCCAAGAATTTGTCCATGTTATTTCTGGGATTGGACCAGGAATTGACATCAGGAGGAGAGGAGAGTAAAAAGCGAGCAGTGTGACAAGTTTAGGGTCTACAGTTGTTTGGGTATGCAGGCTGCCATGGGGCCACTGGGAGGGTCTGGTGGCCACATCCTGTGTGTGCCCATTCCCACATGGGACACTCTCCCCAGGCCCTGGTGGCTTGAACAAGGTGACTTGAGTCTCTGCTCTCTCTTGGGGCAACCCTGCTTGGCCCAAGGCATCAGACTGAGCCAGGGAATCTGTTTCGTGCTCCCAAGGAGCAGTCATGGCCCCCACAGCCATGGGACTGTGGAAGGAGTGAAGTGTTAGTTCCTGTGGCTGAGAAGAGGCATGAATGAGTCCAGCTGAATCAGCCTTCACAAAAGCCTGTGGATCAAGCTGTAACTTCTCTGTGGAAAAGGCTGTTTGCACTACAGGAGACATCACTGCCCTGTACAGTTGGGTGGGATCCTGGGGCAGGGGCGGAGACACTCCACATGCCTCTGCCACTTCTGCTGCATCCACACCCGGGTGGCCCTTGTGCCATGGGGTTATTTCTGAGACCAGCTTGAATGATCCTCCCAGGAGAAAGTTTTAACTTATTGCTAGTCAGCAAAAAGGAGATTGAAGGTAATGCTCTCTGTCCCTTCCTTTCTCCTCTCCTCCTCACTTTCAGCGTGTACCCATTGGAAGTAGCATCAATTGGCATCGTAGTCTGTGGCCACAGCGGCTCCCCTGGGAGCAGGGCAGTGGCTTTGCACCAGCCCTGGCACATGCTGCCACCTGCTCAGGGAAAGGGCTGGGGATGCATAGAATGCTGAGGTTACCCAGGCCTGGGTGATGGGACATGGGGAAAAGCTGTGTGTTCTTGTTGGAGAGAGAAGTGAGAGATGATCATGGCAAGAAGGGAGGAACTCAAGCAGCGATGTTGACAGTGTAGAAACATGGTCTGCAAATGAAAGTGGCAAATCAGGCTTCCTTAGTGTTGCTGCTGAAATCACCACTTTGTCAGCCCAAATGGATCCATATGAGTGTGTCAGATGCATCAAGAAGAGATCAGAATCGCCTCTGTGCACTAAGGAAATATCTGCAGCCCTCCTACACAGGCTCTGGGCCAGCTCCCTGGCCCGTGATGGAGCTAATTGGTCATCTGAGTCCTGGGTTCAGTGGCACTGGCCTCACAAGGGCCTGTTTAGCTGCCTGACTTCTCTCCAAATGGCTGTTTGTTCACTGCCTGTGCTTGCATTCATCATTATCTCTACATAATAGTGCATCATGCTATGAGGATGGGGCTACTGGGTGTAAATCCTAGTGAATTAATAAATTTCTGTGTTGTCTCTTGTGGGACAGGAGGAGAAAGAGGTCACTTGCAGCTTTGGTCTACCCTTGCTTCTCCAAAATTTGTCATACTCTCAAAGTTGGTTCATGTGCTACATCAGTGGCTATTTGAACATCCCTAGGGGAGGCACCAAGATTTACCAATGCAGAGGAAATCAGAAATGTTTGTTCATGTTTGACTGTGGTGATTAATGACACTATGGTGACATCCATTTTAGAAGAGGTCATGGCTGAAGCTCAACAGGGCTGCTGCCGTGATGGGAAATCCATCCTGCCTTGCAGAGCTTAGAGTCTCTAACAGTGACGCCAGGCAAAGGATGGTGGTGATGGAGAAAGAGCAAAAGGTGAAGGTAAAGGTTCCAAGAGGCAAAAGTGCCTTCTCCATGTCCTGTGTAAGGCAGCAAGCAGGGCTGGGAGAATAGAGTAGTTGGCCTTGTTCAGAGTCCTAGATGAAAATATTCCAGGAAAAACCCATCCTATCTGTTACCCAGAAAAGCTGGGGATGTCCCTTCCCTGGAAACGTTCAAGGCCAGACTGGATGGGGCCCTGAGCAACCTGATCTGGCAGCGGGGTTGGAACAAGATGCACTTTAAGGTCGTTTACAACCCAAACCATGATCCTGTAGGTTGAGGGTCTGGATAATGCCAGTTCCTCCTGAATCTTGCATTTTGTCACAATTAGTCCTGCTAGAATCAGACAAAGCAGCTACAGAGGGGAACAGCCCTCACTGCAATTAAGGAGATCAGCATCTGGCACTAATCCAGGGAAAATCAGTCCAGGCTGCAGCAGGTAACAGGATCTGGGGATGATGGGTTTGCCTTCACCTTCTCCCTGAAAAGGTAACTTTCACCTGTCATCCCCTTTTCTTTCCTCTGTGAATCAGGACTTGCAAAAGAAAGCACTGAGTACTTTTACTTTGAGGCAGCATTACAGTTCAAAATGTACTTGTTCTTTATTTCGCACTGTTTAGAGTGGCTTGAGCAAACCATTTCAGCTAAAAGGAAAATTTTTTAAGAGAACAGTCCTGGTGCAACTGTACTGATTATTTGATCATTTGAGCATTTTTAAGATCTGAAAATGACAGCCTGCCTTTTCCACATTATAAAAGGGATGTCTTCAAGGTGCCAAGCAACACATTCAAGGGCAATACCATCGTTTGTTTTTAACTCCTCTGGTCTGATATTTAAAGGATCAAGTGGAGAAGTGGGACATTTTATCATCTTGAAAACAATGTAGTAGGGTTTAAAAATTCACAGAATTAATCACTACAGTGAAAAAAATCATAATCATCATCATCATCATCATCATCATCATCATCATCATCATCATCATCATCATCCTATAACTGGGTCATTCACCAGTTAAAGGCAGAACTCTCCCCACGTATTAAACCATCAGGATGGCTGGATTAACGTGTTGCTGCCATTCCCATTACTGGCACACAACGGAAGTTGCTGTAGGTGGCCCAGCAAAATATTTTCATATTTTTTAGATTCATGGGAACTTTTGTCTAAACTACGCAATGGAACAGCTGCACTGTACAAAACCCAGCATCTCATCCAGGTACAGCCTTGGAAAGCCACAGTTTGTCTTTGGTGCTGTAGAGGCCAGCTAACTTGAGAGCTGCCAACGATCGACCAGTGTGCAGGATCCCAGACTGTAAGGCCAGGTGGAGAGGAGAGAATCTGGGAAGCTAAGGGCAGGGAGGGAATTTGCCTGCATAACTTTCTGGTGTGAGTGAACAGGACTCCTCAGCCAACAGAGATGTGCTTCCAAACCACTCTTATTGACAAAAGCATTTAAAGCCTGGATTAAAGCCTGAAAATATTAATCAGGAATACTTAGTTGAGCACATAAAGTGACTAACAAGCAGCTAAAGTAAGGGAATACCTCATGGAGCAGGGTATGAGGTGACCAGGTTAAACTGCTGTGTTCATTGTGATGACTCTGTATCCCTTTGGTTCAGTTTCGTTATTGTATCTCCATGTGAAACGCTCTACAAATAAAAGAGATAACAACATCTGGTGAAACTGCTGCTCTGCCTGCCATAAAAGATTTCAGCCACAGCCTGGAAAGGTAAATATTTGTTTAGTTACTTTTTTTTTCCCAGTTCCAAATCCTTTTCCTAAAGGATGTCAGGGTGCTAGCCAGCTGTAGCACTTTTAACATAGTAGAGGTAGGGAGATCTCTCTGTAGAGTGTCATCAGAGCTGGAATTCAAATCTGCTTTTCCACTTGGTGTAATTGAGATGTGAGCATGTAATATCCTTCAGTTAAAATCCCGTTGAACCCCTCCAGGACTCACAAGTGTGAGCTGCTGTTCACTGTTGGCCACCAGTGACACAAGCACTGAGCTCAGCAATTCCTTGCACCTTCAGAAAAGCATTCTGCAATGGAAATTCTGTACAGAGTGAACAAGAACAGCTGGTAATAAAGAAATAAATATCCCCAGTACCTGCATTTGGACTTGAAAGGGCTGCTTGGGATAGCTTTCCTCATCAGAACTCTGTTTATCCAGCACAAGCCAAATCTGCTTTTCTGTGCAGGCAGCTTGGCTAGTAGGGAAATGGCAGCATCCTTATTTTCCTGTGCTTTCATGTCTAGGTGTTTTACAGGTTATTCTTTCATTGGAAACCCAAGGTTCATGGTTCAATCTATAAGGACAGAAGGGAAAACCTGGTGTGTATTCAGTTCCTCCAGGGCTAGCAAAGGCCCTTGTTTTAGGAGATGGCATGGTTAGCTGGCTGGGAAAGCTTTTATCTGAACAGGCCAGAGCTGATTTTGTTCTGCAAAGCTGAACTGGGGCCTCTGGAGAGGAAGATAAAACTCTGTATGCTTAGGCAGGGAGCTGCCAGAGGATTTTCTGGCTGGGGGCTCTCAACTTTCAACACATCCTCACCCAGGAGAGGTAACCAGGAGACCAAGGGCCACCCAAGCTGACACTATTTCCCTACTGATCCGTTTCAGTTCTGTATAAGGCTGGCCAGCTTACTCTGTTGGGACTGCTTTAATTGGTTCTCTGTAATGTCCCTAGATTTTGTCCCTTCCCTGTAGAGCCAAGCTCATTCAAAAATCCACACAAACCAAAACAAACCTTTCATCTCTTCCCTGGACGTTCCCCCTCTTGCATTCCCCAAGCAGTGTTGGTGGTGAAACCTTTCCTCCTGGCACGAACCCCTTGCTCCAGACAAACTCTGTGATTCAGTCTGAGTTTCCCTGGGTAAGAACTGACTCAGGACAGGATGATGCAGTGACAATAGAAGCAATAACCTGTTTATTTTAGCTACTATTTAGATTGTGACTGAAGTGGAAGCTGCTGCAAGCCAAGCCTCCCATTTCTCACAGAGCCCTGGCCATGGTTCAGGGTGTGGCTGGTGCTGGTGGAAGCCTTCAGAGTTGATGTTAGAGGACAAGGACACGCAGAGCATCACGTAAACCCCTGGTTGTATGTGCAGACATAAGGAGGGATGTTGTAGATTAACCACAGTGATGTATCCTCATAGGAAGTGATGGGCCTGGCACTCTTTCCTCTGTACAGATAAAGCAGCAGATAAAGACATTGTGCCAGACACGGCCTCTGTTAGAGGAAGAGGTTTCAGGCTGGTAAACTCATTAAAATAGATCAGATGGAAACATTTGTCCTCTTTCCTATTCCACAGCAATTCAGGACAGCCTTACTTTGTTTGAGTCCCATTACTGGAATTACTGGGGAGAGCTCATGCATGTTTTGCTCACACCATTTTTCTGTCTGTGCCTAGAGAGAGAGGGTTGAAAGTGAAGAACCTTCTGCATTCCCATTACTGTGCCTGAGAGTTTCTTAGTGTAAGGCAATATTTGTTTCCATGCAATGATAAGTAAAGAAGCTAAGTTTTTCCTAATTCTCTGGGGTTTTTTAGTCTAAGTTTAACTTCTTTTTTTTAAAATTCCACTTTGTTAGTTTTGCTTTAAAAAGAAAAAAAAGAAGGAAACAAATTGAAACTCAGAAGGAAAGCACAGATTTCACACACACACCCCTATTTTTTCATTCTAATTTTTGACATTTTAACTCTTGCCCAGCACCTCTAAACATGAACCAGCTCTCCAGGATGTTGCCCTGCCTGCAGAGGCTGAGGGCTGCTGCTCTTGTTCATCATTAACAGCAGTTGTGATATTGCACACCTCTCAGCTCTCGTTAATGTGAGACCAGACTCACCACATGTCCCAGCAGAAGCAGCAAGTTGCTAGAGGAAAGCCGTAACAAAGGGACAAAAAAGGATGTATTCAGCAGTGGTAAAGAATGTGCAGGAATAGGGCAGGCATGCAAATCTTGCAGAGTAAATGCTACCTGCTCTCGGGGTAGCTGCAGTGGGAAAAGCAGTTCTGGAATGCAGTGTGTGGCTCCAGAAGTAAAGCCAGTGAACAGCAGCACTGAAGGCGCTGTGGTGTTGCCCCTCTCCTGCAGGTGGGGGCTCTGTGTGAGCAGTCACTTTAGGACACCCCTCTCTGACCTTCCTCACAGTTGTGTTTATCTCCTCTCCAAACATTCCCTCTGTCACAAGTGTATCTTTGATGATGGTGCAAAGTTCACATCCGCTCTCGTGTTCAGCCTTCACGTCCAGCGCCGAGCTTGCTGAGGTCATTAGGTGTGCACCAGGCTCCGAGCACGTAGGCCAGCTGCTGTCCTCCTTACTGGGGGCTGATTGGCAGCAGCAGGACAGCCCAGCAAGGAAGGGGCAGCTCTCAGTGCCAAGGAGCCAACAGGGTTTGTGCTGCTCCTTGCACCACACACTGGAGGGTTGGTGGCCAGAGTGAGTGCTGAGCTGGCCCACTGAGCTTTCCATAGGCTGATGGACAGAATCAAATGCTCTGCAGCAGACAGAAAACATTTCCAAGGTGTTGTTATGAGGCATGGTCTCATATTCTAGATCTATGTGACTTTAGTGCTCACTGAAACTTCGGGAAATGGAGCTTTACACAGATTTCAAACTCTCTCTCTCTCTCCATGTTTTACATGGATATTTTACTTTGTGTTAATAGTTCTCAGACACCATATTTTGTACTAATGATCTCCAATCCTTATTATAAGGAGCAGAATGGAACTGAATAAAGTGCCAAAGGAATAATTATTCTCACACTTGAGCAGCAGACTGACAGGGACAAGTCCTGCTCAACCTAACAAGCTCAAGGAGCAGGAAGTGTTCTAGTGTGTTACTGAGAGAAGTTGGGCTCCAAGAGGTAAAGAGTATTTCTGAGCTTCCCAGAGACTGACACCTACTTGAAATGAAAACCAGAGGGAAACAGGAAAACATTAGCAAATCAAAGTGTGTTCTTCACTTGGGATAGCTTCTGCCTTCAGGGACAGATGGATTTTGGGCACCAGTTTTGTGTGGTATAATTTTTGTTTTCTCCACAATTGGCAAAGAAAATAAAGTTAAGACTGCAGTTGAGCAGAGGAAACCTCGCCTGGCCCAAACAGAAAACTAGAATTTTTGCTGTTAGCACCTCACACTGTGAATATTTGATTTGGCTAATAAACACAGAGAAGCTGTTAAATGATTTACCTGCTCTGTGCACTGAGCATTTGTTGCTCAGTATTTAAACACCCACCTCTCCAGCATACAGCTCTGCTAAGCCGAGTGTGGAGGCTCCCTATACAGTGCCTCCCACTGAGCTTTTTGGTGAAAGGTGGCACTGGGTGTGTAAAACATTCCAGCAGCAAGGATGGGCTCATGGATGGCCAGCTGTACTGTGTAGATGGCCACTGTGAGCCCTCAGTGCACCTGGGCCACCTCTGAGTTTGGCTAAACAGCATTGCTCAGGGACTGCCAGAACCACTGGGATTTTGCCGGCTGCAGGATGCACAAGGTGCCTTTGGGGAGGCAATTTATTATGTTTATAACTGAATTTTGGCTTTTTTATTGTGTTTTTGCAAATAGTGTTAGACGCCAAATAAATTGCCGGTCTTTGCCCGTGGATCTTAATAGCAACATGTGGGTAAGAGGAAAGTGTTTGTAAATGTATTTGTCCTAAGAAGAACCAAGCAAGTGAACAAAAATCCAGCCAGCCAACATGTGTGATTTTAAGAGGACTCAAGGTGTGAGGTTCTTGAGCAAGGCTCTTGGGTTTTGGTGAACTTGGGGTTTTTGCACTGACTTCAGTTTTTGGAGCCATGTCCTGACAGGGTGGCCCAAGAGCTGGATATGGGATCCTGGCTGCTCTGAATCACTGCCTCCAGTACAGGTTTTTGAACTGGCAGGGAGCATTGCAGGGTTTTCACCCTCTGAGGGTTCATACATAACCACAGCTGTCTCTTGAGGCTCCAAGAGGTGGGATTTTCCAGAAGAATCCCTTAATGGATCCATATATAGCCAAGAACAAACTGCCCCTTACCCCAGGGTATGCTCGGGCATGGCTTTGCTGTGCAGCTCCTCAAGCACAGTGGCAGGGCCATCATCACTTTGAAATCTCTTCTGCTTTAAGGGCTGAAATAAAGAGCTGCACACAGACTGTTGTTGGCAGCAGAGTTCTCCTGGTCCTGAACGCTGGGGCTTGCACTGCTTGTGCTCCAGAGCTGTTTACTGACACTTTTGTCGGTTGATGTGGTCACAGCCCCAGGGTGTTCTCACAGCACTGCTGGAGAAACAGCAGCAGGACAGAGCTGACACCTTCACCAGGGGCTGAATTCCTCCCTGCAGTGCCAAGGGCCATGTGGTGTCCAGTGTCGACATGGATGAAGGGATGCCCTTCTGCTCCAAGCTCCTGCTGACACTCCAGCACCAACCTGGGAACCACACTGGCCGTGTTGGTGGAGGCTCCACTTCCAGGCAAAATTCTCACAGCTGAAGTGGGTATCCGTGTCAGCAGCAGGAATCTGTCCATGAAAATCTGTAATCTGCAATTCCTAACTTTAAGAAGCAGGGTCCTTAGATGGCTGGTTTGCTGGATGGAACTTAAATCATTATTTTATCTTTTCCCACCCATTTTAGCCATGCAGTGGCCCAGTAACAGCTATTCCAGCCAAATAGCTGGCAATAGGACACCTGGGCTTGACCAACTGTGCATACAAGAATCCACGGCATGCTGTGCCTCAGGGCATGGATTTATTGAATATAAGGTCAAAGATTTAAATAACCTTCACTTCTTGCATTTAAGAGTGGGAAGGGTTTGGTTTGGTTTTCAAGTTCTGTGCCCCTGCATGATGGTATTTTTTCCTCCCAGTAAGGACTCGCTAATGAGTTGAATTATGTACTCCAATTCCAAATCAAACTATTTGTTGATGTCATGAAAATTATTCTTTAATCTGTGTGAAAGCCTCAAAAATGTAACTAATTTCCTCAGTTCATTCAACACCCATCATTCAGTAAACTAGGGCTGGAAACCAAGTGGCAAACCAGCTTGTGACTATTTTTGTTTTTTGTATGAATGTTCTGTTTGAATGTTTTTAGGGTTGGGTTCTTGGGGTTTTTTTCACCTTTTCTGTAGTCTTTTCTGTCTTTCTGTGATCATTCCAGCAGTGATGTTTCTGCTGCATGATTTTCTCACAGCAAATGAAATGTGTTTGTGCAAATTGTCTCTGAACATCAGCTCCTGTCGTGTGATGCCTTGCAAGCTACAAGTGCAGAGCCACCAGAACAGGGAACATGAGCAGTACTGGGGCTTTGAAAATTGTTCAATATGGAGCAAATTTCTAAATTTGACCATGAGCTATCTAAAATCCACTATTTGCAAGGTATTCCTTGAAATAGGCTTGTACAAGGCAGCGACCTTTCAAGGAACAGATTCATTCAAAGATTTGGTGCAATGCATTTAAGCGCTTAGCGGGAGGAGCACGACTCATCTGGTTGTTTCCTGGTAGAAAGTCATTCATGTTTTAGTTATAGTGGTGTCTCACTCCTTTGTACGGGAATATTCCATACCAATTTTAGTCCCCCAGTAGTGTATATAGAGTAAAATTTTAGACCGCTTTGAGATAAATGGGTCTGTGTGGCTTTTTAACAAGGACCTCTAGGAACCTTACAAATCCTGATTATGGATGATGTTTTCCTTTCCACCTGGGAGGTGCACATGAGTGGCTGGGTTCAGATTTACAATGAAAGGTTTGTGATCATGGAAGGCATGTGATCTGCCTGGTATCATCAGTAGTATCTCGAGGTCAAGGTACCCTCAGGTACCCTTACCTGATGCTTTCTCTCCAGCTTTATCCATGACCTCAAGGTTTCTTCATGTGCATCCTCAGAAGGAAATGTGTTTGTGTATCCCATGTGTGCCAGTCAAAGACAACAACTGTCTTTGCACCACGTTAATATTTCGTAAGCGAACAGAATTGGCAGAGATGGTTCTTCAAGCCCTGACAGCTCCTTGGTGGACAATTTTTTTCACATTCTTTGCTTACCATTAGCTTTGCCTAATGTAATAATTCTCAAAAGAGCCCAGGAGGAATTTTAATGTACAGCAGCTGGAAGAGAAGTGACCATCCCATGGTAGGATTTGCTTTTTCTCTTTGGGCTTTGGATCCCTCTGTGCTCCCTTTGGGTTTTGAATGTGTTCCCAGAGAAACACAATTTGGCCCCCATGGGAGCATCACACTTCACTGTTTCCTTCTATGCATTATTAAGCTGCAAAAAGAGCTTTGCAGCTTTTGCTTTTGAAATATGTGCTCATTAGCTGTAATTAAATCTTTAAATTCTCCTTCAGGCTTGGATAAGGCACAAGCTCCACTTATGCCAAAGTTTTTCTTTTCTTCTGACTTTTTTTCAAATATATTTTATTAGTCTTACTCTTTGCTAATTACTGAATGCAATGATGTTTCCAAAGCAGCCACAAATAAATGTATTTACTATTCAGCAAGGTATGTGTTACTCTGGCAAACTATTATATTGGCTGCGAAGTCTCTTATTTAATATGAATCACTCTGTAAAGTGCCTCAACAGCACAGCTTCTTATTCATTATTGCTTAATTTCATGATATCTGAGATGTGGGATTTCAGTTAATGGGTAATTGAGATCATAAATCAAAATATTTTCAATGAGATTACATGAAACACAAGATGTTCAGGTTTGGAGCATGAAATTCCCGGCAGCTCTCAGCAAGGATGGGTGAGGTCTGTAGGCACATCCTTATTCCTGCCTTAGCTCCAACGCAGAGTCCTCTGAGAGGGGGCAAGTTTTTGGGGTGTCATCCAATTTCTGTCTGCCTGATGCACTTGCATTGCCCCTCATGTAGGATTCCCAAGTGGTGTCTCTCTGCTTCCGCCACACCTGCTGAATGGGAAGCTCTCCTGTCCCCATGTCAGCAGTAGGAACATGAGGCCAATCACAGCACAGTGTCTGGCAGGATCCAGTGGTACAGAGTACAGGACTTGGCTGTGTTACCAGCTTCTGTGCTAACTTGCCAAAAACATCCTCCAAGGCTCCTCAGGGCTGCACAGGAAATCTGGGAAGGAGCAGAGATATCAGACAGGTGGTATCAACCACTGACCCAGCTTTCTTACTACTTCCCCTGGCAGAGAATGGAAATCAGCTTACCCAGGATGACTAATTCCTTCTAACAATCCTGATTATTGCTTTGTTAAGAACTCATGGATACAACAGCAGCAACTGGTGGAGCAAGTATTTTAGAAGAGACAAGTTGTAAGACATACTGACGGACATCCTCATTCTCTCTTCCCTGTCTGGGCCCACTGACCTCCATGAGCCTTGGATCCATCACATTACCAATTTTCTAACAAAAAATTACCTGTTTGATTCCCTCTCTTGAGAAAGTGTTTGAGCAAGCTTCCCTTAAAGATCACAAGAACGGCAGTCCTCTTCACAGGGAACTAAGACATTGTAAAACAAGAATGTTCACTTTTAAATTCTTCTGTTGGAGATGAAAACCTGCAGGATGGTTTATATGTTTTGGAAGGAAAGGTATTTTGGGGGCAGATTCCTTTTGTTTCTTTTCTTGGCTCACTTGTAGCAGTCTTGAAAATAGTAGCTTCGTATGGAAGTGCTGATGCAGCACTTGGCGGCACAGCACAACCCGTTCCTCTTCCCGTGTGTTTGAGGCTGCCAGCAAGGCCTCCATTACTGCTGGCCTCATCTCACCAGGCAAAATTATTGCTTTTTATAAGGTCAAATGTGTAGCTTCTTCCTACTGGAAAGCCTGAGGAAGGACAATGAATGATTCAGTGCAGGCACTGCAGCGGCACGCAGCCCTCGTGTGCATGGTGTGGGAATACATCAGCACACAGATTTCCTCTTCATACAGGCCAAGTTATGTAGAAAATGCCTTTGCTCCATCACCAGAGCACAGAATGGGCTGTTTGTGATCAGCTTTCTTGGGTTTTTTTGTCCTATTCTTTTTCCCTCTGCACCTTCCAGGGTGTGGTTTGACTCTGCTCCTCACCTGAGGGGTTGAGCTGGGAGGTTCAACCAAATCATGGTCTGTGTGGATTTAAAGCAGCTGAAGCATGTAACCCACATCAGCTGTTACAGAATCTCCTGTGGCTTTGCCCAAGAGCCTCCAAGTTGCTCTGTACATCCAGATACTCGAATTAGGCAAATACACTCTCATTGCTGATCCCATTTACTGACCCATGCTCTGTGCTCCCAGGCATCTGGACAAAAAGCAGAGGAAGGACAGAAGGGCTGCAGAATGGGGGAAGGAAAGCCCTGGTGGACTGGGGTGGAGGGTGTCTTGGGCGAGCATTTCCTCATGCTGTTAGATCCTTTGGATCCACAGGTCCTCACATGTCTCCTATGGGATGGGACCACCTTTTTATTTTAGGAAACACAGTCATTTTCCTGAGAGCTGAAAAAGTTGCTTGAAGCCTTCAAAGCAGTCGTGGTACAGTGCCAAAGTAATTTTGTTGGATCTGGATATGAGTGGTTTTCCCCAAGCTGTAACCAACTGGAGGCATAGCTTGCAATTTAGTGCAGGGCTCTTCAGTCCGTGGGTGCCTGTGGATCTGCCCCAGCATCCAAACCATCTTCATCTTCTGCCTATAGTCAAAAATTAGAAAGTGACATTTTCATTCCCAAAAGCTTCCAGGCTGCCTCATAGCTGCTTTATTTTTGGTCAGTGGTAGCTAAAGGCCTTGCAAAGAAGTTCCCCCACAGGTGATGGTGGGCAGAGGGTTTAGGCAGCGTAGTTTAGGTGCCTCGTCACCTGCCTGGATCACAAGACCCAAGAAGTTTCACTCCTTGAACTCACACTTCATCCCTGTTTTGCTCTTTTAGGTGAGTTTTTCCTCTCTTTCTATGGTTAAAATAGTTCATAATATCATGATTTGTTCAAGGTGTAGAAATAGACCGAAAATGCATTCCCCAACTGCACTGAAAAACGTTCAGGTCTCATGTCATTATTTTTTTACCAGGTCTGCATTAAAAGTTTCATGAGCTGCTCCAGTTTCGGAAGGTTTCCCGTAAATGAACTTTCCACCACTCTGTGACAGCAGTGTGTTGCCAACACATGGATAATATGGAAAATGAAAGAGGAAAAAAAAAGCCCTTCCCCCTCCCCTTTCCTCCATCTGTTACAATACAGGACTGTGGCAGGAAACGAGGTTTTGCAGTTTTATATGAGCAGAAGTGTGTTGTGGGGTTTTTTGGTATTGTTTTTTTTTTTTTTAAGCTGTGGAGTGTGTCACTTCAGAGCTCTCTCCAGCAATCTAGAAGCAACCAACTTAACGCATGGAAAAGATATTATGTAATTGCAAAAGACAAAAAAGCCTCCCAATGCTGAGGCCTTGCGGCAGAAGCCAGTCTCTGACCTCACCCTTCTCAGGATCTCTGGAGAACACTGTGTTCCTCTGGCCCCTCGCGAAAAATAGCCTCTGCCAGATTTCAGCAAACAATTCCGGCATTTCCTTCCCCTGCCTCTGGTCTGTGGGTGTTTTGGAGTCTCTCGCATGTGTGGGCAGGGATTCATTAGCTAAAATAAAAATGGCACTACAGAGCTGCAGTGGAGAAAAAGAAAAAGAAAGTTAAGGGGAAAAAATGCAAGCAAGTGTAATAAGCCTGTGACTTCAGCTAGTCTGGACTCGATTCCAATTTTGGAATTAAAAAAGAGTAAGCCAGAAATAAAGGGGGTCTCGTGGGCCCTGTTGTCTCCCTTCCCGTGGTCGGTCGTGGTCCCTGGTGCCCTGTCTCTGCCTTTGCAGCTCCTGCCGGCTAAGCTGAGCATGGGCCCTGTGTTTGAAAGATCAAGGTCTTCGTTCTTTTTTAGCTTTTCCCAGTATAATCCCTACAGAGATGTAACCGTTTGGCGTTGTTTTTCCTCTGAATTCTCTTTAATTTCCTGCCTGTGGTTTTCGGGGTTTTGTGAGGTTTTATGGTTGTGGAGAAATTTTGCTGTTTGCAGTGGCTGTCCTACATGCTCCAAAACCTTTTTTTCTAAGAAAATCCTTTGTATGTCCTGATTTAAATTGCTGGATCATCATTATTGCCACTGCAATACTCCTAAGGGAACCCAGATAAATATCCCTCCCCATGGGCATCCTGCCCTCACACTGCTCCTGGGTCTCTGGGGGCAGGAGAATCCCATTCATTTTCAGGCCATGGGTTTGAGATCTTAAATTCCACTGCTGGTGTATCCGAGAGGAAGGGAAAGCTACTCTGTTTCCCGAGCAGTGAAGCCAGCCATGTTGCCCTAAACTTTCCCTACAAATGTACTTGAGTTTGGCTGGTGTCTGCCAGCTGGAGCTCAGTACCTTCTTTACAAGCTTCTGCTTCCTGCAGACTGGCTGACAGGAAAGCTGGTGATAGGCTTTCAATTGCTGCCTTGTTTATTTAAGATCTTTGAACCTCAGAAGGCTCCCAGAAGCAAACAGAAGCTTTGGTTGGCCTTGCAGGGAACCCTACATCTGCCTGCTTGGGCTCTGCAGCCATTGTAGCATTAAGAAACATTTGTGTTCATGTTCCTCAGCTGAGCAATTTGGCAGTTGTGGTGCAGGAAGGAGTTTGTCCTATCCCTGTCAGCAGCGATGCTTTCCTGGCTCGTAAAGCTCTGCATTAAGGAATAGGCTGTGGCCATTCCTTACACAGAGCTCTGAAACTTGGCTGTGGGCAGGGTGCCACATTGTGTGTTCTGCTTCTGCACTGATCAGAGCTCCCTAGCACCTGCCCGCTGCTGCAAAGTGCTCTGAGGGCTGGCCCTGCCACTTGCCTCCCTGCATGGAGAACCTGCTGCTGACCCGCAGCTTTTCCTTCTCCCCTGTAAGACAAGCCATAAATCATTGATGAGTCCTTCACCTAAATGACTCTGCAGTTCCTCCACCAAGAGAGCCAGGCTGCAACAGCCCAGAGTCATCAATGGCAGTAATTCCAGTTCCCTTGTCTGTTGGCAGCAGCAGCAGCAGAGTGTGCAGAAGCCCTGTGGTCTGGTGGATTGAACATGAAACCCTGGGAGCCTGTTTCCTAAGCCCCTGTCTCACTGCCTTGGTTCTGGGAAAGTATCTGACATCTTGGTGCTGTGGGTTTGTCCCTCCATTGCACCAGAATAAACCTAAATCAATTTATAGTGTTAAATAATAGAATACCCTGAATAAATATAAATTCCTAAAGATAAATGATAAATAAACTGTTTGCCTCCCTTGCAAATAGCCCTGAAATGTGACAGGTCCCTGTAAACCTGTGGAAAATGAAGCAGGAAAGAGCAGCGAACGAACGGTGACAGAAGTGTTGATGGTCACCAGGAGCTTTCAGAGCACTTTGAGAAACCTCTGCTGAAATTGGTAGAAGCTGAGTGATAGAGAGGATGAGCTGACTCTGAGGGTCAATGCTGGCTGCCCAGTCCCAGCTGGCTTCTTGCAGTGTTTTGTTTTGGCTGGAGGAGCCAAACTCACTTGGTGGGGTGAGTGCAAAGAGCTTTTGGGTGTCTTGAGGAATGGCCATCATGTTTGCCAGGGTGAAGAGCTGGGGAAGGTGTCAAGCATCTCCAAAGATTATGGAAAGAGGCAGCTGGGGAAGCAAAAGATGCCCAGCTGGAAGAGGGGACAGCAAGAGCTGGACTTGGTCTTTAGGTACAGGGTGGGAAGGATGTGAGTAATTCCTGCTGACAGCAAAGCTGCTGATTTCCTAGCACCCTGCTTCCATGATACTGAGGCTGAAGCATCAGAAGCATCACACAGACATCAGAGAGCATTTATGAATCTGATCCCAACCTGGTCATGCTTTGCTGGGGTTTGCACTGGGGGGATGTTGGTTCTGTACACCTACCTCCTCCTCTGAGGATCCCAATCCCTTCTTAAACACCTGCCTGATTTCTCAGGTAATTTTCCATTTGCACAAAGTAATTTGATTTTGGAGAGAGAGCACAGAAAGCACTGACAGAAGGCTATTAGCTGTTCCCTCCTGACAAATAACACAGTGTGAAGGGAGCCTGGAAATTACAGCCCTGAGCCCTTTCTCTCAATGCAGCCAGCAATGGGGTTTAAGCCATATCCCCAAGGAGACACCAGCACAAGCAGCACATCTTCCCCTCTGGAAGGGGATTTCCCTTGTTGCTTGATAATGTTTCTCATGATAATTTGCCAGCAATCACTTCAGAGCTTTGCTCTTTCTGTAAACAGTCTGTCAGCTTCAGATTTGTCATTCGGTTTTGGGCTGAAGTGTGTGTTCTGTGCAGTCCCGAAGGCACCTGGTTTAGGGAAAATAAAGCCTGGGTCTGGGATGTGTTTTCTGATGGATTGAGTTACCTGTGTGGCTCAAGCCTATAATCATCCTCAAATGCTGCACATTAGCACTGAGTGCCGCAGAGGTGGCATCAGCATCTGGTGGTGAATGAGGGCTTTGCTCCATCCCTGGAGCGGGATGTTTTTGGGGGGCAACCAGTGCCATTCCTTCCCAATGCAGGTGATTCAGTATCTCCTCGGCTTGTTCTGTCTCCATTTCCCTGCATGCTGTCAGTAATTTAGCTTTTACTCTAGAAAGTGAGATTTCATGTAGCTGGTAGATATCTTGGTGTTACGAGGGAAGCAGAGGTAGGGAGGTTTAAATTTGAGTTTTTCCTGCTGTGCAATTCTTTTCTTCCCAGTGCTTTTCTGGTCTCACTCTCCCTGCAGGAAATGAACTGTAGCTCTGACCATGCCATCCACCACTCTCTATATCCACCCAGCCGCTGCACAAAGCCATTTTGCTTTGGTGTTTGAGCATTTGTCCTCCATTTGTGTCTTTTTGAAATTTGGGACTGCAACACTATCAAAAGTGTCCAATTAGCATCTCCCAGAGTGGTTTCCAAGTAAGCGCAAGACTGTAGCCGCTCCTGCTCCAGGCTCAGAGTGGCAGAGCTATGGCTCCCCAGATGTTTGGGGTTTTTACCTGTGTTTCACCAGCTTTGTAATCTGGTTCATGTGTTCCTATTCATTTGCTGAATATTTTTGTTTTGAAAGAAAAACACAAAAAAAGCATCTCACACAGAGAACAGGAGTGTAAAATACTCAGTGGAAGGTAAAATCCTACTGAATTTCTTTCCTTTTCGTCTGTATCCAGCCCAGTCCTTCAATACCTCCCATACCTAGCACAGCCAATCTGGAGTGGTTAAGGGATTTTCTTGCTTCTGGGTCACCAGTAACAGTGAACAGAAGATAGTCTGATTTGGAAAGAACAAGCCTAATGCATTTTAGCTCAGATGAAATAAATGGACTATTGTTTTAAGTTAGATTATTTAAAAGGATCAAAACTACTCAAATCAATTTGCTTCTTTCAATAAGTAGCACTTCATGGTGGAAATATCATAACTTATGTGTCTTATCTTTTTATCACCAGTAAGTTTTTACTATATTACCATTTATCTCTGGACTGGAAAAGTTCATAGATATGCCTTTTCTCTCCAAATTAACATAAATTAATTACTCTTCCCCAAAATGACTGTGGAAAGAATAGAAATGCCTTTTGGTAACTGGTCAGACTTGGATAAAAACCCAAAAGTGAGTGTAGCTTTAAATGCAGAGAGAAGAGACAAAGCAGGCCCCAGTATTAGATGCCAAACAATAAAGCCTTTAACATTTGGGATTTTGAGGGGACTGTACTGCTGACCTCTCATTCCTGCATATTTTCTACTGGCAGCATGGCAGCTTTTTCCCTCTCTCTGCTCTTAGAAACCCATCCCATGAAACAGCAACAGGAGGACCAAAGTAAAAGGATGCACTGAACTGATGGCTCTGCGTTGGAGGGTGGATGAAGCTCTGAGCTGGTGCCTCTGGGGGTGAAAATGGTCCAAGGCCCCTTAAAGCTCCTGATCTGGCTGGGCCAGCTGGAAACATTGCTGCCACTCACCAGGAGTGATTCCTACAGCTCTCCTGGAACAGGGGTTGTCACGACCCCTGGCATGGCTGTTTCCTTCCCTGTATGGGCTACTTTGGACGGTAGCTGCTGGGGCAACTCTGACATGGCAGTGGTACTAAGCACTGGGAAGTCAGAATGGCTTTGCCTGGCCACTGTTTGGAAAAGAAACACTTAAATCCAACTGCAGGTCACCAGCTTGCTGCTGCACGTAGCTCCTGAAGCTGTTCAGGATTCTGGAGAGCTTTTGATGATGTGTTTCTGATGGGACCTCATGATGAGGATGGGTTTGCAGTCTCCTTTTCACTCCCGCAGGGACAGTGGTTGTCACACCCACACAGAGCTGCCACTGTGCTTTGTCTGTGTCACGCTGAAGGCATCACCCGTGGTATGAAGTGCTCAGTGGAGTGTGAATCTCTGGCAAATGTCCCTGCTCCGGAGCCAGAAGGCTTGGACAGAGCCTCCATCTCCTGACATACACATTGGCTCTGTCTGACTTTGACCATGACTCAGATACAGAAGCCTTACCCCGCCAGGAGGAGGAGGAGTTTAGAGTTGATGGGCTGGGGGATGAGCGCACTCCTTGCAGGGTGGTGTGAGTGCAGAGGCCCTGCTGCTGCAGACATGAGACATGACCAAGAGTAATGGTGGTGTGGCTGACTTTGTGTATTAACAGAAGGGACACCTGATTAGCAAAATGGTAATTACCTTTGGATCTAATAAGTGTAATTATTGAGTAATCCACTGGAGTATATCATGAGGTGGGAATACTTTCAGCTTGTGAGTGAGTTCTCTGCAGTCTCCCAGCGCCATACTCCCAGAAAAGAGCACTTAGTCAGCACTGATGGCCTGTAGCTTTTACAAAATTACTGTGATGCATCTTTAAAACTGGCAGCTTTATTAAAAAGGGAAGTGGGGGGATGCTATTATCTTAACATAGCTCGGTCAGGAGAGAGTGTGAGTTTCAGAAGGGCCCCAGTGCGCTGCGAGGCTTGTGGGCTTGAGAGCTGGAAGTACAGCCAGAGATGCTGGGATTTGTCTGGGCTACTTTGAGCTGAAAGTGCTGCTATTCTCTGATCTGGGTGGTGGGGCTGGGCTCATCCAGAGCTGACATGGGCACTGCCTGGCCATGCTGTGTGTGGTAACAGCAGGACAAGGAGCCTTTGTCCAGGTGCTGGAGGGTGCTATAGCACAGAAAGCAGTTGAGCTGGACCAGCGCTTTAGCCCTGCTTTTGCTGCTTGGCTGACAAATGAGAAAAAGGAAAGGAAATGGCAATTTTTTTGGTGGAATAGATTTTGAAAAGACAAACACTAAGGTCCAGGAAATCCCACTCATGTTTTCCGCTTGGCCAGGGTATGTTTTCGAAGAGCCATCACTGAGGAAGCAACTCCACATGGTGTTCAAGCAGCATTTTAGAGCACCTGCCCCTGCTCCTCCTGGTGCAGCGCCCCAGAGCACACCAAGCCCTGGGAAAGCAGAGCCTTTGGGCCTGTGTCAGCACAAGCACCTCCTCATCATCCTTTCTTTTAATACCTCTGCATGACAAATACCAATTAATATTATTTATGAGGGCATGAGGGCAAAAGAGAGATGACACTGGCACCCTGACCTGTGCTTGGATGATTTCAAGCTGCAGTTTGTTACTTATGTGACAAACTTTATCTTTTTCTCTTACTGAAAACTTCCTTGTGCCAGGTTCCCCCCCTGCCCCCTCGACTAAGTTTGCACTTTGAAGAATGCTTTTCTAAATTCAGGTGAAGATTTTCAGAGCCAAGTGAGGAGGGCTCTGTGCCAACCAAGCACTGCCAGTCTTATCAGTGCCTTTGTGACAGAGTGGGATGCTCATGGAATGGCTGTTTGGGTGCTTGGACTGCCATTGCAGGGTGATGGAGCTGGTTGGTTCACAGAATCAGAATCATGGAATCAAGGAGGTTGAAAAAGACCTCTGAGATCATTGAGTTCAACCTTTGACCAAACACCACCTTGTCATGGCACTGAGTGCCACTTTGAATACCTCCAGGGATGATGACTCCACCACCTCCCGGATAGTTCATTCCCATGTTAACAACCCTTTCTGCAAAGAAATTCCTCCTGACATCCAACCTGTTTCCATTGCAAATGCCTATTTATCAGCAAAGGAGGTAGGTAGATGGTCGAAGTAAAAAATGTGCACTCCCCAAGCACTTAGAAAAGACCATTTAAAAAGGTGTAAAAATCACTTAGCTGGATTCATTTCCATATTTGCAGAAATTTCCGTGGGAATGCTTTTTGCAACATTCAGCCAGCTCATGCTATGAATTAGCTGAGCCCTTATCCTGCTCCCAGCCTGCAAAGTGAGGCTGTGCTGCCTCTTTCTTTCTTTTTGAGCGGACATTTCAAAAGGCGGTGTCTTATTCCAGCCTCTTCAGACTGGAGTGGGAATGCAGGCCTCGAAACACCTGCTTCCCGCACTGTCAGCGCTGAATGGCTGAGGAGCACATGGCTGCTGAGCCTTTGTTTTGGGCCTTTCTTTTAACTACAAGGAGTAATCGGAGTTGGCTGTTAAATAAATGAGTTTGGTTGGAAGATAAGCCTGGACACCTGAGGTCTTGCATTCCCAGCAGAGCTGGTGAGCTCCAAAGGGCTTTTTCAACAGGCACCACTGGAAAGTTGCTATTATGTGTGAGCTTTACACTCAAACACCTTTGGACAATGAAGGCACCAGAGGACACTGCTGCTCCCGATTGTCAGCAGCAGAATAAATTCCTGCTTCCTGCAGCGTTTCCCTCTGCTGGCTGTGAGACCAATGCAGAGTAGAGAGCTTTGCGGAGGCACAAAAGGTCTCTCAATAGAGCAGGGGTCAAACTGCGGGTTCCCCCTTTCAAAATGGCCCCTGATCTCTGATGCAGAGCCCTGCAAGACCCCTTTCGGAAACAGAGAAAAGGCGACATTGTGCTGCTAAAGTGAAGGAGAGAGGGAGGAGGAGGGAATCCCAAGCCCCGCTCCTTAAGTGAGCCTGGGCTGATGTTTTCAGAGCTCCTCACGGCAGGATTTTAGGTCCGCAGCTCACAGCAGGAGTGATGGGAGCTCTTACCTGAAATCTTTCTGTCAGTCCTGGCTGTGCAGCATCTCTCGGAGGGGCATCCAAACATCAGTGGGTCCTGCTTGCTGGGCATCCCAATTGATCCCCTGTGTGTGTCAGGGGGGATTTACTGGCCCTGGGGCTGTAGTGAGACAGTGAGATGGGCTCTGGTACTGAAGGACACCTGCCACTGCAGTAATTCAGATGGATTGAGCCAGTGTGTGCCCTGAGACATGAAATAGAGTGCCCTTACAAACAGGCCTGCAGTCCCACAGCTGTTCTCACTTAGTGCTGTGGCAGTCACTGGTGGCCACAGGTTGTTTTGTATAGTGGGCTCAGGTGGATGTGGCACCCCAGCATGAGGCACAGGGTGCACACAGCAACCTCCCTGTAGCTTAGGCAGTATCTGCATGAAATGGATCTGGAGAATGAAGTATTTAGGCTAAGGATTTGATGTCTACACTGTACATGTTTTGAGGTTTGCTTTGATTATTTCTGGTCAGATCCTGGACCTGTTAGCTGATAGGATATACTCATTATTTGTACCTGTAAGGAATCCTGTTCTCACAGCCTGAGCCCTCTGTGTGGTGGGAGGCAAAGTGCAGGATGTGAAGAAGATCAGAACTTCTCCATCCAACCCACACTTCTGACCCAAACCATAGACTTCTGAGGATACTTCCACGGACTCACCAGCAGCAGTGCTGAGGGTGGTGGAGATGTCTGACACCTTGTTCCTGCCAGTGTGTGCTGGGTGGCAAGTCCAGAACAGCTAATGGGATGTGCAGACCTCCTTCCTGTACAAAAGCACAGGCACCAGGCTGGGTCTGCCAGCAGCAGCCAGAGAGGCCCAAGCATGAAGCCCTTACCAAATCTGAGTGTCCAGCAGGCACTTTGTTCCCCTGCATGCTGTCCCCTGGCAAGTCAAGAGTCTCTGTTGGCCAGTATAAATGGATACAGCATTTTTGTTCTCTTACTACCTTTTTTAAGGTGAACGTTTTCCCCAGAGGTTTCTGAACTCTTTGAATAGTGCAGAAATATGAGCGTGCACAAAGTGCCCTTCCTGTCCAAGCCTGGCAAAATGCCTAGTTGCATTATCCTGGCACAGGTGGGGTCTTCAGTGCCCTGGATCCCAGCTACCATCCCTTTTCCATGCAGTTCAGGAAGCTTTCACACATCATCCCCCTCCTGTTTTTCTACCCGCAGAAAGGATGGCAGAAAGGCAGCCTGGTTCTGAGAAGCTAACCCAGGGGAGCCTGAATTTGGCCATTGCATTCCTCATCTGCAAAGTACATCCACACAATGATATTTCATGTGTGGAAACATGTAAAACAATGATTTCCTCTTCTCTTATTGTTTCAAGTCCTTTGGATTCCTTGTGCAGACTAAGGAGTGTCCCTGTAGAGTTGGAACACAGCGGAAGAGCTTCTGGGGTGAATGGGATCCTGTCTCCCCGCAGAGCACCAGCAGTGGAAGAACAGCACTGCGCTGGCATTGCATGTTTGCACTGCAGCCAGGAGCCTGAGGAAAGAAAGGATCCAGCTTCTCCATATTGCATGGGCACAGCCTCCACATTTTCAGGGGTGGAAGGAGGGAAGGGAAGACACACCAGAAGCTCGCTGAAAACCACCACTCATCTATAGCTTTTCTTTCTGAGCAATAAACTCCTCTGGTTTCTGCTGTGCAGAAAACAGCATGTAGGGAATTCTGATGCCAGCAGCACTTTTTGCTGGAAACCAGGATGTTTCTGTAATGAGGAAAGAAATGTTCTTGAGTATGAAGTTATCAAACAACTTGACAAATACAGATGCGCTAACTCACCCAGCATAAACATCTGTCTGGCCTGCTTTTGTGTGCCTACAGCGAGGGCAGCTTATCCGTCTCTTGGTGAGGTGCAGTATCTGTCCTCTGCTGCTATTTTTAGCTTGTATTTGTTTGGTGAAGACTGTTACAATAATCTCATCAGGCCTGACTTGCCTTTAATTCCCCTTAAGACTGTGTTGGGAAGATGGGCAGTTAAAACACCGCTGTGGTTGAAGCCCTTGTGCACACTGTGATGTGAAAGCCCCATGTGAGATTCCCTGTGAATACTGCATCTTCTGGACCCTGGATCAGTGGTACTTGTCTTGGCTGTATTGGTGACTTGCTTTCTGATGTTGGGGCAAATGGTTTCACCTCTCTGTTTCCTGTTCACCTTTTTTTACCTCCTGGGCAATGTTCTTCAAAATTAGCTGTTACTGAGTTTTCCTGGCCCTCGTCTTGGGGTATAGGGGGAAGAGGCATGACTGGGGTCTGTTAGAAAGCAGCTATATTGAAGCATAATCCCACTTACCTCACTGAGACTGCTCACATGTTTTAAATTAAGTGCATCCTTAAATATTTTCAGGAATTGGAGCTGGGTTAGTTTAGGCTTGAATACATGAAGAAATGCATATGCATTTGGGACCAGAAGGGAACCTGAATGTTTGAAACTCGTTAAATGTAAAAGTACAAGCTTGTGTGTTGGCTTAGGAGCAGGGAAACCAGTTTTGAAGTCAGTATTCCCTATTGCTGAGAAGAATGGCTGCGTGGTAGCATGGGAGGGGAGCTGAAGCTCCTTGGAAAAAGGCAACCACCTCCCTTTATCCAACAAATCTGGGCACAGAGAAGGGCTTGGCACAACTCTCTGGTGACCAGTGATAGGACCTGAGGGAATGCCTGAAGCTGAGTCAGGGGAGGTTTAGGTTGGATATTTGGAAAAAGGTTCTTCACCCAGAGGGTGGTTGGGCACTGGAACAGGCTCCCCAGGGAATGGTCACAGCACCAAGCCTGACAGAGTTCAAGAAGTGTTTGGAGAATGCTCTCAGGGGCATGGTGGGATTGTTGGGGTGTCCTGTGCAGGGCCAGGAGTTGTACTCGAGGACACATGTGAGTCCTTTCCAGCTCAGGATATTCTATGATCTAAACATATTCCCTTTGCATTTTCCCTCTCTGTGCCACGATGCACAATTTAGGCAGGGAGTCCCACCCGTGGGAACTGCACCTTTATGGCTGCCATGCTCCTTCCCCCATTGGACAGTATCATGGAGATAGATTTGTAGTTTATGCAAAAGGAAAATCTAAAGACAGCTTTTCAGAAAGTTGCCCGCACCAAGATTTTTACCTACATACTGGGGACTGTGTTTCATGAAAGGGTACTTTATTTGGGGGAAAACCTTTAGCTGTTTCTTTTGTTTGGCGTCAAAGCCAGCTTAGAGGAGACTTTTTTTCTTTAATAGCAGCCAGCTGCATTAGCAATCTTGAACCATGTTCTTCCTTCTGCTTTGAATATAAAGTCTATAGGAAGGGAACATTAGTTTTTCATCTTGGCAATAAACAGTGTCTTCAACTGCCAGTAGTGGAACTTGCCCATTTACTTGCAGAAGAATGTTAAAATAAGCACTAAGGAGGAAGAAAAGCAAATCCAGCATTTCAGGTCTGTGTTCCTTATTCCCTATGAATAGGCATATACTGCTTGCAGCAATTATGGTGATGGACTGGAAATCCACTGGGTGTTGCTTGTGCAGGTATAAATCCTGCTGGCTCTGAGCCACTTTTATCAGTTTATCTGCTGCAGTGAAATGGCGTAAAATTCACTTCTGGATCCTGAGGAAATGTTCATGTCCTTGCTTTGGCTTTTGCATGTAACAGCAGAGCATGCTTTGGCTTTTTTTCTTTAAAAAAAAAAAAAAATTAAGAGGAGAAGAAGAAGAAAGGAAAGTATTTAATTTGCTCCAGGAAGGCTCTCCTACAAACCTGAATGGAGTATACTAAGTGCCACTTGGGTCTCCAGCCATAAGAGAGAGCTTGTCCCGTTGACAGAGTTAATGCCCTGTTCAGGGACTAATTCCGCACAAGCCCTTCAGTGGCACAGCCAACATCCCAGAGGCCAGGGAGCCTCTCTCTGAGCCTGCTACCACTGGGAAATGGGTGGCTCCCCTGGGACTTCTCTCTTACATGAGCTCTTCATGGTCTCCAGTCACACATCACAGCACTTTTGGGTTTTGGCTGGTTCTTAAAGGTCAGGCTGAGCAGACACAGAGTCTGTGGTTTTCTCTCTTCCTGAGTTCAAGTCCTGTAAAGTGGGAGTCCGGGAAAGAAATCAGTCTTTGTAAACTTTTAGTTCACAACTGTTGCTGGATCTTGTATCTATCCGCTCATCCCAGTGCCTGTCATCACACAACTGCCACAACCCTGTGTTTATCTTGTTCCTTTGCTTTCTTCCTCCCAACCCCACAGTCGGCCTTGCTGCTGATTTCTGCTCTGTTTCTTCTCTTCCCTTTGGTCTCTCCTTGACTCTGTACTCCTTTATTTCTCACCTGTGCATTTGTTCACCACCTGTGTTCACCCAGGCTTGCGGCAAGAGCAGCTTCCCTTGGTTCCCTCCCAGGGGTATTCCCAGCGTCTGCAGGAGGGAAGTGAGCCGTGGGACAAACATGAACTGTGATTAGAGCACAGCCAGAAAACTCAAAGGCCTATTTAGAAAACAAAGGTCAGGCTCATCTTTCCTTTGAGTTTTAGTTTCCCAAGCAGTGCTGGATACCCTGGGATTTCCCACAGAGTCGGCCTGGTTTTATCACAATCACATTTTGGGGAGTGGGGATGGATGCTGGGCACTGTGACACCAGATGCAAAGCTACTGAGCCCAGGGGCTACTGTGGCTTCCAGGGGGAGTTTCGGCACCCAGTCCAGCCTTCTTGGGGTGCACAGTGTTGGTGCTGATGATCTGCTGAGCTGTGCTTTATTTCAGAGAGCTGCTCTGTTGGGCTGGGATCCACCTGCAAAGTGTTCTGCCCAGCAAACTCAGGAGGCTTTGAGAGCATCCATTTCTGCCTGAGGTCTGTGTCTGCCTGGTTAGAACTTGCTCAGAGGAATCCCATGTGTGTGTATGAAGGAATGAACATAAAACCACCTTCTCTGCCATTTTCCTGCTTCCTCACCTCCCTACTTAGTGTTTCCAAAGATATCTTTGCATCTGCTCACAGACCATCTCAGGAGTGATTTTTGGAGATGAACAGGCTTTGCTGCTTCTACATCAGCTTTAGTTTTCCCTGTGGCATCCTGGCTTTGTTTAAACCTGAAGTTCCAGAAGGGCAAAACTATGGCAGAAGGCTGTTGAAACATGTTCAAACTGGCAAGGAAAACATACTGCATCTTACTGAGAAGGCCAAAGGTTTCCTATGTCTTAGAATTATCCCTCACTTTTGTAAGGGCTTGAGTGCAAACTCAGAACCCTAACTTTAGAAATTCATGTCTCTTAGTTATTTATAAAGAGCAGAAATTCTTCTGTCTTTTGACCTGGAAAGGCAGAAGTTGAAATGTGATACAGCTCTGTAGTTACAGTACTGAACTTGGGATTAAACTTGGATTTTTCATAGATACTCAGGTATCAAAGCTTTTGCTTTGAAAATGTGCAGTTTGTAGGAAATTTGCAAAACAACACAATGCACAATCTAATGGGGTATTTGGTCAGAAAGCAACCTTACCATTCTCCTTCAAGGATGGATGAGTCATGGCTTCTGCAAACTTACGAAAAATTAGTTCTGATTGTAAACTGAAATATTTGTCTAAGAAATGGGATTTTTTTAGAATCTGGAATCTCACATTGTGATCTGCCACACTTTCAAAAGGCAAATACTGTAACAGCAAGTCATTGTTCTCTGTGTCTCACATCAGTTTTGGCCAGTGGCTGCTCAAGGATGAGAAAACATGGAGCAGAGCAGCATGTGAGCCTGCAGAGCTGCTACTGTCTCTGGCAGGCAATGAAGATTTCCCTTTCAGGAGAAAAGTTTTGATAGCCAACAGGTCCTTGCAGTACCCACGCCAAACCCTAATTGGTTGTTTTAATCAAATGTCTCTTGGTTTTTGGCTTTGTGAAGTGGCTTGTTAAATATAAGAATCCACCAGTGATCTCTCTTGATCTTTGGCGAGGAGAATATATATTTTTATGCATACATCTATATAAACACACGAATACATATGCTACTTAGTGTTGTCTTTTTCTGTCTCAGAAGTCTTGCATTGAGATGCGTGGTGTAAAGAGGCATTAAAAACACCCATGGACATCTCTTGTTGGTTTTGGGGTTTTTTTTAGCAATGTATCTAATTCACATTACATTGAACCTCCTCCAAAAGGACTGATGCAAAATGTCAGTAGAAGAAACCATTAATGCTCTTCAGCTCTTGCGGGCACTTGATGAGGTAAAGGACCTTCTTTTTCACACATCACTTTTGCTTTAGCTGTATGTTTCCTGTGAAACATTTGTGGTGTATTCCCAACATATGGGGGTTAAAACCCAAGAAATTACCCCCAATTCTGCCTTATGAACATCATTATGACTTTTCACAAGGGCATGTAGTGACAGGACAAGGGGAACAGCTTTAAGCAGCATGGTCTAGTGGAAGGTTTCCTGCCCACACCAGAGGTTGGAACAAGATGATCCTGAAGGTCCCTCCCAACCCAAACCATTCTGTAAATCTGTGATTACAATTCCTGTTATTTTTTTCAGTGGTTGGTCTCTGGAGAGGGAGAAAGTGTGGGTTTGGCCCTCCTCTTTTGCTCAAACTCCTCTCTCTGAAAGCCAGCCTGTTTCTAACCAGTGAAATGAGGGAGATCAAAACTGGGATAAGACTGTGTGATGGTAACAAGGCAAAAGCTATAATTGTGTTTTCATATTAAAAACCATGGCCAAAAATCTCAAAGTATTGCCCACAGCAATACCCTGACTGCTTTGCTGGGCACACAGCATGTCAGCTGAATTCAAGAGCAGGCAAAGATATGTTCTGATAAGATGTAAGAGCTATAATGGTTGTAGATGGGGGAAAACCTTGAGAAAGCTGGTACAGTGTGTATGTGTGGTCTCTTGATGTGTCTTTCTCACGTGTCTGGGTGTACAAAAAATCAGTTTGAACTCCAGGGTCAGCTTAAAGATTTTGTGATGACCCAGGCTGTGTTGAGCTGCAGGAGGAATTGATTCAGAGTACGTCAGTGCAGGCAAAAGTAATCCCAAAGGATTTTTAATGATGGTGGCTTGGAGTTTGGCACCTAGTTTATCTTCTAGAGGAAAAATCTGGTTTTGTGGAAACCCCCATTTTCACACCAAATATTTAATTTTTACTGAAAATTGGACCACGGACTTTTGAGGCTGGGACAAACACTAATCTCTGCATCTTCCTGAGTAGTCACGAGTGCCTCTCTGAACTTATCTCACAAATTGTGCATGTTTGTCCATAATCTGGATATTTTCCTTCATCCTTTCTGGAAGCCACCCTTCTATGATGCACTGCACTTTCTGCTACAGGGCTTAGGTCCATACAACCCTCCACTTCATTGATAATTTTCATGATTTTCAAGCTTGATGAGTTCTTGATTAAATTTAAAGGGATGCCTGTACTTGACTGTATGTTAGCTATTTTGCTTCCAAAGGTAATTAGTCATGGGTTTAAATAGAAGGAAATAATTGATATACATATAGAGTGGAAACACTTTTCTGCTATTATGGTCTGAAAACATATTTATTTGTTCATTCTGTCTGAACATGAAGTAGCTCTTCTGTTAGCAAGTAAAATGAGCAGGCATTTTTACATAAGATTGTTCTGGTTCTTATTAGAAGCTATTTTCTACTTTCTGGAAGAGTGGGTAAGAGCAAATTACTTGAATTTTTCATACTCGGAAAAGGAAAACAAAGGTAGTTTTCTGAAGAGTTAAAATGTGTTGGTGACGTGGTGGTTTTAGCATCAGCATCATGTGGCGGGTGTATGCTGAGGTGCACGTGTACATATTTGCCTTAACAGAAACCTGTAGTTTGGAAAGGTTGTGGTTCAGGATTTCCATCTGGGAGCTGTGGGACATGCTGGTATCACCAGCCAAGGGCACAAGAAGGATCTTTCCTTTGTCTTCCTAAGTCCTTTACCTCCACTGACCTTTTAGTTCAGGTGCCGTCTTCCTTCTCTTCTGGCACATGGCCTGCCTTGCTCAGTCCCTCATCCTCGGTCTCATCTCTTTTATGCTTCCCTTGGGTCACCCTCCATTCCCTTGCAGCACCCATGAGGTGCAGCCTCTCCTGACTCAGGTTGTTGCCATCTGTCCTCCAAGGAAGTCATCTTGACTGTCTCTTCAGTTCTGTGTCCGCCTTTTGACCTCTCTTTCCTTGGTGAATTTTCACAGGAAAGAAACATCTTACACACAGGATACAGACCACTGATTATTGGAGGATGCAGTGTTTTAGCTAGGGAAAAAAAGGAGCTGAAAAACTGGACTACGGTCTGAACTAAAGGTCCTTCAAGGAAAAATGGGACTCAATCCAGGGCTCCCACATTCTGTGGGCCTGAGCCACCAGCCACTAAAGAATAGAAAACCCTTTTGTTTGCTGCTTTGGCTCATCTGATTTTGACTGAAATCCACAAATTTCTGGCCAACTTTCACCGTATTTCTGTATTAGTTTTATGAGGAGGCTGTTGGGTGAAAAATATCATCTATGTGTCAATAGAAGTCATAGCATTGCTTCCTACTGTGCTCTAAATCTGACAGGAGTTCCATCTTGCTACTGTATGTAGGAATTGCCCCTGCTGCCTGTGCAAATGCCAGGGTGCCACTTCTTTCATGTCTCTTCCTGGGCTAGGGAAATGCCTTCTTGGAAACCTGCACTGTCAGCTAAGCTGACAAAGGTTTTATTTACCGTGAGGCAGAACTAATACCCTTTAAAGAAAGCTGCCATGCCGTTAATTGTCACTCTGGTTTGTGTCAGATGCTTGCAAGAAGCGTGCTTGGTTCCTCCACAAACACAACAGCATCTTTCACTCTTAGTGAATGCGTTCCAGATGTTCCACCCTGTGAGAATTTCTTGCGCCCACTGCAATGCCAAGAGAAAAATAAAGCAGTTCAACTTATTTAACCCAGATCTCAGACTGTCTGTCTGCATCATCTAACCCCATCAAGCTGATGGAGCACACAGAATGGATGGAAAACATGTGGTTTCTATAGACTCCTGCATTTCATGTTGGTTAACAAATGTAGCATGTGCTTACCCAAGGCCATAACAGGCCTGAGCCTAAACCCAGTGTATTTCTGGCAGGTTCCCTGTGTCTTTCCCAAACCATCAGTCCTCAGGCCTGGAGCCCTCAGAAAACTTTGCCAGTCCTTCTGTTTCTACTCATATTATCAACTCGGGGACTCTTTTATTTACCTTTTTCATACACCAGATAGAAATAGTGCCTAAGCTTCCTTTAAAAATTTAAATGGACTACAATGCTTTCCTGCCTAAATATTTTGTGAATGGCATTGGGACCTCTTGTGTTCATGGCTGTAGCTCAAATACTCGTTGTAGTGTTTCCAGGCAAACAAAAACTTTGGGCCTTATAGAAGGATTTCAAAGAGGTCCACTCAGGAGGGGATCTGAGCTGGCCTGCACAGGCTGCCTTGTTCAACGAAATGTCAGGTGGGAACCTTCCCACCACTGAGAGGTGATGGGAGCTACTCAAGTGGATCATTGCAGGGAAGGCCAGGAAATCCAGCTGTGACTCTTGAGGCACTACAAAGCCCTGGATGTTCCAGCTGAGCGTGTTGTAAGGGGTGAGATCTCTGTATTTAGCCCAAGAGTTTTTCATAAGAGGCATAATTTTGTGGTTTAGGTATTGGGACACGACTCACAGACACAGTGACACATTGCCCAGGTAATCCCACTCGTGTGGTATGGGAATCATATGTACTTGGTTTTCTCTTATGGAAAATGGATGTGAGAGTTCCTGACCATTCAGACTCCTGAGAGGACCTTATTACAAGGATAAAGGTAATAGGTTGCTGTGAGAATGAAGGAATTGGTGTGAGGATGTACGCCTATGACAACACCATAGTCTGTCAAGGGAGTGGAGAGTCCTAAAGTCTGGCAAATAACTTTAAAAATCCCTAGTGGGTTTCCAGAAGTCCCTTCTCTGAACAGAGCTCTAAGAGATATCTAGAGTTTGAATGGGTAATTTAGGGGAAGCCTGTGGTGCCTGTCTCAGGCGCAAGACTCCAGCTCTGTCTGGGTCAGAGATATCGATGTCACAATCACTGCTGTGCTCCCTCAGGCCACTAAGGCTGTATCTCGACCTGCAGTGAGAAGTGGTGTGAGCTGGCAGGAGCTCTGGTGTGCAGCTGGTTGTGCAGGGGGGCTGCACTGACCTGCAGCCAGGGGCTTGCAGGTCTTCATCAGGAGCCCCAAAGACAGGGCTTTGGTGCTAGAGAGTTGCACTTTCGTTACAGATACACACGGGACTTTTTTCTCAGTGGCCATGCAGTTGGGACAAATTCTGTTTCTTACTGAAAGCCTAATGTCAGTAGAAAATAGCAAAAGTACAACTGACCTACTTTCTATTGGCTTCTTAAAAGATCCTTATATTTCCTGGTCCCTCCTGGCCCTCACTGTGGGATCCAGGGTCTGATTTCATGGAGGTGCTAAGACTGTGCTTTTACAGCACTGGGCACCCCAGAGGTGATGGGGATGTGTGGCTGGCACACTGACTCTGTGCTCCCTTCCAAACCATCCAAACAGAAATGTCAGAGCAGCAGCTCTGCTCTGTCCTCTTACAGGGCAGAGGAGAGGCCACCAAAGTGCTTTCATGCTCCAGCCTAAGAAAGAAACGCTGCAGAAGATGGTATCTGGTGACCCATGTCCCCACATGTGCCTCTTCCAGTGCCATTCTGTACAGGATTCCATGTAAATCTTTCAGCATATCCACCTCTACACCATGGTTTTCTGAGGTTTATTGAGGCTGGAGGACATAGATGTTCTCTAAGCCCTTTCAGAAATGTCTTCCTTCCTTCGAGCTGTGCGAAAGATGCAGAACCAAAGCAGCATGCAAGAACAATTATTAAACATTGTTAATTAGGATGTGTGAAGATGGTCCCTCTCCCCTTTTCCTTTGAAGCATTAAAGCCCAGAGGGAGCCTTTATTAAAGTCAACAAAGAAATCTTAAAGGGAAAAATTCCCTTCTTTAATGTGGTCACACACATCATCTCCCGCCTGGTGTGACCTGACATGTGAATGTGATTAGGGGCTGTGTCATATCGGGGCACAGGCACACTCGCCCCAAGCCACGGAGAGGAGAGAGGGGAAGAGCGAAAGAGTCCACACAGCTGGTCTTACATCTCACTGCTTGGATCCTCTTGCTGCTGATTCCAGAAATGCAGCATCTGGAGCTTGCTTTTGATGGATCACATATCTTTTGTTAACTACTTTTGATTTAGCATGTTCTTTTTCCAAAGCAACCTCTGATAAAAGCTGCAGTGTCCAGGGTAGCAGCTGGAGATTCCATCCTGGATTGTCCTGCTGCAGGGGTGGATGTTGCATTACTACGCAGATAAGTTTTGTTTGTGTGTTTAAAAACAAACTGGAGCCTCACAGCAACCTGGTTATGGTAGTGCTGATGGGCTCAGGGAAGCCCATCAGAAATAGCAAAGATCCTGCTGTACTTTGGGAGTTGGGGTAGAAAACCTCCAGGTTCAGCTTGGTTATGTAACAAGCAGTCACAGCATAACTTCCCACTCAAATTCCCAAATAGCATCCATTTGTAGGCATAAATACTTTGTCCTCTTTAATCCCAAATGTCAAAGACAGCATTTGAGAAGTGCTAGTTCAAAATTTTAGCTTTCCTAAAACCTTCCTTATAGGGAAAGGTGGAGTGTGGTGAGCTCTGATCCATAGGATCAAAGGCATTGGGGTCTTGCACTGGAGCTGTATTTGCTTCTGGATGCAGGTGATGAAGACAGGGAAGAGTATGTTGCATTCTATTTTTGTTGTATGAAAATATGAGAAAAAATTGAGGAAAGATGCCCTTTCCCCTTCCGTGAGCTGCTCTGTGGGCTGGTGAGAGCAAGGCTTGGTGGCTTCTTGGGGATGCTTTGGTAATCATGGAGATAAAATAGGCCAGGGCCAGTGAAAAAATTCACAGAGTGAAGAATCTGTAGCTTCATGGACTCTTCAGGAACATCGATGGTTGTTCTACAAGAAATGTTTTGCCCAAAAAACATAGTGCAAGATGTTCTGTTCTTGTCCTGCTCAGTGCTGTTGGTTTGCTATGACCATGTTGTATCAAGATAATTTTCAAAAATACCAGGATTTCCTCCTCCCCCATTGTTAATTTAGAAATGGGGCCGTGCCCTCACTGAGCTCTTCTGTAGCTGCTATTACCAACCACATCCCTCTCCATGTCCCAGAGGCTGCAGGCCTAGAATTTTCCAGCCAAAATGCTCCCTCCCTTTCTTTTCTAAAGAAGACAATAAATAATTTTTTTTTTTTTTTTTTTAAAGCCAAATGAAAACAAAACAGTTTCCAAAGAGAAGCATCCAGACACTTCCTTCTGATACCCAGCTAGCTTGGCACGACCATCGAATCTTCTGCCTTAACTGCTGGGCTGGCTGGCCACATCTGAAAGGAGGGGGATCAGCCAGCAGTCAGAGCCTGCATCCATGAGCGATGTTGGTGGCAAGAAGGCCTTGGCAGAGGGTTCCTCTCTCACAGCCACCTCTTTCCCCCGCTGGAGGCTCCAGTTGTTGGGCAATGGCACATGAGGCTCCCCCAGGCCTGGCGGAGCCCCACAGGAGCCGGCTCCGTGCTGTGAGCAGACAATGCAATTAGCTGGGTTTCACAATGTGCCACTTCGGGTGACCTTTCCAGGGAAAATAATTAGAGGGAGACCATGTCTGTTGTTGATAATTGGCTTCATTAGCTCTGAGGTTAATTTCAGAGATGTGCCCAGGAAGCAACAGAAGAGGCTTAGGGGAGGTTGCCCAGTTAATTACTTGTGAAACAAAAAAGTCCATAGGCTTTGTCCTTGTATGTGTGTTCAAGGGAGTCCATAGGGCAGCCAGAAGGTTGGATCATTCTCCTGCCATCAGTGATGGTGGGATCAAACAGCCTCTCGGAATGGGAAGTTTCCAACCCCTTGGTACTGACTTGCTTGACTATTAGGGGATTTGAAACCCAGGCTCTGGATCTGCAAGGACCTACGTGATCAGCCAGGCTGGAGCTGAAGGACAGGAGTAGCTGCAGCACAGGCTCCCATTTCCCAGAGCTTGAGGTACAAAATGGACATCCCCCCTATGGAGACCTGTTCTTTCTGGTGGCACTGAGGATCCAGATGATGGGAGAAAGATGGGCAGGAGGGGAAGCACCCCGGGCTGCAGAGCCACAGCCCTCTCCATACTGCATTTGGTCTGGCATCACCAACACAAGTGCCACTTTCTGTTTGTCACCAGGGCTGTCCTTGCATTGCCTGGGAGGTTTATTCATAGGGCCATGTCTCTCTCTACACAGGCAATTAGAGCCCAAACCTGAAAATGCACAGGCTTTGACTTCCTCTCACTGAAGCTAAGCTGACCCCCAGTAGCTTTGGGCTTGCCCAAAGCAGGGACTGGGGAGAGGCAGAGCCTCAGTGTGCTCCCTCACAGCAACCCCAGAGGAGAGACAGGTTTTTCAGGTGGGAGAGTCAAGCGTAATGAAAGGAACAAGAGGGAGATGTCTTTACAAACAAACTGTGAGGCCTGCTGGTAGACAAGGCCAGATACTGGTAGGTGAAAGAAGCAATGGGAGGAACCATAAATTCCATAGGAATTCCATTAGTTGGCACAGTCTGTTACTCACCCAAGGCCGTGCCAAATCCCTGGACTTAGAGAAAAAGAACAGAGACACAAAGAAAACAAAAGAGGGGGATGTACATTAGAAGGAGTCAGTATTATGGGTTCCGGGAAGTCTGTACTTCTCAAGTACCTCAGCCAATGGGGAAAGAGAGAGGGAAATGGGGCCGGGAAATTGGGATAAAAAGAGGCTGCGTCCTCTAGCAATTTGAGAGACCCCATGGGAAATGCCCATGATGTCTCCCTTTACTAATGAAAAAAGTTACAGGACTCCTCTGTCTCCTTTTTGGACGTAAACCTCTGGTGTTTGTGGATTAATTTTCCTGACAGTAAAAAAGGCTGGGAGATGAGCACTTGAGCACTTTCCTGCACAGCAAGCAGTTGTGCAGGAAAGAAGTGACCAGGTCAGAGGAAAAGCATATAAACAACCCAGAGAGAGAATCTTCTTGGCTGCCAGTTTGTTTACATCTTGCAGAAGAGAGCGTCGCAAGCCACGTGATTCTCTGGCTAAATACGACACAAAGTTCCTGTCCTTTCCAATGATAACGAAGGCAGAGGACTCCCAGAAGTCACGTCTGTATTTCCTGTCCTAGTTTTGGCATAAAGAAGTACTGTAGGTTGTACCCTAATAAAATCATCAAAGGGGTTTTTGTTTGCTTGGGTTTCCTTTCCTTGGGCACACAATTCCCTGGGAAAGGTTTTTGCAGTGTGGTGTGGATAGCAGAAAGGTGGGAAGTGTCTGGGATGTGTATGAGAGACAGACCCTTCCTCTTGGCATGAATGAACCCATTCTTGAGCGTGGCTGGACTTGGGGAGACTTCATGGATTAAGGCTCAAAACTGCATCATCAGATAAAGACCAGGGCTTTTAAGGGAGCCAACAGAAACTGGAGATAGAGGTGCCAGACCATCCCACTGGAAACTGAGCATTTTTATGCCCTCAAGATGTTAGGAAAGTCCAACCCAGAATTTCCTGGTTTAGGAGTTGCTATTTTGTCCCTTAATATCCCAAGTATTCAGATCAGCTCTTGGCACTGGACTCCTCCCTCCTCTTCCAGCAGAAAGGGCATCCACCTAGTGACAGAGAAGAAGTTACACCTTAATGGTGGTAACATACTTTTAGAGTACATTAGATCACCCCCAGTCAATCATCAGCCCTTTTGTGTTTGGAGTCCAATTTTACCTCTATCAGTGATTGCAGCTAAGTTGATGTACCTGATGTACTTCTGTGGACCCTTTGGCGTGCATATGTTATGTGAGAGCATTATTTCAGTTTAATATTCACTAGAATGTTCTTCCTGTTGTGAAAAGCATCACTAAAATTCAGCATATTTAGGGGCAGCAAGGTCCAGCAAGATTTATTTGAAAAGTCTGTGCTCAATATCTGGTTGGTGTAAATCCATCTAGATCCATGGAAGTTGAAGCAGCCACACTGATTTCCATGAGCTGGGTGTACCCTGATATCCTGCAGCGCATACCTCATAAAAGGCCTCAAAGCCATAAGAAAAATGTTGTTTTCTATTTCATGCTATAAGATCTCTTTTCTCCCCCCAAAGCTTTTACAGTGAGACGTTCATTTGTTCACAAACTGGTTCTGGTTTTTGCAAGTGTGCTCCTGGTTAACACTTTCTCAGCAGTTAAGAGGATTTGCACCAAAGGGTTGGTCTCTGCAGTTGTGAGGGTGGCTGGCTGATGAGATCACATGCCGTTGTTTCTGCTCCATGAATCAAAGCCTTAAAGCTTAGAGTTGAAGGTCCAAGGAAAAGAAATTAATAAGTAACAGGCTTCTAGGAAAGACCTTTGGAGAACTAAGTGTTTGGTCAAAATTAAGGAGGTCTTGTGAAACATTTTCACAAGTACCTGAATGTTTAACAATGATCATCTCAGATTGTGAAGAGGCAGAAGCTACCCCAGCACTTCAGTGATGCTCTTTGTATATCTTTTAAGTGATTCTGCTGGCATTAGTGCAAGAATTGGTTCATTTGTAATTAGTACTTTGAACACAGTCTTTTGTTCTAAATCCTCTATTCCTTTTCTCCTTCAGAATCACATCTTTAGCTTTATAACCTCTCCACACAGATACAGCCTTAAATCAATGCTTGGCTTCAGGCTAGTGATATTTCTTTACCAGAAAAATATCTGGCAGCAACTCCCCAGTGGATTTGAGAATCACGCTGTATTAAAAATAAGGTTATACTTGGTCATTTCTCCTATCCTGTCTTAGAGCGAGTATAAAGCTCACTGCTCCTTTACCCATCACTTACGGATTTCCATAGTGCCAAAGGAGGCACCTAGCATATTGCAAAGGCAGATTACTGGGAATAAATCATGTGGTGAGTGTTGCAGTTTTACAAGCATCTGGCTTTAGGAAGATTTGATCCTGAAATGAGGTTTGATGATGAAGGTTAAATGTTCACTCGGAAATGATGGGAATGCCCTCCATTTATTTGGGGAACTGTGAAACCCCCTCTAGCATACAGGAGATCTTTATTTGTCCTTTCCTGATGCAACACTTCCCTCACTTACTCTCTTCCCTCACTTTCCCTTTTCCCTTCTGTCACGATTTAACCCCAGCCAGCAGCTAAGCTCCACACAAGCAGTTTGCTTGACCCCCTCTGGTGGGATGGGGGACAGAATCGGAAGAGTGAAAGGGAGGAAACTGACGCTTTGACATAAAGACGGTGGTGATCGTGAAATCAGTAACACCATCCAAGGGCTCGTTTTGAGGCAGAATTGCTGGTTTCTTGGGTCTATGGACACTGTTGGGTGCAGGGAGTTTGGAGTAAGCAGGTATGGCCCTCTCCAGCCTCCGGTGTGTTTTCCCCAGCTGTGTTCAGACCTGTCCATTTCACCACAAACCCCATCCCACTAAACTGCCTTTCGTGTGAGTTAATTTTCGTTTCTGAGCAGAAGCAGGAAACCAGCCAATGTGTGAAAAGAGGGAATAATGGCACGACCTGTCTAAGTTTGGAACCAAGGCCCGATTTGCAGTTTTGGGTGAGCTCTGTTTTCCTCTAATCAACTCAGCAAACGGGTTGTGGGTGAAGCACAACCTGTGTTTGTTGAGTAAGACCAGTGAACAGAGAGCTCTGGAGCAGAGCAGAGCTGGCAGCTGCTGAGGGCGAGCTCACCTTCGCTGTGGGATTTTCTTGTGCTTGGCTGGGGCCTCAGAGAGCCGCCACAGTGCAAACACTCGCCAGGAGCAAACATCTGGAGGCCAGAGCTGTTGCTCGGTCTGTGTGTGCAGTATCTTGCACAGAGAGGTCCCAAGCCAAGCGAAAAGTGTGTAGCAAACAATAAAAAGAAGAAGCAAAGCAATTTTTAGCAAACATAGCTAATTAGCCCGTCATTCTTCTGTTCCCTGGAGATGACATAACAGAGTTGTCTTCAAAATACAGTGATTTTGTAAGAATGTAAATATTATTTTAGTCATCTTTAAAATTACTTGTTTAAATGTCAAGAATGGCATTATTGTGAGAGAGGCTATTCTTTCAATTACATTTCCTCTTTCCTTTTTCTGTCTCATAGTATTTAGAGCCACCTGTGTAGACTGCTTCTCAGTACCTTTCTTTTTGTGAGCAGGCAATCTTGTCACTAAGGCTGGGAGGGGCTCTTTTCCTTTTTTTCTTTTAAATCATCTTTAATGTCACTTTCTTTCTCCAAGCTCTGAGCTGGAAAGTTGTGAAATCTTGTCTGAGCTCCAGAGCTCTGCACTTTCCTCGCCCAATCTGACAGGCATGGTTGAGCAGTTAGCACCTGGCCCTGAGGGTCAGGGCACCTCAACCTATTTCTAGGTCTTTCCTGTATTTACCGTGTGACCCTGAATGAGTCACACTCTGAAAAATGTGACTGCAAATTGAAATAATGAGAATTTCTTAATCCTTGGCTTGACTCTGCAGTGAGTTACCCGACCTGCTGCTCTTGGGGAGAACTCTCAGATTTCATCCCTTGGACCTGTACTGGTGCCTGATATCCTGGGATTGGCACAGGGAATAGATGCTGGTATGCAAAGCACAGCTGCTTGCCAGGGATCCTGTGTCACCAGGGCTGTCCCACCTTCACTGCCTGCCAATGGGCTTTGAGTGGAATTAACAAAGCCTAAATCTTAAAAAAAAAAAAAAAGTAGTGAAACTTGCACTGGAAGCCTCAGGTCCTACACCATGGTTGTTTGAGAACCTCAGATGGTGGCATGGGCTTTCCACGTCAGTTTTTCCTTATCAGATGCTAAATGTTGTGAGCAGATGGATGTCCAGGGCCTTGCCCACACACAATTCATTTTCTGCCACAGTCATCTGGTAAAGTGCCTGCCAGGCCAGGATGCACACAGTGACCATGGCAGTAAAAGGCAGTTGTTTGAAGAAGTACCTGAAATTTTTATGTGTATTACAGGAGGTGCAGATGAAGCAGAGGATGTTGATGGCCCCAGGGTCAGTCATCTCGTAAAGCACATGGAAAAGCTGTCTTCATTTCATGAAATGTCTGCTTTCACAATAGGGCCTGTGGTTATTTAGCAAGCCTGCAGAAGCAGAATTTCATGCTCCTTTCTCGTCTGTGGGCACTAAACATAGGAACAATCTATGAGTGGTTTGTTTTCATCCTCACTCCACTGCTCATTCACGGCTACTGGTGCACAGAGGCACTCGGACAAAACAACTGAAGTTCATCTAATGTCTAGTTAAAGCAAAAGCTCTGTAATACACTCAGCTTTTCAGAGGTGTTGGAAGCTGAGTTGTTTTCACACCCCCTCCTCCAAAGCAGCAGTGCTTCCTGCAGCTCCACTTCGTCTCAGGGGTCTCTCGAAGCTCAGGCTGTGATGAGGTGAGCGAGAGCCATTTAACGTAAGGACAGATGAAACTGCTGTGTTTCAGCCGTGGACTTCAGCACATTGGGGTCCTTGGGTGCTAAACAAGAAGCCTTCCTCACCTCCGTGATGTGCCTGATCGAGGCAAGGCAGGAGCCCATGGAGAGGGAGAAGAAGTGAAGCTGGAGGAGCACTGCCTGCTCCTGCTCCTTGCATTTCTCATTAGCAGAAATGAGGGGTCTGAGAGGCTCAGTCCTGTCTGAGTTTGCAAGAAACACCTGGAGAGGGATTGTTTGTGTTTTAAAAAAATCAGGAACAACAGCAACAACAACAACAACAACAATAAAATGAAACAATCCCCAGTCACCCCAAGAGGTGGGCAGATGAAAATAAACCAGTAAGCATGAGCTGGACACCAGCAGCAGGGTGGGTCTTGCATGACAGTGTTGATCATGTGTCATAGAGCCAAAGGAAGGGGCACATGGGGGGGATGTGTGGGACCCAGGATGGTGAGAGAGCTATGTGGAGAGCCAGAGGAGGTTTTACAAGGCTTCTGGGGAGAAGTGCCCACATTGCGGGGCTTCAGAAGTGCTGAAGATCATTCCCCTGTATCACAAGAACTGTGAGAGGCAGTGGAAGAGGTGATAACTGTGTTTCTTCTGGCAAGGCAGTCTGAAATTGGGAGATAAAGCACAAGGACTGTTTTGTCTGTGCCTTCACACTTTTTCCTTGTTGAGTCTCCCAGTGTCCCTTGCCTTAGGTCCTTTCTTGTCAGTGCTGTGTTTTGGAGGGGAAGGAGCAGGGACTGCTCCCTGGCTCTGCTGCAAGTAGGGCAAGGCAGGTGCCAGCCTGGAAGTGCCTGTCCTGAACACCTTTTTTCCATTTTCCTTTGGGCAGATAGTCCCAATGCCTCAGGTGAGGCCTCAGGACAGAGCAGGTCCAAGGGACATTCTTCGGTGGGTTGATGTTTGACCCTTTGCCTGTCCTCTCCCATTCATCCCTTCCATATCTTGCCCTTCCTTCCCCACTGTGGGAGATCTCAGGTCCATCCTTTCCAGCCCCATTCGCCCACACACCACTTTCACGGTGGGATTCATTCACTTCCCTGCTTGGCTCCATGGTTTTCCCAGTGTGCTTGGCCTCTGCTGCAGTGCTCCACCAGTTCATACCCTGAAGTTTGACTTCTCCCTGGATCCTGCAGTGGGGCCTGCAGTTGCAGGGCAGTTGTTTTGGTGGAAGTGGCCAGTTCAAGGTGAAAACCCAGATGTAGGATAATTGTCACATCCCCCCTCTCTTTCTGTCACTTCCTCCAGTCAAGGCAGCAGGCAAGTGAATCCCCAACCTGCCATGGAAGCCAGTGGGTGTTTGTCCTGTTGGGTGCAGGATGTGCAGACCTGGAAGGGATGTTACCATTGAGGATGCACAGAAGACAAGGGACACAGAACTGTCCCCTCTGTCCCCCTCTGAGAGCCCTGAAGAGGGATGGGGCTCACGTATTCTTTCATGGGCATTGAGAAGGATCCTTCCTTCCTGCCTGAGTACAGCCTTTGCAGCAGAGATGGGTCAGTGCATGGACTGTGCTCCCATGGCTCTTTATAAAGTCACCCATAACACACTAAACATCTCGACAACATGAAATAACCAGGAATTCCAAAACCTTCCCCATGTCCGCACTGCTCTGCTGTGTGATGTTTGTTGCTGATGCCATTTTGGGGTCAGGTTGGATCTTTGAAAACAATGTGACCTTGTGCAATCCGAAGCATCCAGACAGGATGTTTGCTACCCTATTTTCTGCTTTAACATCGTATTTTCTGGGGGAACAGCCATGAGATCAGGCTGCGATGGCAAAGAATGGTTCTTTCCAAAGAGTGCTGCTTTCCTTGGGAAATGAGACACGACCACTCCCCATGTACAAACCATCTCTGAAGGCACATTAGGAGTAATGGCTGTCAGATGGATGGAGTGAGCTGGGGATACACGGCCAGTGTAATTAGGGGGTGTATTACTGGAGGGAATTAGTTAATTCAGGCTTTGATTCTATCCTCTCAGAAGAAAACAAATGAGAAGACATGCCATTACAGGAGATGAGTTGTCTTAATCATTGGTTTGACATTTCTGTTCTTTCTGTTGGACACCTTTTATCAGCAGAGATTTGGGTCCAGCTGAGGATGCTGGGCAGGCGTTAGTCCTGGAGGAAAAGTCATGGCATGATCAGTCATGGCTCAGAAACTTCCCAGCAAAACTACACCAGTGTAACAAAATTGGGGCAGCCCCAGTGTGGGGATGCATTGCTTACTGTGGGGTAGGAGAGATGCCACACGATTTTACTGCTCCAATCTGGGGGTATCGTTGTGAGGGGACACTTGTGACGGAACATTTAAGGAGGTGGACGTGCCAGTGGGCGTATTGTGACTTAGCTCACAGTATCTGCTGAAGGCAGTGCGTATTTTCCTCCCCTGTATATATATATATTTAAGTAGGCAGCAGTTCTGCGGCATTGCTCACATCAGCCCACCAGCCCTAACTCCCTCATGGATAACAGAGTGTGACAAGTTCAGCTCTTGCAGGAAACACTGTCGGGGCCTCTGCCCGTTGTTCAGCCATGGGGTCAGAGCTGGGCATGGGGAGCCCATCTCTGAGACAGGTGTCAGACATGAGGATTTCAGCCATCCCCGTCGATCTGTGGCTCAGCAGGGAAGGGCTGCTCTTCTCTGAACTGTAAACCAAGTCCTAGCTCTGGCAAATCCTGTGGATCTCTGTAGGCTTCTGGCTAAACTTACAGTGCCACAGATTTTTACCTGAGGAGAAATCCTACATAGAAAAGCCATAGGTAGAAAAGCCACATTCAGCTGGAGGGGGGCCAACCTCAGACCAGTTTTAATCCACTCATACCAGGGACAGCCCCAGTGCAGGGATTTTTTTGGTCTCTTTCTGTGATCTGATACCTCAAAATAGCCGTGAGTAGCCCTACTCCCACCTCTATTAGAAAAGGGGGTATTTGGAGGGGCCGACCATCAAGGTGTGAGAGGCAATTACACACCCTGAGCTTGGAGGCTGGTGATGACTTTTATGATCTCATTTCCTCATCCACACACAAACGCTTGGCCAAAGCTCAATCTCTGCAAATGAGCTTCGGTCACCACTGGTTTTAATTAGGAGGAACAGTCCTGTGCAGTGTTCCCGATAAGTTAATGACAAAGTATCAGTCTCAGTCTCTGGCAGTTTTCTCTTCTTCTTCCTGCCAGAGGGCTTTTTCTGAGCCCCAAACCAGCCCCTTGATCTCCACTTCCAGGAAACCTTTATAAAATTCAGACCAGATTCTTGAGCGAGAACCAAATGTTTCAGCCAGAAAGATTTCTTTTTGCTCTCTTTTTTTTTTTTTTCCCCCCCTTTTATTTTTGGGAAGGGTGAATGGAGGATGATTAAATCTGATCTGAAGCTGAACAGATGATATTTTCAATGGCACGTTTAGCATTTCTCTGAGAAGGCTCCAATGGGCACAGCGTTGCCGTTGTTTTCTTAAAAATGTCAGTCAGGCCAATGTGTTTAAACAGGTTCGGCTGTTACCTTCTTTCCTCATGTTTCACAAGTACAACCAGTGAGTCATGTGCACTATTACTTATTTGTATTCCAGCAGAGCAGTGACAGGCTCCTGTGGGAGGCACTGCAGAAAGTCCAGTGAGAGAACAGCTTTGCTTTTAAAGAGGAACCCAGTAAAACACCCCAAGTGTTGGCTAAAATTGCCAACCTCCCTTCCGTGCTGTAGGGGTGGAGGTGGCTGCCGGCCCATGGCATGAGCCACTGCATGGCGCTGCTGTGACTCCCTGTGGGGCACGATGGCCTTGTCGGCCATGCCAAAGAGGGGGGCTGAGGTTCTCTGAACCCAAGGACAACCTGGTGCTGCTCAGTGACGGCCTGCAGTGGAGCCACAGCCCAGCCACTGCTCTCCCAGGCTGCTCTACGGGGGCCACACACAGGGGCTCCTGTCCTAAACATACAGCTGGGTAAGTGAAGGAAGCCGGATGTACCTGGAGGTCTCTCCCTTCATTTAAAAAGTCCCCCAGTGTCTGGCACTGAGCAAAGGCAGCGTTGCAGTGTCTGTCCATCTGTGCTCCCTGGTGGATGCAGAGTGTGTAGTGCATCGTGTGTCTCCCTGACCCAGCATCCAGTGTGACTGCCCAAAGATGCTTTTCTGCATCAGAAGTCTGTCTCTCTCCAGGCCTTAGTTAACTTCGCGATTAATGCAGAAGCATGAATTATTCATCAAACCGCCAATGAGGCCATTAAGTTTCCCATCCTTTGAAGATACCGGTACCTATTCCTATTACAAGAGCAAAGGAGGAGGTTGCAGATCTAATTGCAGGCAACAAAGTGAGGAAGACTCCTCGTCTGCTGCTTTCCTAGTGAGCCTGAAAAGCCTCTCTTTTATAGAGGTGTCAATAGCAATTTCATTCTCTTTTCAGAGGAACAAGTGCCTTTAACCATTTAAACCTACTTAAACGAACAGCTTTTGTGCTTCAATTGCAGACACAACCAGCCCCGGCTGGATGCAGGGTCCCCCGCTGGGGAAGGTCCAGCCCTTGGCCAGAGGGGTCGTGGGTGCTGCTCTGCCCTCCTGACCCACCGACCTCTCCCAGCTGGGACAAACCTCTCCCTGTTGAGCCTGGATCATCTGAGCCTGGATGCGGGGCTGCCTGGGCAAGGTTTGCATCTTAAGGCTGCACTTTGTGACACAGCTATGGAACAGTGCCTCTCACCTGTGAGTGACACCCTGCCCTGGCCACCAGCCACTTCCAAAAGCCCCCACACTGCTCCAGGAGGCCCAGGCAGCCAGTGCCTAACTTGGCATCTCAGGAGGCATTTTCCATCTGCTTTGCTTTTCTCTGCTGGCTTTGTCCTGCTCAAAACTACTCATGAAAATGGCCCTCTGCAGCCCATGGGGGTCACTTTGCTGCAAAACTCGAGCCCCTGCCCAGGCACGGTGGTTTTCTTTGTTATTCAAAATACTCCAAGAGTTCCAGGCTAAATGCACTGATAGCAGTGTTAGTAAATAATAAAAGATATCAATACTTCTGGGGGTTTTATAGCCATTCCTATCTCGAGATCTCAAGACATTTCACAAATGTTAATTTCTAGAGCCTTACAGATGCTCTTGCCAGACTGAGTGGAAAGAGTAGGGACATGCAGGAGAGCAGGAACCAGATCACAACTTCTCTGCCCCTTTTGAGCCACAGCTCTGAGCAGCCTGCATTTGTGCAAGCAGCCAGGCATGCTGCTTTTGCTCCCTGATTTTTATATGCATAGCACCATTTTGGTTGGACAGAAACTAAATCAGTGAGGCAGCTTCCTCTCGTTGAAATTTTTTCCAGCAACTTTTGGTATCAATAGCCCAGAAGAGTGGTGGTGATACCCACCAGTAAATGCTGGCCGGTTTATGTGCTGTGAACCATGTCTTGAAGGGAACATAGTACCACTGTCTTATTATTTTGACATTAAAATGCAATAGTATGAAGTGATAAGGGAAGGAGATTGTCTGGTCCAGCCAATCTCATCTTTCGGGTAGAGTTAAGGAAACTTAATGGTTAAACAAGGACTTTAATGAGGTTTGAGGCTAGTTTGCTTTCACAATCCTTCCATTCGGGATTGTATTAAACCTGCTCCAAATTAGCTCATGGCTGGAGTGAACTTGAGGAGGCTTTGCTGGGCAGGCTGAAGTACCACAGCTGGAGGAGAGCGTGGAGGAAGACACCCTGTCTGCCCTTCTACTTGCTTTCAAGGTGTTTGCAAACTCACTACACTGAAATGTGTTTCTTTTGCCATTGCAGTGGCCTTGGCTGACTTGGTGCTCAGTTTGCTCTGAAGAAGGAAGCAGATGGCAGCAACTAAAACCTAGAGTAAGAAGAAGGTGCCCTGTCTCAGTCTTGCAAGGCAGGGAATAAAGTGCCTTTCAAGGCAGGAAATGAAGCTGAACAGCAGAGAAGGGATGAGACCTGAGCAAAGACACCTTAGAGGGATTGGCACAAGTGGGAAGACACATGATCTGTCTGCTTGGAGCACACACAAATGCCCAAAACCCAGAGCAGCTTTTGGGGCATGTCTGTCCTCATAGAGTCATTTGCATTTCCTAAATAATGTTCATTTCAAACACACCTGACCTGTAGGGAATCTGCCTAACTGTACTGTGACCCATGGGACAGCTTGGCACTGGGGTGAGCTCAGGGGAAGGGAAGGATTGTGACAGAAAAAAGGGACTGGTGATGTTTTCCTCTTCATCCCATCTAAACTGATTTTTTAGTCTTGGCACAAGGCAGCAGGCAAGAGAAGGGATGAAGCAAGGCTCAAAAGGCATCTTTCTCACTGACCTATGCTTGGTTAGCTCCTCTCTCATAGCTCCCCAGGACAAATTGTGGCAGTCTGGCAGTCTCTAGTGAGGAAGATCGCATCTCCTAGGTGAAGCCTTTTTCACTCACTGAAGATTTAGTTGGTTTTGGACTGAAGGCAAAAAAAACCCTGTGGAGACTTAGATCCTCTTCTGTTTCCAGAAGCAAGGAGGGGAGGGAATGATTTCCACTGCAGCAGCTGAGTATGTGACAATGTGACAGTCCATGGTCCAACACAGGGCTGCCTGGCTGCCACACTAAAAGTTGTACTAAATTGTACTCATTAGTGATGGCAAAAAAAGTGAGTGGATTAAAATAATTTAAGAAATTATTTCCCTAAAAAACACAGGAATTCAGTATCTGAATTTATCTGCTAGGCTGCAAAGTAGCGAATCTGGTTCAGGAATGATGTTGGAAGAAGTTTCTGAACTGCGCTAAGATCTTTCCTGGCTAATACAAGCCCAAGTGGCTACAGCTAATGCAAAATGCTTATGTTGCTCTATAGAAAGGCTTCCCAGGTTCTTGGGTAACAAGAGCAAAGGAGAATCCAGCTGATTTTGGTTTGTTTTTTCCTTTTTATCAGCCTCAATTTTATTTTAATCCACCTTGATGGACGGTGGATTCATTCGGCATACGTGCTCCTGTTGGTGCAGCAAGTCCCCTGTGCTGATGCTAAAGGCTGCAGCATCCAAACGTCCAGTGAGCCACAGATGCAGCCCTGCCCCTGGGTTTTTAACAGGTTGTCTGAAAACACGGGGAAGGCACAGCACAGAGCCACAAAAAGAGAGCAGAACTAGAGAAAATAGACGCTGAGGGTGAGAGACCTGTTTAGCAAGGCAGAGAGAAGGGAGAAGCAATTTGACTTCTGTGCCCAACTACTTTCACAGAGAGAAAGCACCAGGTAGGGAAGGGCTCCTTAATCTTGGGAGGTAAATCAGGGCGAGCATCCCTGACTGGGGAAAAGAAGCAAAGAAAGTTCAACAGGGCTTGTGTTTTTGGCAGCAGGGACAGCGAGCCTCGGGGACAAATCACCCACAGCAGTGGCTGCTTTGTCTCAAACACTCTAATAGTCCCTCTTTTGAGATAGGCATAATCAACAAAAGCCATTAATCTTAATGTCGGGGTAATTAAGCTTAATACAGGGTGACTGAGTGAAAATGAATAGGTTGGGATGTACGGGAAGTCAGATGGGATAATTCTTTGTGGCCTTGCAGTATACAAACAAGCTTTGTAGTCCTAACGTGAGCCCCGGAGGCTCGCTGCGTTTTACTGTGAAAAGATGTGGGTTTATTAACACCAGACCCCCTTCCAGGCCATTTTCACAGAAGCTGGAGGATGTTGGTGGTGTAGAAATGGCACGGGAGCTCTTTAAAATACTGGCAGATCTGCTCCTGCTTTCCTTTCTACACCCAGAGTGTGCAGGATGGGAAAGGATCAGGTCCAAAGCTGCGGCCAAGGGCTGCTCTCGCCCAGAGTGTGCGGGTGACGCTGGTGCGGGTGCTGCTGCCGGGGGGCTCTGCGGGGCGGGCCGGGCAGTGCCACACGTGTGCTCAGCTGTTGCCACACAGAAAGGTCAGCCACAACGCTGCCATTTGCAGCGGGAGCCGAGCGGAAAGATGCCCGTGCTGGAGCTGTCCCCTGAGCAGGGAGGGAGGCAGCGCCGGTGGCAGAGGACGGGAGCGGTGTCCGCAGTATAAATGTCACTGCCCATCGCCTCCTCTGCCCGGCCCTCCACGGCCCCGTGACTGAGCCCTCTCAGCATGATCGAAGGAAATGCGTTTCTTTCTGCTTTCCCTTTTGCAACTGTGCTGTTTCTGATTTTATAGCCACATATATTTTTTATTATTTTTGTAATCACGATTAGTTTCAGCCACGTTAAGTCGTGTTGGGCGACAGAAGGGAGAAAATGTGAACGAGCTGTTCTCCCCAAACCTGGAGCACGTACAGCCGGGTGGCAGCTCAGGCTTGGCTTCTCATCTGGAAGCTGGAGCTGTGTTTCTAACAATACAGCACCCACCCAGCATGAAATTGTAATGGATCACGCCTTGCCCCAGGTCCTTGGCTTATCCTTGGCTGACACTGAATTAAAGGACATGATGTGTGGGACTCAGTAAATCTCTAACCTGCTGTCCCAGAGACAAGTATTACCAACCACACTACGCTGACACATGAGATTACTGGGAGAGGTGCCCTCAATGCCACAGGCAGAAATGGGTCAGCTCCTATTTGGAAAGCTCTCTACTTGAAGTGAGTAGCGATGCAGCCGGTAGGAATAAAGGGCCAAAAATCCTGTGTTTTCTGCCTCGGAGCCCTGCTGAGATTCACAGGCAGTGAGTCCTAAGCAGCTGAACAGCACCATTTGTGTGGTGGATATTAGCTTTGTGAATGGCATTTTATTAGAAATTAGGTAACAGCATTAGGAAACAGTCCAGCATAGGAGCTGCACTTAGCAAGTATGAAACACCTTGCTACTACCAAACTCACTAAATTTGTATAAAGTATATCAGCCAAGAATTTGTTTATTAAAGGCTTTATGTAAACTTTTCAAATGCAGTACCAGTGTCCCCCACTGCTTCCAATAACTGAGGGCAGCAACAGCACAAATCTCACATCTATTCCCCTTTCCCTCTTCCCTTTGCCCTAATCAAATCCTTTATTCATGATTTTTCTGACATACCAGGTTTTCTGGCTTGGTTCAGCAGTGACTAAGTAGCTGTGCAGTAACAAAACAGTGCTGTCTTTGTTCTGGAAAAGTGGAGAAATTAGATGTATAATGTTGAACTAAGGAAGCCCCCAAGTGAGAAGAAAGCCACATGTATTGAGGCACGAGCTGGGTTGAATTTACCAATGTTGCCTAGAAAGAGAGCAAAGAAAGAAAACAAACTCTATTGTTTTGTTTTACCACCTCTTAAATGACCCAAAGTGCATTACAGCTGATGGTGTTTCGGTGGTTAAACTGATGATACTCATCTGCCTCTCATACATTTGCCTTATTTTCTCCATTTCACTCTCCCACTGTCTGTTCGCTCTCCCACGCTGCACATGCTCATCCTGCCAGTCGGGATCACGAGGAGCCCTGATCATGTTCTTTCTCCTGCATAGCATCATGTCTTCAGCTTGGCATTTTGGACAGCAAATCATCCCCAAAGCTGCACTTCACTTAGGACAGCCTGCTATGCTTCTTCCATCATGTGGGCCCCTCCAAAGACAGCTCAGTTGAGCAATACCTGCATCCTGTAAGGAGACTTTAACTGTATCTCTTCCTGAGTTATTTCAGTAAGTCCTATTAATTCATCATGCTTATAGAAAGCAAAACTGAAATATAAAGTGTTATCCCTGCTGTGTGAATCCTCAGGACAAGATGGCATAGCCTATGTGCTTTCCATGGTGGTTTGGATGCCTGCAGTCTGCTTGTGCTCCTGGGCTGGCTACAATCCCTCTGGGAGCATTCAAAAAGGGAGAGCTCATCTGCCACAAAGGTGCTGCTGCTGCAAGGTGCAGGTGGGACAGAGTAGGCAGATACACTTGAGCTGAGGACAAACCTCAGCTCCTCCCTGGGGCTTATGCAGCCAAGTGTTGAGCTGGAGAGCAAAGTCCTGTTTTACTTGCTGGTAACCTTGCAAAATCTGCACAGACATTCAAGGTGTGCAGCAGACAGGAAAGGGGAGTGCAGGACAGTGGAAGCCAGATGTGCCCTGGCTCATTTGAAGGCTTGTGAACAGACCTGGGCAGTGTTGCTGTGTCTGCTTTTATGAGTCTGCCCCTCGAACCACTCCACTCCACGTGCACCAGTGGTACAATTAATACCCCTGGGAAATGTGGCTTCTCCAGTCATCAGGTGCTGTGTGTGGTCTGCTCTGTGTCTGGTTGTGATTCTGCTCTGGCAGGATTTTCTCCTGCTCTAGGTCTGGCCCTGTAAGGCAGAAATATCTGCCCTCCCAGAGCCTGCTCTCAGGGAGAAACATCTGAGTTGGCTGTGGGGCGCTGAGTCTAATGGGAAAGGGAGGCTGTCCCTGCCTGAGAAAGCAGCTGAAGGCTTCTCAGAGGAGCAGAACATGGCTGCAGAGCCAGGTCACAGAGCTGATGGGAAGAAAGGCACCTGGACAAGACTGTATTAAGCTCACAGCAGTGTAGAAGGCTCAGTGAAACCAAGCCTAAAAGAAAGGACTTGTCTACCAGTCAAGAGTAGGAGGAGAGTTTGTTTTAATCCTTTTTTTTGTGGGTAGTTTTAATCCTTTTACTGTAGTTCTTTATTGCAGGAGCTCATTGCTCAGGAGTAGGAGGCAGTCACAGGGGCTTCTGGTGCTGTGCTTGCAGCAAGGGAGGGCTTGGGTAGATCCACCTCAAGGTCTTGAGCTTCTGAAAACCCATGGCCAGATTTATCCCCTCAGCCAGTCTCTGTGGCCTTCTTTGGCCAGCCAGGTCTGGTAATATCAGCACCAAGCCGGAGTGACTACTTGGCCTAACCAGTGACCCCAGTGGGAAGGCAGCTCTGGTGGACTGGAAGTGTGCAGTGTCCCAGCAGCACTTTGCAGAGCAGGTCTCCAGGTTTCCAGACTGCTGGGATGTGTTGCTGTAGCAAATTGTGTTTGCCAGATTTTTCTTCATCAGTGGGAGCCTCATGAAACATGGGGCTACCTTGTGCTCTTTCCCATGTCTTCAGGGTCCTTTGGGTACTGCGGGCCTGTTTACTCCATCAGGGTGGTTTCCCTGTGTGATCCCCATGGGAAGAGCCATTAGTGTGGTCGTGACAGTGGAATTCATTATGAGATGACTGTGACAACTTCAGGAAATAAGTAGTGGGAACAGATGGGCTTCCAGAGACCAGAAATCCTATTTCTCTACGAACATCCTCAATAATTGGATGCATGCAAGAACGAGGGAAGGAAGGAAGGAAGGAAGGAAGGAAGGAAGGAAGGAAGGCAGGCCAAACCTTGGGACAGCCTGTGGGCAGAATTGCCTTAACACATGAGTGAGCCTTTTCTGGTGGCTGCAGCATGGTGGGCACCTGCAGAGCTGCACATGAATCACCTGATATGCTCTTTGTTCCATTGTCCTGTTACTCACTGAGCTGTTGCAGGGAGATTTCCACCCTGCCACCCCAAAGTATGGTTATCCTTCAGGACTTTGCATTCCATCAGCTCGGTGCTGTCACCCCATTACCTGATTTAACAGGGACACTTTGTTCTCCTTTAAGGGCACTGTTGTGAAAATATTCTCTTTGCTTCTTTGGTCTTGAGGCAGTGACTGAACCCCATTCTCCTTCCCTCTGCCCCATCCCACCCTGCCCATCTGTAAATCCTGTTGTTCTGCATTGAAATGCCTTGGCTGCACCAAAAATTATGTCCTCAAAGGTGGTACTTGACCATACATAGAAGACAGGAGAACTGGAGAAGGCTGAGAAAGCAATGGCCATCTAAGGCATTAGGTGCTGCTCACAGCAAACTTTCTTGGCCCCAAACCCTTTCCAGACAGTTTTGATTTTTTTCTTAGAAAGAATTTTAGAATTTGATACATAAATAATTGCCATGATAAGTTTTGTGCTTTCCACAGCACTTTTGAGTTGTGCTGGGAAATTAAAAACTTAAAATTTATTTTGTTATTTTTTGTGAAAGGCCTCAATATTCTCAGGATAGGGAGTCAATCTCCCAACCACTTCTACTGAAATTGGTGGTAACTTGCTGATTTCCTGGAGGTGATGTTTGGTGTTTCCCAGAGGGCTAAGACACACAGTGACACCCTCTCTTGTGTTGAGATTGTGCTGACCTGGATTTGCTCCCTGAGAAGCAGCAGACTGCCCTGAAAGCCCCTTGAATTGTGCTCCAGCCACCACTCAGCCACAAACTCACACACAATGCTTTTAACTGCCCGTGTGAATGAAAGTTGGTTCAAACAGCTCCTTCTCTGTAGCAATAAACTAAAATGAAGAGCTCCAAAATACGCAAAGATGCAAAATAATCCTGGTGGGGCGAGTTAATCAGGCATTAAAACCCAGGGCAGAGTCCGGATAGAGATTAGACAGTTGCTCTTTAATCAAAGCAGCTAAGCTCATGTGTGCCTGCTAGTAACACTGCTTTTCAACCTGGAATTGGAGTTAGAAAAGCAAGGATTTCCTGTAATTCCATTAATACTATTATTATTTGTGCAATGATCTGGAAGCATTCTCTTCAGCTGTGGTCTGGGATCAGGTGCTATCAGCCCAGCCTCCTGTTTCTGCAAGAGCAGCATTAGAATGGAAAGATCCCACCTGGCTTGGTCCGTCACATTGCAGGAACCATGGCAAAGCAGTGCTTGTGAAGGGAACAGCTCACCAGGGCTTTGCTGCCAAACCCCCCCATGCTGCTCACAGGGAGGATGATGATCTTTCTTACCTGCCCAGCTCTGGCAGCAGCCAAGTGCCAGGGCCTGAAAACCACAGCACAGCAGGGATCTAGTTGTGTGCCATGGCCAGACCCTGCCATGCTCACAGCCAGTCAGATCTTTGGTGGTTTACTGTGTAGACTGAGAGCTCAGTCCCAGGAAGCTTTCCCTCGTCACCTGGGCTGGCACCTGGGCTGGGGGCGATGCTTTATCTGGCCTCTAAGGCTCCATCACCGAACAGGAGTGTTGCTGCTGAGGGACTTTAGCCCTCAGGCATAGCAAAGCACTGGGCAGATCAAAACAGGACCAAAACCCACTTGAAGGTGTCAGTACTGAACACACAGCAGTCCCAGCATCTGCCTCCTGCCTAATGGAGCTGTGCAGATGTGTGAGCACAGGATTAGCAGGGCCCTGAGCTCCTCACTGTCAGGATTTAAGGATGAATTTGAGCTGTGCAGCTCAAGCACAGGTCAGCTGCCCTTGTGGCCGGTTCTTGGTTTCTCCTGGCTCTTCTGCTCTGAGTGCCAGACTTTCACTTCTCACCAGGCTGCCTCTTTGCACAAGTGCCTCTTCCTAGCTCTGCCAAGGTCTCCAGTCACCAAGCAGTGCTGGTGCTTACTGGAGCCTGCTGGACCTTCCTGGGCACTTACTCGAGCAAAACTCTTCATGGCGCTGGGAAGCTGCCAGGTCTGTAAGAAATGGCACCAGGTTTGCACCTCCACGTCTGCATGGTCACTGAGAAATTGCAGCCCAGACTGTTTGGTCCTTTGTAGTGCCTGGACAGGGTGGGTTGTTACCAGCCAAGCAGAGGGATTGGTAGACAAGGAGCTCATTTTTGGCAATTTTCAAAGTTTTTGGGGCTCAGGTTTGGGTCTAGTGGCAGGTCAAGCAGACACAGGTTGTCTTTGCTCATCTCCAGTCTTGGGAAGCTTCTTGTGCAAACCTGACTGCAATCTGTGCATTTTGCTTTCAACCCTCTGCATTTCCATGCTGATCCATTTGAGCAATGGTATTTGAATGAGATTTGCCCATCAGTTGCTCCATGATACTTCAAGGAACAAATAGAGTAAGTCCTTTTGTTTCCTCTAAGGGTTTTCAGGTGACAGTGACAGCTGGCTTGAGAGAGCAGATACAAGTCTACTTGCTTCCTAATTTTTTAACTAAACTCCAAATATTTCACTTTTCATTGATCATGACCTGTCTTCTCCCTAGCAGATGGATGTGTGTTGGGAACATTTCTCATTTTTCAGGATAAGAGAGAGGCTTTTCTCCATCCTAGGCATTATGCAGCCATGAGAAGTGCTTGCCACAGGCACTGTCTGCAGATGGGTAGTGAGGGGCTTGCTGGCTGACCTGGCACTCTGCTCTTAAGTTTGGCTCTCCCTGATGTTAGTGATCCTCACCACTTTCCTGCTAGGCTAGTGCTGTATGTTGTGGACCATTCAGAATGCTGAAAGGAAATAAAGCATTTGGGAATTGGCCCATGCACACAAAACTGAATTGATCTTCATCTTGAAATTCAACCATAAATAAAAGGAGTCAAAGATATTTGCAAGGAGACCACCTTGTTGCTTTTTTGTGCTCAAAGGCTCAAAAGCTATGACACAAGGAGTGGAGATGTGTGTGCAGACACATGAGGATGCTGCTGGGCTGAGCAATTTCCAAGTCCTGTGCTGACACCCTGCCCCTCTCCATGGTGATGGGCTGCGGTACCCACTCTTTGTTGATTGATGCTTATTGCCATCAGGACTGCAGGGCAGAAAATGTGCTGAAAAAAGGCCAGCCACAAAGCTGGCTCTTCTGAGTTGATTTCTGCTGTGTTAGGAGGAAAACAGTCTATAAAGGAAAATACTAGAGAGAGCTGGGACAATCAAAGGCAGCATAGGGGAGAGACTGCTAAATAAAAGTAGTGGCAGTGATGTGCTCCCAGCGAGGAATCGCTGCCTTCTCCATTAAGAGTTAACACTGGATCAGCACAATCCCTATTTTTAACTGTCTCCAGCAGTTTCCCTGCAGCCTGCTTTGACTGGGTTATGCTGAAGGCCTGCCTTAATGTTTCTGCCATTGGGGAAAAGAGGAATTCCTGTGCTGGCCCAGGAGCTGCAGGACATTCCCAGAGTGTCCTGCTTTGCTCACTGGGCTTTCCAAAGCTTCCGTCAGGTTGAAATAAGACCCCTTCCAAAATTTCTGAGCAATTAAATTAAAACTCCTTGGAAGGCAGGCCTGGATTGCCTTTCAAGAAGGGAGGCTTATTGCAAGTGAAGTTAGCAGTGCTGGTGTTGAACTGTACAGCAACGCTTGGAGCAGTTTGCCCTCCCATGGCCAGCTGGAGCTCGCAGCTTCTGCTCTCCAGTGCTACCACAGAGGTTTCCTTTGGCTCAGATGGATTCAGACTCTGGATCAGCATTGTGTTCCTTGACTATATCTTTACTCCAAACCCAGGATAATTTTCCTGAAAGGGAGAGCAGGAGTTTTGCTGGAGCAAAGCACTCTCATGGAGACTGCCCAGCACTGCCTTCTCCAGCAGCACTTGCCTCCTTGCAGGCGGTTTTGGCTTCTTGGGGATACCGTGGGCCTGTTCTGCATTTCATGGTTTGGTCACTTGTTTGTGGTTTGTTGAGGCTCTTGTGTAAATTCCAAAATACCCAGAGCTGTTGTGCTTCAGGGGGAGCACCTGACAAGTGTTTGCAGGCTGGAGCACTGGTGGGTGCCAGCTCTCTGGACACATCTTGTGCATTCATAAGATGAGGGGAAATGGCCTCAAGTTGTGTCAGGGGAGGTTCAGGTTGGACATCAGGCAGAATTTTTTCACTGAAAGGCTGGTTAAGCATTGGAATGGGCAGTGGTGGAGTCAACATCCCTGGAGGTGTTCAAGGAAAGGCTGGATATGGCACTCAGCGCTCTGGTCTCATTGACGAGGTAGTATGTGCATGACAGCTGCTCTCTCCCTGGTGTCTTATGGTGTCCCCCGCCTCACTCTCCAGGAGACAAACCTCAGGAATCTGGTCCCTGTTAACGGGCCATTAGCACCAGCAACATTCCAGAGTTGAATGTTTTGGTCTTTGAGCAGCCAGCAGTTACTGTGCAGTGTCCAGTGCAGCAAGTGCGGAAAGCCAGATGATTTTAATGACAGGGTGTCCATTGGAATCTCTGGTTTGCAGGAGATTGTGATAATTTCCTCTTTCTCCCAGGTAAAAGAAATGCAGAGTAAGAGAAGTTCCTTGGCCACTGCTGGGTGGACACTTTGAATATCATTTAATTTACTAGATAGTGACCACATTTATGTGGTCTAGCTTGTTTCAATTTTCTCATTGTCACTAACTGAGATGATAGCTTATTTAATCCACTTCTGCACCACTTCATAGACAATGAGAAATGTGAGAAGGAAAGTCATTCAGAAGAGCACGTGGAGCCCTGGTGTAAGCAGGTTGATACAGATGAACCTTCAGTGAGGAAGCCTCAAGTTTCTGATGAAGGTCACTAATAGGAAGCCATATGGAACTGAGTAATTTTGCAGGACCTCTGCTGTTTGTTCAGGACTCAGGTCATGCTGGAGTTCAGTGGCTGAACCAGATGCCAAAGCTTTTTCTCTGAGATGGTAAGAAGTCTGTGCTGACTGTTAAAAGACTGATATATCGTCTGCCAAGAGGACTGAAGCAAATGATGAATGAGATCAGAGATGAATTTGCTCTAATACTAATACGTTATATGTAAGAGCACAGAGTGTTTCTGCTGATTCTGAAAGAAATCTAATCCTCTGCCACTGAGAAGGAAATGGGTTTTTAAGTCTGAGGAAGGAATGCATCATAATCCCAGAAGAAGTAGGCAGTGATTTCTTGGCACTGGAGATTTGGCAGGATTTTGAAGTGGAACAGGAGCAGGTTTAGCCAGTAGATTTCAGCAATGGCAAATGGGGTGAAGGACACCTGTGGTTTCTTGGCTGTCCCTGGGCTGTTGTGTCTGTTTTCATATCCTTACCCATATAATGGTAGTAAGATTAATTATCCAGTGTTTTCACATAGAAGAGAGCAAGTTCTCATGCTACTAAACCACCTCCTTCCCTGATCACAGGGCATGTAAAGCCCTACCATGGGAGACAATGGGATCCCAGCTTCACTGTCAGCCATGGAGGAGAATAACCTGATGGCTCAAAGGGAACTGCCAGAGAGCTCTGACATCTTCTCCTAATTTGTCCAATGTGACAAACAAACAAACCAACCCACCAGCTGTCCAAAGCAGGGCAGGGAGGATGTGACTGAAGGATTATATCCACATGCAGACCTTCAAGAAATACCACCTTTCCTGAAGACCTATGCAGACTCCTGAAGTATAATGTAAAATCATCCTTCTTATTTCAGTTGGCTTCTAAAGAAGGAGGTACACAGGAGGGGCCTGAAGTATTCAGATACGCAGCTGTGTTTGATGGTCTCTCCCTAGAACCTTCTGGAGAAGTCAAGTGAAAAGCCAGGTGTGCATTGCAGGGGGATTTGTTTTTCCAAACAGAAATTATAAGACAAGGAAAAAAGCTGTGTTTTCAAAAGCAAGGAACTCTTTGGACTCCAGCTGTAAATCAGACTGTCAGTCTTTCCTGCACCCATTATATAAAATATCTGCTTGACCTGTAGCTGTTTAGGAATCGTTCTTTAAATACCCTTCTGAGCACCAGCATCAGAGCTCTGTCTAAAAAGTCCTTTATAATGGGCTGTTCTGCCTTCAGCTCCTACTCACTTTATGCTAATTGCTGACAAGTCGTAATTTTCCAGTAAACCACTCAGAATAAGCTCCATGCAGATATTAATGATACAATAATATTTTGAACAGTCACCAAGACTGAAACATGAAAAGCAAAAGGCATTTCCTGTTGGGATTTGACCCCCTGGTGTACTGCTTGTCTTCTAGGCAACAGGCACAAACTTTGTGAGTGGATGGTTGGTTTTTAATCCCCAAATCACCGTGATGAGTTGGGCAGTTCCCTACAGGATTGGCTGGGTTAGGATGGGAGTGCCTGGATGACAATTCCTGCCCAGACTTAGGGGAATGGGGTGCCCAGTTCCCACTGACTTTGGTAGCAGGCAGTGCAGTATTTACTGAGGATTACTCGAATCCAAGCTGTTACCTCTGGTACTGCTCACTGCACTTTTACTGCAGCCTTACAGAGCAGTGGCTTTGAGTTGTATGATGTGGAGGGGTGGCCAGGGTGCACTGATGATCAGTGGTATGGTCAGACATGCCTGAGGGTACCACTGCTGCCTTGGGAAAGTGCTTGACTGCAGGCAGCTGTCTTGGTTTGAAAGACAAGTGTCTGCCAAGAAAGGCGGGAACCTCCCTCAGAATAGAGAATGTGACCCCTCCCCTTCCCTCTGCACTATTATAACTTTGAAATCAAGGTCTCTCGGGCACAGATATGGGAAAAGGAATGCCAGTTCTTTAGCAGTGTTTGTAGCAAGGCACAAGAAGCAGCAAAGCAGAAGCGCAGCCCCAGCCGCTCTGGGCTGCCCGATGCCCTCCCCTCACCGCAGTGACCCTCGCGGCCGCCAGGGGGCGCTGTGGGGCGCCCGGCCGGGCAGGGCAGAGGCGATGATTGCCTGCGCCAGCAGGGGGCGCTGTGGCATGGGGTCCACTCCCTCACGCGGTAATGGCAGGTGGGCTGGATGGCGGAGCGGGCTGCAACAGGAACCTTGGACCGGCGGCTGGCACAGCAGGACTGCCTCACCCAGAGTAGCAAGCAAGAGGTGGCAGAAATTCCACAGCTGTGGCAGGAGCTGTGGTGTGTCCCGGCAGGTGGGGTGTGTGGGGTTAAAGTGTACAGTGAAAGCCCGAGGCAGCGGCAGAAAAGCGGCAGGGCTAGGGAGCGGCAGCTGGGCTCCTCCGCACACTCTGGGAGCAGGGAGGGGGTTGGAGTCCCAGGTTTTCCCCTGGGACACCCAGGTAAATGGCGAAAGTCCTTCCCAGTTAAATTGGATGTTAATAAGGTCCCAGTACAATGGCCACTCTTACGAGCAGAGGATCACCCACAACAGGAGAAGAAAAAAAAGGACAAGGCCTGGCTCTGGAGGCGACAGCGAATTCTCCCCCCAGGCAGCCACTCGATTGTTCTCTGAAGCCCAGAGAGCCAGCTAGGTGCTGTGCCCCAGTCCAAGTCCTATGGGATCTCTGCGCCTCCAAGAGAAAGCCCTCAGGTAGGAGAAGTGCAGTCAGGTGCACTCTTCCCCCCGCCATGGGTATATCGTTTGTCTCAGCTACCGATCGTTATTGTCTCTTATCAACGGATGGGACAAAATTCCCTAAGAGAAAGAAAACAAAAGGTAAAATCCTAACCTCCAACAGCAGAGCCAGGAAGGGAAGCACCAGGAGGAGCTTCTGGGCAGACCACCTAAGCTAAGGAATAAATCCTCCAGTGCATTTAGCCCTGCAGTCACACATCTGCTGTCCAGTGATGAGTGGGGGAAATTCTATAGAGTGAGTTCATTCCAGAAAGCTTTAGTCTTATTAGTTTTTGGAGGAAACCCAGGAAAAACTCCATTGGAAAGCTGAAAGCTATTACGGCAGGATAGCTGCTAAGTGACTTGGTATTTGCCCTCGGAGACCAGCTCTCCCAACTTCATGGAAAATCATATAATCTGATTCTCTGGTTTTGTGTCAATGCAGGCCCAGTGTAGTGTTTTCTACAAAACACTTTTGCCATCATATTTCCATTCTTTTTTTATGGGTAGAACAAAAAGGAAAATTAGAAACAAAATGCTGAAAATGTAAAGTCTCTTATTGACTTGCTTCTCATTGGAGTCCAGTAAGTTGTGTAACACTGTAGATTTTTCAGTCCTTTCAGTTGCTTTATTAAGTAACTCCTAGTATCACTTTTGGGTGTTTAAAGAGAGGAAAATGGGATTTCTCCTGTCTGCCAATTAATTCGTTGTGACTAGTACACAATCTTCAGGGCATCACCACCACCTGTGGGCCTCTCCTCCTTCCTCTGCTTACCACCATAGCTGTCTGGTGCATCTGTTGAGCTGTTAGCTCGGGGCATTGTCCCCACCTGGAGAGGACATTTGTTGTTATCTTGTCTGGAAAAAAGCTGAGGATATACTTGGGAGGAGATGTTGAAGCATGAGGGAGCAGCCAAGCTGGGACTTCAAGGGAAAGAAGCACATAATCAATTTTTACAAATGGCTCAGCCATTTGTAAAACCCCCACAGCAGGGTTGAACTTGTTAGGAGCTGATGAATATCTTCCTCTTCCTTCCTTTGGTTTTGAATGGACAGGGTGTGCTGCTTTGGACAAGCTATGAGCACCTCTAACCTGCAGGGAAGGCTCAGTTGTCCATTTGGGCTCAGGGCTGGCACTGGTTGTAGCTGGAAAAGCATGAAGGGATCCAAACAAGTGGTTTCTGTTACTCAAGGTGAGCGTGCAATATTGCCCCTCCATTCACCTGCAGTGCACTGCTCCACATCCTGCCTGGTGAAGGCATTAGGAGGGACCTTCCAAAGCCTCCACACAGCTCTTACATCTGTTCCGTACCTGTGAGCTCGGACTGAGTCATCCACAGGCAGGTGCTGACAGAAAGTCTCTGTGACTCATGAGGTCCCAGGAAGAAGGAAGCTGGGAAGAGCCACCAAACAAGGGAGGCTTTCTCCTTGCCACCACACTGCTGATCCTGATCTGCCTAGGGGCAAACAGGACATTCAGACATGCTCTTAGGCTTAGGAAGGGAAAGGAATGAATAGAAGCTGGGAGAAAAAAAATGAGATTAGGGATGGAAAGAGGAAAGTCATTTTGGCCTGGCAGGCTATACAGCTGCCTATATGAAAGCTTCTTCCCGTCACCTCTGTCACACAAAAGAGGCTTCAGTGCTCACCAGAAAATGAAAGGTGCACAGTGCAGAAAGCAGAGGTTGGAAAGCTTCGTTAAACACGAGTATGTGCCCAACACAAGTATTTTCTGCTTCACAAGATAGTGCACAATGTTGAGAGAGCAGTGCTGAGCCTCAGCCTGTGCCATGGGGGGCATTCTGTGGAGCAGAGGGTGTGTATTTGTGGATCTGGGAAGGATACACACCATGGGCATTTTAGAGGGCCATGGCCATCATCAGGAGGCAGCTAATGTTGCCTCTCTTCAAAAGATAAACCAAAATGAAACTGGAGGCCTGAAGTGGTCATGAAGTCCCATATGATGTGAGTGGGTGAAGGGAAGGCCAGCCTGCACTTCCCAAACAATGTTATACTGTGGTGTCATTAGCTGGCTAGGCAGCAAGGCTAAGGATTAGTCCTTTGAAGTTCCCAGCCCTCTCCCCACTCTGCTGTCTTGTGCTTGGGGCTGTTTGAGGCCAAGCGGTGTCTGTGTGCATGTAAGGAGCTGTCATGCTGTCATGAGCTAGTTAGAACTGACAGATAATGCTTGATTTTACATTATAACCCATTCTTTTCCCCCATGCCGACTGTACATGTCTCTTCATGCCCAGGCTGTGTCATTTCCGTTTGTTTCCACTTATTACATCTCCTTTTGGCTGGGCTCTCTTCCTCCCTGCCTGCTGAGCACACGTGAGGTTTCGGCTGTGCCCAGAGCTGTGCAGACTTGCAGTGCTGTGATTCCAAGCTCGCTCCTCGCTGGGCCGGGCACAGGTGAAGGGATGGCACAGGCTGGGTTGGTGGCACCAGGCCAAGCAAGAGGCAAAGGCCAACAGCTTGCCACTGCTCCCATAGTAGGTGTGGTATGATTAACAGCAAAAGTCTAAGAATAAATGAGTAATCTCCCTTTCAGTCCTAGCCATTTTGTCTTATTAAAAAAAAAAATTTAAATCCCTTTGCGCTCCATTGCTGTACCCTGAAGACCACTAAATGTCCCTTTGCACTTGCAGGAACAAGATAATCTGTAAGGTCCCTTCCAACCCAAACCATTCGATGAATCTCTATAGCCCTGTCAGCAATGTGGCTCCAGCTGAAACTAAAGCTCTCCCTGTGCTCACAAGCATTGTGCATTAGACAGCAGGGATGTCCTGAGGTGCCGTCAGACCCAGGAGGCCCAAGAGGGAGATTGATGCTCAGTTCAAATCCCCTGAGCCCCAGTCAAGAGCTTTTAAATATCTGACCATTCTTTCTCACCTGATCTGGAAAAGCAGCAAAGCAGTTGTCCAGTATTAAACACACGAGTAGTTTTGCTACTTTAATTAGTACTTGTGTACTTTAATTAAGTAGTTTTAATTGGCAAAGCCTCTGACCACCAGATGCATTCATTTTAAGATGCCCCAATTTTAAGAACATAAAAATAAAACTTAGTGCATTTAAATAATTTGACAAGTCATTTAAATCTTCCAGGAGTATAGGCCAGGCTGGGCAGCTTGTGCTAAAAGAAAGCGCTGTAAAAGTGCAAGGGGTTTTTTTTCCTTCAGGGATAAAACCCCCACCATTTTTAGATTGCCATGATAAGTTTTTATGTATTCATCTTTTCTTTCCCCATTGATGTGTTGGAGATAACTAATAGGCTGGTAAGGCTGATTATAATAGATCCAAAAATAAGACTCAGAGAGATTCCCCACAGCCCATATCCGACAGGTCTTGTCACTTGGATGCATTTGTGAAAAGCTGGTTTGTCTCTCAGATGACAGATGCTTTGATGAGCTAATCGTCTCATTTCCGTGAACTGCACATCTGTAAAAACAAAAGGGGATGAGACTCGAACAAGTGACTAAGCCCTGTTCTTGTTTGCATTGTTTCATTGCTATTATTTGAGTGGAGCTGTGTGGTGCTGCTGTGCCCCACACCAGCTGACAGGTGACATGACGCGCTATTTTCAGCAGATGAGTCCTCTCTGGGGTTCTGCTCACCACAAAGCCCACAAGAGGCTTTTTGCCCACACCACTGGTGGTCTCTGATACCCTAGGAGCAGCCAGCCTCTGCTCAGCCAACCTGTCATCTTCTAAAAGTGTTGCTCCAACTTAGGAGACAGATGGAAAGGGCAAAGCTGAGGAGGTGACAGTGATGCAGAAGTCCCTGGGAGTGACAGGTGCTCTTCTCCGTTGCCTGCACCAGTGGCCAGTGCTCATCCCCACTGCTGGATCTCCACAAAAGCCACAAGCAGCAAGAGGGTCCTCCTTGTGCTCGACACATGTGGAGAAGTGTGGGACCGGGGTCAAGGCTGCAACTTTTCTGCCAAGGCCATCAATTTTGTGGGGTCACCTGCTCCAGGAGGCAGTAGTTCTCTCGTGCATGTTAGCTTGGGCAGAATCTGGATGCTAAACAGGTGGTTTCCTGCTTTTGTTATTGCCAAGCTATCATTTCCCATTATTTTTTCAGTGTTTGTGCTCAGCAGGCAATGAAGTACAAAGATTATCAACCTCTCTCAGGTTTTCTATATATTTTCTGTACTTTTTCTTTACGTTGTGGAAGCTGAAGCACCAAGGGTTCCCAGTTGCCAGAGGAACTAAGGGCAGTTCAGTGGCTCAGTCCTGATGCTCCAAGTCCTCATATCCATCCTGTGCACCAAACCCTTTAGCCCATATATTCATTCTGGAGAAGGGTCCAACAAAGAAAATTAGTGTGCTAATCTGCTTTACTGTCCACCTCTAGTTAATTTAGATGAAATTTGCTATATGTACCTTACCAGGCAGTCATGTGTTCCTAATTTTCCTCTTTAACTTTATGGTCCTGAGTTTCATTCCCTTATTTCAGTGTTTTCTGGATTAATTTTATAGCAAAATAAATTGTAACTATACCAATCCACCCATATGATTATCTGAATCAGGAAGTTTGCTTTTTCTTTATTTTTTTTGTGCAATAGAGCTGTGATGAAGGAGGAGCAGATAAAGATCCTTGAGTTCGGAGACAAATATGCCCAGCTGCAAATCCTCAGAAGTTTGTTTCCTTTTTTCAGTTCAAACAGGAATTTAGGAGAAGGACACATTGTATGTGCCCCACCTCCACCTGTCCAGAGCCATTTATATCAAAGCAAGAAGTTTTTCACTCTGAAGTGGAAGTTTAAAAGCAAATTATCAGGTACTTTCTAAACCAGCTTTGCATCTTTGTTACTGCTTTATCTGTAGTAATTTGAAATGCAGGGGATGGAATGTTTTTTGATGGAATGCCAGCAGAAAAGTAAAGCCCAGCTTTAACCCTTGGGCTCCTCTTGTCATGGCTTTGTACCTTAGGATTGTATTCTGTGGACTGTAAAACTTCCTTGCACTTCTCTGGCAGATACGAGGGGAATTCAGGGTGTGTGTGTCTTTGCCTGGCAGTGGACACAGAGCTCTGAGGGTGTTTTTGCAGGGCCAGGGTGGTGTGAAGGGAGCTGGCAGAGCTGATGGGGTGCAGCATGTGGGGCTGTGGCCGTTCCCTCCCTGCTCTGTCTTTGCTGGTGCTTTGGGCTATTTTGCTTTGGTGGGGGTTGCAGCAAGCAGAGGACGTCACACTGCCCTTTACTGAGGTGTTTCCAGGCTGAAAATACTGCATTTATGCACTACCCAAGGTTCCTGGGATGGGGTGCTCATACAGGGCTATCCCAATCCACAAAAACAAGTCGGACTGTGAGCAACCAGCCTCGGTGAGTCTCCTCCCTCCAGGTCACAGATCAGCCCTGGAACATGGCTCAGTGATGGCTTTTTCCAAGCAAGTAGTCCCTGTTCTTTTTTTCTTTTTTTCCTTTTCCTTCTTTTGTCTGAGTTAAATGTATGAACATCGGTGCATGGGAACTACACCTGGGCTAATGTTGCTGCCAAGCAAGAGTTAAAGCATGGCCATTCCCCTTTTCCATTTCCTTACTAACAGCTTCAGACCTCAGCATCTATCAGAATAGATGCTGGAGCCAAAAGCTAACAAAGGTGGAAATGATCTCTGCAGGGCAGGCTGCTGTTTCCTGTGATCTGGTCTCAGGCCAAGCAGATACAGCTCCAGCTGCAGCCCCTGCTTGTGCTGGAGATGTTTGCAAAGAGCTGCCGCTGTACCCAAGGCTGGAGCAGCCCAAGGAATTGTCTGTGCAACACAAAAATGAAACAAAACCAGGAAAGAGCAGATGTCCTACATAGAAGTGTGGGTTTGGACTGAATATGCAGAAAAGGATGCTATGGGTGTGGGTTGTAAGAGTGACCTGTCCCTTGGGAACCAGTTTTAGCTTACAGAGGAGTATGGTGAGGAGATAAAAGTCTGGGGGAACAAGAGTTTGGTGGAGCTACATCTGAGTTGCAGAAATGCAAGGAAAGGCAGCTACTTCTGATCCCTGAGGAGTGTGATTGGGGAACACCAGCCCCTGGAAGCCCTTTGAAGGACAGTGGAAGCTACATTGAGAGGCCAACACATTGGGAAACGTGAATGAGAAGGGTGTGTAATTCCATCGGGCACTTTGAGGCTTGTGGAGGAAGCTTACCTAAATCAATTAGCAATACTCATGTGCCCTGGTATGCAGGAACCTGACCAGCAGCACTGAGGCTTTTAAAGCCAAATCTGATACAGTTTTGAGCACTCCTGGAAATAGGAAGGTGTGCAGGTCTCCTTTGAAAGTGCTTCATGCTGGAATATGAACTCAGTTTTTACGGGGCTGCCAACATGCATTGCTCCACCAGTAGAAAAGGAGGAGTGGTTACACCGGTTATAAGAATGGTCTACAGCCATCCAGTAAATTTTAAATCAGGCTCATCTTGACTTATTTAAAGTTGATTAAGAAAAAGTTGGTGTTGAACCACAGTAAACCACTCTCAAAGAAAGGGAGCAATGCAAATTAATCAATTAGGAAATTAGCTGGCTGTAGAACACCCAGGTTGCATCTTTGCCTCTCCAGTTTTCTATTAGGTTTCCTTTTGCATTTCAGACTTTCTCTCCAATATTTCCTCTGTGCCCATGAAGTAATTTTAGATATCTGTTCCTTAGTGGTTTGGTTCTTTTCTGTGCACATTTGCTATAAAAAGCATTTAACCCTCTACCCCTTAAAGCTTGTGCTCAGCTGCTTCTCTATGCTCACTCCTCAAACCTCTGTACCACAGTGCTCACTCTGCTCGAGATGGCTTGGGAAGTACTGGGGGTTAGAAATTCAAGCTCTTTGCATACAGGTTTTTGCACTGTGAGAAGAGAAGCAGAATGTTCTTAATGTCCAGAGCACCTGAAGGGCAAGGTATGAGTCGCTGGCATCATTACATCTGCAAAGGGTTTGGTATTGACAGAAGTTTACTTATGACTCTTTCCCTAATGCAGTTAAGATCTTCTTGAGTTTGAAAAGTGCTTTGAGATCTCAAGATGGACTGATCTTTCTAGAAAGACAAAACATTGCTACATTCACCTTCTTTTCCAAAACTTTTATTATAATTGCTTTCTGCGAGCACCAAATTCACAGCAAAAAAAAATGTAAAAAGCAGTAAAAAGTCATTGTTGTCTGTCTCCTTTCCCCCACAGATTGCTGAAGTTTCTCAATTTTGTACTCAGTTTCCATCACTTGGGAGACACATACATCAAGCTGATATGATCCATAAATATTCTTAATCTCACTTTGCTGGAAATTTTCTCTTGCTTTAATCTAATGCAAATGGGATCCCAATTCATATGAGAAACCACACTTCTGCCTTGCTGCCTTGATAGCAATGCCTCCCCCACCCCAAAATGAACCACACTTTTTTCATGTTTACATGATCTCTAGGCCTTGAAACCCTTCAAGGGCACCCCAAAATACACCCTCAGTTTCTACCAGTTTGCAGGCACTGGAGCAAATACTGGAGGCTGCTCAGAACAACAGCCTCAAGGCAGAGATCAGGGTGTACTGGAGACTCATCTGGCAGTGCCAAAAAAAGAAATCTCAGCGTTTTAGGAGGGTTTCTCAAGTGCTCCCCAGCACAAGTGGGCGTGGGGTGGTGGGCTGGCAGCATTGTGATGGTTGAAGCCAGTGGCATCAGCCAGAATTAAGCTGCAACTCCCCGTTCTGAGCAGGGCTGTTACCTCACTGTGCTATCCAAAGGTGTGTTCCACGCGTGGCGGAACATGTCACCCTCATTAAGCTTCCCAACGTCACGCAGATCTGGAGCTGGTGATTTGCTTCTGGGACCACTGCCATGCCTTGGGGTGCCTGACAGGAGGATTATTTTTGTTCTTTGCAGAAGACACTGTTTTCCAAACGGATCATAAAAAGAAAATTGTGCTCGTAGGTGTTGAAAGAGCAAATGCTTTTGCATTTGACTGCACTGTGCTTTTTCTGGTTTCTCCACTCCTTGGAAGCAAATGGGGGCTTTCATCAGAATTTTAAATTCTGAGTCCTTGTGGACTGGCTTTGTCCACGTAACTACAGTGAGGACTGTGATTTTGAGGGGAAGGAAATTGAAGCAGTGTACGGTGACTCACAAAATAGACCTTCTGAGGCACTGTCTGCTCCCTCAGCCAAGTTTTGCCTTTTACATTTTCCTGGGTCTTTTTGGTTTTGATTCGGAAACATTCATGCTCTCATACACCCCCAGGGGGTTTCTAGAGCTCCATCAGGGCAGCAGTTGAGCCTGGTTTGAAGCTTATTTCATCTCAGGGAGATGCTGGTGACCCACTCTGCAGTATTCTGGGGCAGCCTGATGTGCTATGTCCTGCCCATGGTGCTCTCATTACCTGCTCTTTCTCTACTCTGTACTACCAGAGACCCTGCTGGACCCATCCATGCCAGTCCTGGAGGTTGCTTCTGGTGCATGCTTTTTTTCCATGCCTCTGGCTTTTAGCTTGTCCTTCCCGTGAAGTCCCTGGCACCTCCTTATACACTGATTTTGGAGGGTTGTGGCCCTGGTTTCCTGCACTGTAATATTTGGATCCATTTGGAGATTTGTTTGGTAGCAACTCGCCATGGCTGCCCTGCTCACCTACACCAGCACGCTTCTCCTGAGCCACCAAATGTGCTGGTGTGTCATGAAATCCTTTCCCTGACTCATCCGTCTGATCCTTTTAAACTGCCCACTCCAAAAGCACGTTGTAGGCTGGGGTGAGGAGCTCACCAGGGCATGAACTGTGCTGGGGCCTTCATCCAAGCCTTGCTGAAGCTTCTGGAAAGGAGATAGTGGAAAGTGTGGCATGAGTCTGTGTCTTGTCTGGATGCTGAGGAAAAGTCCTGAACTTGCTGAACCAAAGAGACCTTTACATTCACAGACTGGAAGGCAGATTTGGCTGGGAGAGTGTCTGGGGAAAGGCTGAGTCTGATGGTCAGACATGATTCTCTACTGCTAGTGTTTTGGATATGGTGATATCTCCTCTTTTGTTCAGTACTTTTAAAAACCTCCTTTTTGTGAGGTCAAGAAACCAAATTTTTATGTGCGTTTTTCACACAGTGGAGAAGAAGGAGCTGGTGGGTCAGAGAGTGGGGATGTCCCTCCCATCACAAGCTGGGTCCTCACTGGGTACCATGGAGGCAAAGCTGGCACTCATTGAGTGGCCAGAAGGAAATCAACAATATCCATAGCCTCTGCCACTGGATATGCAGGGTTATCAAATCTTTCCTGCTGTTAAAACCCCATAGAAATGGAAACTGCAGCTTCAGAGGTGTTTTCTCTCCATCATTTCATTTAGCAACCATCTGAGCTCTGGTTGCAGGCTCTGTCTCTGCAGCAGCTTTCCAAGGTGGGTGGATATTGTCTCTTTTCCCTGTGAATTCTTCATGGCATTTTTGATCTCCTGACTTAAATTTTTGGTACAATTAAGGAAAGCAGAGTATCAAACTGTCTGTGCAGGAGAGTGATGATCAGTGAGAGCCTGAATGTGTCACATCGGCAACTTCCTACAAGGCACTCAGTACCTCCACAAAAGTTATCTGCAGACAGTTTTAGTTACTCTTTGACTTGCCCAAAGGGCAAAGAGTTGCTCAAAAATTAAAGAGGTCAGTGGGGCCTGCAGTGATTGCCTCTTATTTCTGTATGGTCTTGGGAGGTTCTGCTTTCCCAGCCTGTAAAAAGGAGGATGTTCTTACCTGATGGAGGTGGGAAGTGTGTTGAGATGTGCAGCACAAGAGTGGCAGAGAGAAAGGTAAATGGGTCCAGTGCTCTGCAGTGAACCCAAACCACATGGGGCAGAGATTGAGCAGAGCTGCCACTCCTGGAGAGGGCAGGGCACAGCTGAGGTGCTCCTTGCTCCAAAACGAAGTCAGAGGGGAATGCGCCGAGCAGGCAGGCATCACTAGGAAACAACAGTGTCTGCAGAGAGGCCTGAGTGCTGCTGCTGTGCACGGAGCATCACTGACACTCAGCAAGTTCAGTGTCCAGAGCAGGCACTGACACTTGTCTTTTCCTCTTGGGGCTTGTCTGGGAGCAGGGCTCTCCCAAGCTTGGTGTCAGAAGGGTGGCAGTGGTTGCACATGAGTGTGTGTCAGGTGGTAGACATAAGGAGCCTTGCAGAGAAACGTTATTACTGGTAGTTATATTTGTGTGTCTGATTATTTTATTTAGCCTCCAAACAATGTATTTTACTTTTTTTTAATTTTAAATACCGTTAGAGCCCAGCTTCAAAGTGACGTCCTGAGGTAATGGTTCAGATAACTCCTGGCAGAAAACAACTTTTGAATAAAAGCTAGAGCCCCATAATGAGGCCTCGAAACATAAAGCCATCACTTCATTTTCCCCAGGTACCAGTGTGCCTGGAATACATCCTCCTTATACTCCTTTGAACTCTAGAGAATGGGTGACAGAGTTATTAATTAAAATTGTGGCATGCACAAGGTGTGGAAAGGGAACAAGAAATGCAAAAGCAGTGATTTCCTCCTCCTCCTCCTCTCCCTCCCCTGCAACTTATTCTATTCTTGGATTTCCATGTGATATCTTGTCCTGCAAATAAAAACCCCAACCCTCCTCCCCCATCTAGACTTATTTTGAGGAGGTGCTTGGGAACACCTTTTGCTTAGAACTGAATTGTTGCTTTATTTCGTAGATATGAAGGCAGCAGCAGGGACCCACCCACTTGTTCCCTGGATCAGGGCTATTGACACCATGCAGATACAACACAAAAAGACGTGTAGGCAGTAAATCCCTGGTCTGGGGACATGAGGGAAATTCACAGAAACACCCTTTTCTTTGGGTTCACAGCCCTGTTTGAGTCAATGATGGTCACTGATGCTGCCTCCACCTAAGCCAGCCTCCTGAAGTGGAAAGATGTAGAGCAAGTTACAGGTGAAGACTACAGGTAAATCAAGGAATCCAGTGCTGTCTCCTCTAGACAACAGTTCAGGGTCCATTATCCAGTGCTCTGCATCCCACAGAAAACCTTCTTTGTATCATCTACTTCTCTGTAACCTTCTTGCTGTAGTTCCCCATTGCTGAAGAAAATTGCTCTCCTTTACTGGCCTGGGTGCTGCAAGGAGAGTGGATAGTTTGTAGGGATGTTATTTTAAAAAATTAATGCATTAAAAATGCTTTCTTCCTCTACAATAACGATAATCTTAATTTTTGAGCTTCCTGCAGTGGAACATTTTCTTAATTGAATTCCTAATACATTGAGCATCTCTAAAAAGCATGAATGGTAATTTCATCTTGCTGGCTGCATTCTCCTAAGGGACACTGTTTGGGGACTGTTCATGAAACAAAGACCCTTTTTTCCTCTCTGGCCAAGGTTTTAACTGCAGCCTTTGCTCACCAGTCAGCATCAGCCCTTTTTCTCAGTGTGGTGGGTCCTTTTTTGGAGGTGAGCTCCTGTGTCTGTCCCAGGGTACAGGTACATCTCTGCAAGATCACCACTGGCTGCCTCTCTATAAGAAGCCCTACGTTATCAGCCCAAGCCTCTCACATTAAAAGGAAAGCCCAAGAAGAGTCTTCTTAGTGTCACAAGCAGGGGTCCTGCAGTTAAATAGGACAAAAAAAAAAAAAAANCAGTTCAGTCCCAGAAACACACAACCAAAAAAAAAAAAAAAAAAAAAAAAAACAAGGAAAGCACATTTAATAAAATGTCTACAGTTGAGAATTTTCAGAGAGTGATCAAACCCCTGCAACCAAAGAGACGGACATGACTCTTAACTCCACTTCTCTGGCTCAGACCCTAAATAGCTGAGGTCAGATTATTAATAGAGAAGGTGAGTGACAGATTCCATGTTCTCAAGTCAGGCTGCCTCCTGACACTTTCTGTCTGTAAAAATAAGTAGCCTTTCTCTACTTCTGACAAAAATCTCTTCCCTGGCTCTCCTTGATGGTTTCCTCTTCTGTCTCCACCTCCAGAGATGTCTGAACAGTATAATTTCCTTTTATTTTTAGCCATCTTTCATAATTGAAAGTATCTCTGTGTCAAATAGAAAACGCTCCCATGAATTCCTCAGAAGGCACTTAGAGCAAGCAATTGATGAGAATGAAATATTTAATGGGGTTTTATACCTGTGAACTTGGTGACACCAGTGCATCTCAAAAGCAAGTTTCACGACATCAGGATGGATGGGCATGAGGCTTTCATCTCCCCAGCTTCCATGGTGCTTCTCTCTTGAGGTTAGTCCTGGATCCAGCCTGAGGGGTGTGTGAGTCAGTGGCAGGTGAGCTTTGGGAATCAGTAGCTGATCCTGACTCCAGAGCTTCCAGCTCTTACTGCTGAGGACCCAGAACTGCTGCCTGGGGCAAAGCTGATGTTTCTCACTTGTCACTAGCACAATAGGGTGACTGTAACACTCTCCAGAGATCTAGCCACATCCATGGGCAGTTAATCATCTCATCTCATCTCATCTCATCTCATCTCATCTCATCTCATCTCAGAACCTCTTGGAATCAGATCCAGAGTCCAACCAGCCCCCTTTCTTCTCTTGCAAAGTGGCCAGAGCAGATGCCTCTGGAAAAAGATGACACAGGAGCCACTTCAGGAGGTCTCCTGCCTACATGCTGCCCACACATATGAGTTGGCACTCAGGATCTTCCTTAAGCATCATTTTTGCCTTTGTATTTTATAGTCTTTGAAGGATTTTTCATCCCTGGATTAGCTCACCTCTTCTCAGGACTGTTCTGTTCTCCTCCTTTGATGCTCAGGTAGACCTACACTGCTCCTGCTCATCCTTAGCAGCTCAGCTGGATTTTGTCTTGACATGAAGAGCTGCAGCAAGAGCAATTCAAAGAAAGTGTAGGAGCAGAAACAGCCCCACTATGTCACACAGTGAGGCAGGAGTTGATTCAGTTTAATGTAGTTACTAAAACCGGCCCTGAGGATCCAAGGTTTTAATTGCATCCACTTCACAAATCAAGTTTTCTCTAATCCAACTCTTTTGTTGTGACTCGCCCCTAGCCCAGAGCCAACTGCTGTGGAGACAGAGGAGACAAACCTCAGGTTTTTCTGCCTCTTCTCCCTTCCTAACATCTCCTTCCTATGTGCCCCCATTCTAGGCTGCCTCCCCTCACCCCCCACATATCACTGCTCTGTCGCCTGCCACCTCCCAGGTAGCTCAGGCATCTCACAGCATCCTGGTGAAAAGGGTGACAGGAGCCCTGCTTTGTCCTTAAAATAAGGAGGTCCCTTAATGGGTACATGGGTACCAGCCTTGGGGGCAGGTCTTCTGTGCTGTCTGCGTCAACCCCTCGTGATTTTCTGTTGCTAAAGCTGTGGAAGAGTTTTCAGCACACTGCATCCGTTTGGGAATCATAACACCCCTGGAATTTATGAATCATAACGAGTCATGTTGCCAGGTACAGGGAGGATTATGTGTGTGTGATCTAATAACGCCCAGATGTTTAATCACCTGTGGCAGGTTCTGAGCACGTTGCATGACAAGTAACAGAACTTACCTTTTAAGGTGAAACCACAAAAAGGTGTTTCTCTCACAGGCCTTTCCTTGCCTGGCTAAGTTTAGAGCAACCCTGTGAGCAGCAGGACCTCCTGGCCTGGCAGAAGCTGCAGGGAGTGTTGTCCCTCAAGTGTTGTCACACCTCAGAGGAATTTCTCACTGGGATTTCTGCAGCGATTTCAACATCAAGGAAAGGAACTGAGTCTGAATTTTACATGAGACTGTTGTTGTAAAGTGTCCATAGACACCCAGAAGCCAGCATAGTCTCCCAAGAAGCCTGGAAAGGTTCTGCCATCCCAGAGGAGACATCACTCTGGGTCTGACCCATTACTGTAACCCAGCACTACAATGTGTATGCAGGTGAGTTGTGTGGGGCCAGAGCTGCCAAACTCATGCCATTTGTGCATCCTTCTTTCACTCCTACCCACCTATGAAGAGCTGGCTCTGTCAAGAATATGTGAATAATGAAGATAATGAAGGTGCCCCTTGCCTGGCTGTGACAGTCCCTTCCTTCTGCCACTACAGTACCACAGCAGCTGAGGTGGGTACCACCAGCACAACATTCTCAACAGCTTCTTGGGCTAAGCTTAGCTTACCCAGCACAGATATATCTGCTGTGTGAGCAGAATTGCATTTACTTGCCAAGATAAATTTAAAATAATTGCCCGGGTAACATTCACCATTCCAGGGGTGTTTGTGGATGAGCAGAGCTTTTCTGGATAACCCCACGCTCTGCCCAGGCACTGGCAGCAACTTTCCCAGACAGCCAAAGCACAGCTCCTGCTCTCAAATGCTTTCCCCACGGCCCTTGGAGTGGTTTCAAGTGAAAAGCAACATGGCGACATTTTAAATGTTGCCTCCCACACAGTGTCTCTCTTCAGCCTCTGTTGCCACTTGCTGCGGGTTTGGAAGTCTCTGGTGGATCAGTCTACCCCCGGAAAACTGTGGGTTTGCCAAAATAGAAGCATTTTTGCAGAAGGCAGTGATTTGGATGAATGTTTTGCCAGCACACATCTCAGGGACTTGCAATTTGTTTCAGCATTTTGTGGTTTTATTTTATTTTGGATTTAGTTGTCTTGGAGGCAACACTACCAAAACAAAATATTTTAATGTTTATAAATAATTTGGGGGGAGGGGTGGGGGGAAAACCGTGATTTTCAAGTACATTTTGTAATGCCAAGGTTCTCTACTCAAGCAGTAGTCTCGTTTTGCTGTCAGCTCATGGTATCAGTTCTCGTTACATAGAAGTTAATGCCACTGGGAAAGGACCTGAATGTCTTTCTCACTAATATGCTTTACTTTCAGGATGGTGAATTATTTAAAATGCTTTCTATGGCTTTAGTCTGTCCCAAGTCACAATCTCATATTTCGTTAATGTCAGTCTCATAATCGATTATTTCTTTTCTGGTAGCAGCTGGCATCTCCTGTCAAGGACCAAGATGCAGTTGATAGCTTCCTGGGTGGTGAAGGAGAGCAGGGCAGATGGAGTCTGATGTGATGCACCAGCTCAGCCAAAGCTGGGGATGTCCATGACCTTCACAGCCCAGGGTGAGTTGGAGGAGAGCAAAGCCTACAGCCAGGCAGAGAATTACACCAGCCAAGTGAAGCAGACACTGGGGTTAGTGAATCCCAGAGAGAAAACACGGGACAAAACAGGAAAAGTCCTTTCAAGACAACGGGAAGCATTTGAATTTGAAATGCCTCTGTGAATACTGTTTTCTGGCACCTGGAAAAACTGCTCAGGAGTCACAGCAGGAAAAAAAGAGTGAGGAATAGTGTGTCCAGCAGAAGTTCCTGCAGCTCTTGGCTCAGCAGAGCATAATTGGACACTGGAGCTAACACCTCCACCCTTGCAAGAAGTGGGATCTTGGGTGACCACAAGTGGTGAGCTTGGGATGTCACTAGAATAGCAACTCCTGCAGCAGCACAGAGCCCAGAACTCCCTGCTGAGCAATTTCATCATGCTGCTACCTTAGAGGGAAGGTGCCACCTACTAAATCACCCAAACCACTTCCTGCGGCACCTGTTTTTAACTCACATCTCCTATGCAGATAGTGGCTAGACCCATGTGAAATGTGCTGGATCTGCAGCACACATTGCTATTGGGATGGATGCAGGAGGAGCAACACACAGGTGTAACGCCTGCGCCCTTGCCATGGGCAGAACCAGAGTATGGCCCTGTTCCATACTGGAATGCACTTCTCCAGCACTTGGCCAAGCCTAATGGATGACCATTGCTCCTGGACATGGACTGGAATACAGTCAGAGACATCTCTTGGGCTGGCTGGAGCCTTCAGTGGGGTGAAGGACTATGGCCCTCCCAGATGTCTGCTAGCTCCTCAACTTTCTCAAGGGCTTCAGGAAGCTGCAGAGACTCTGAGATTTTTATTTTCCCCTTTCTTGAAAGCGTGGCTAAAAATAAAAGGAGTGTTGAAACCAAGCCCAGCCCAGAAAGCAAGAGTGTGTAGGTGTGATGCAAACCAACACCTGGGGCTGTGAAGTGTCCCAGGGGAGCTGGCACCCATCTGGCAGAAATGTTCCCTTTCTCCCCACTCTTTCTTTGGCACCTTGTCAAAGAATACACGAGATGCTGAACCTTAAGTAATCTTGTTCCAAAATAACCTAAACATGTTCTCATCATGAGGTGAAGAGAACAAGGAGAGGACAATAGTTTTCATTTACAAAACTGTCTGGGACCCCTGAGCTACAGCTGTGCTCTCTGATTTTATTTCCTGGCTGAAGGTTTCTAGAGGTGGATGGTAGCAAACAGTAATGGCAGAACCTCAGCTTAGAACCTGTCAGGATCACTGCTGTGTCTACTTAATTGCAGGTTTTCTGTGGCTGCACCATGTGGACATACCAGCCCCACAGTGCCCCCTCCCAGCAAGCATGTGGGCAGGTCTTGGGGGTGTGATGGAGAGATACAGATCTTCCTTGAAAATAGGCCTTTGTACAGTGAGAAAAGTCGTAAAACATGTGCATGACACCACCATAGATTCCCAGAAGAGCCACGTCTGCACCCTGCCATAGCAAAGGGGATTGGGGCAGGGCAGACATTAACGTGTCAATCCTTACACAACCTAAGGACTACAGCTACCATGGATGAAGGGCTGTGGTGGACATGGACTTGGACTTGGTGTCATCTCTAATGGGATGCAGATTGGCATTTGGTACAAGGAGAATTTGCCCCTCGGGTTCAGTAACTTGCTTGGCGATAGTGTGACCTTGGAGCAGCTCTGATCCTCCCTTTGCATGGCCAGGAGGGACTGTGTGCAGCCATAGAGATGGGAGAGTTACCCTGGGACACAGGGTAAAGTTTGGTGGGTAAAGGTAGCGCAGGTGGGACAGTGCATGTACAGGATGAGTGTTAGGAGCTGCATTGGTCTGCACAGGGGCACCTCTCAAGTACAGCATCCCAGCTACTGCAGCAACCTGAGAGGCAGTAATTCTCCTCTCATCCCTGCCTTCTCCATTCCCAACACCTTTGGCAGAACTGGAAGATGGTAGGAAAGTGTCCTCCAAGCAAGCCCAATCAGAGAGCGGTGAAGGTGGAAGGAGGGCTGTGAAATCCAGGTGGGAACCAAATGGGCTGTACTTGCAGGGGCAAGTTCTCAGAGAAGGGCTTCCAGGGACAGTCCAGCTGGTGATATCTGTAGACACCAGCCAAAGAAAAAGCCATGAGTGCTGCCAAGACCCCGCATTAACCTCCCTCCCCTCACCCACCACCCTTGCTGATGTAAGTGCATTGCTGGAAGCAGTTTATTCCCCATCAGCCCTTTCCTGCTTATCGGGAGCCAGCAGCAAGAGCAGGAGCTGCTCTCACAGAGAGACCCTGCAAATCCTCAGATGAACGCCCGGACCAAGAGCCGTTTCCCAGGGGGATCGGGGTGGATTGGATAATTAATCACAGCTTGTCTGGGGGAGGATGAGGAAGTCTGAATAAAGGTGTTAATGGCTCTTAAAGGCTTTCCTGGTTTGCAGAGGGTGCTGCCTCAAACCGATTATCTGGAATTATTTTTAGCTGGAGTGGGAAAGGTTTTTTTCCTTCCTCTAGGCTCTTTGCAGCAACCCTAAATCTGCTTGAGCTGTGGAGATAGGTTTCATTGTGCAGGGGGAGGTGGGGAAGAGGTGTTGGCTGTCAGTGGGTCAGCAATTAATTGGTTTATTCCTTTCTCACGGTTGTTTTCTAGCCAACATCAGCTAAAGCCCCAGTGCCCAGTTTGTCCCAGCTCAGCAAACAAGAACCACAGGGATTTGCACTGGGGGGACCCCAGGCCACGAGATTGGCTTTGCAGGGGCTGCCAGGAGGTCCCTTGGCCTGCCAAGCCTCTTTTCCTGTTATCTCATCTTAGGAGGAGGATGTGATTAGTGTTTGCTGCCATGGGATGTCAGCTGAGGAATGAGAACTGAGTGCCAGGAGGAGGAAAGGGCTGCCACGGGTGGATGGTAAGTGAAAGCAGAGAACTGCCCCTTTTGCTCCAAAGGAAACTTCCCTTCCAGTGTCTCTGTGGCCCATTAGTTCACACAAATGCTCTTGTTCAGCCCTGTGCTACCTTCTCTCCTGGCAGTAGTGACCCTCAGTGAGGGTGGGCTCTCCTCCATCTGCTGCTGCCATCTGGGAAATCATTTCTGATTAATCCAGCTTTACTGAAACGACATTCCTGTTTACCTGTGGCTTTGTTACAATTCTAAAGCCTACCTAGAGCCTAGGTCAGAAACAGAGGGTGTCATTAAGGCAGAAACCTTGTGCCCTGCTAGCTCCAGCTCAGCCCAGTCTCTGCGACAGCTCTGCTGCTGTAAATGAGCTGCAGTGGGTGGTGGGGTTGTGCTCTGCTAGGCAGTGGGGCTTGCTGTGAACACAGTAATTGCCCTGATGCACCTTGAGCTGGGAAATCACCTTTCAGTCCAGAGCAGGGATAGAGAAAGAGCATGGTGTGAAGGATTTTGGTAATTGTAGCTTGGCATCATTTTGGCTCAGAGAGAAAAGGATAAATTTTGAGTCCTAGAAAGGTGATGGAGTGGGGACTATGAAACTACTGGTGCAGGGTAGTCCCTCCTCTCAGCCTTCCTGGCCTCCACAAGGCCTGCTGGGCATGTGGGAGACCCCCTCCATGGATAAATTAGTTTGAAATTACATTGTGCACAGGTAACATTCCCTGTTGCAGTGCTGCTACTTGTCTTGCAGCTCTTCCTATATTTTTAATAGGAATTGGGCACTCTGAGCAGAGTCCTATGGGCTGCTTTCTTCATGGTTGCACTGACTGCCAACAACTAAGTTAGCCCCAAAGAAAGCATCATGAACACAACAGTATTCCAGGTCTCTCTTTTTCCTTTACAGAAAACTGTCCCTTTCACACAAGAAGTACAGCAAGCCCAAACCAGATCCCCATTCTCCATGGGGATCAACCTGCAGGGATGACGACAGAAACAGGTGAGTGCCCAGCCCTCTCCAGAGCTCAGCTGCAAAACCCCAGGCTTCACCAAAGCCCTTCAAGCCAGCCCACCTCCCAGCAAAGTCGCAGTCCCTTTCTCTTGACTCATGGCTGGAAATAATGACAGGTACGGAAAATCCATTTCAAAGAACTAAATAACTCTCAGTGCAGCACTGCTGGCTCCATAAGCACTTCTCCAGCTGCTGGGAGACTGCAGCAGCACTCCCTGGAGCAAGCAGACACAGGTGGTGCTGACATGTGACTGAAAACAGCCCAACAGCAAGATTGTTTGTGCCCTTCCCCTCTGCCGTGGGACCTCTCACCAAGCCCTGTGGATTCCAGACAGTCCAATGTCTGCCCCAGATGGGGCAGAGGCTCTGGGCTCCATGATTTGAAGGCAGTGTGGGCAGAGAAGGGAGATAATCTGTTTCCTGAGTTAAAATTGCTTTTTCCTCTCAAATGGTCCTTAAGGATTCACAGAGCTGTTAAGAGCAGAGGGGGATCTGGCTGGCCAGCCTGCAAGACAGTGCTGGGATGGAGGCGAAGGCAGCAGGCTCTGCCTGGGTTGGCACTGGAGACCAGCACATTAACCATAGGAAGGGAATGTTGGCTCAGAGCTCCAGGGAAGCCTGAAAGTAGCACATGTTGTTGAGTAGCTTCTATGGGCTCATACTGAATCCAAGATGTGTCCACACCCAACAGTGCAAGACTTTTCTCCAAGGGCTGCTGGAGAGCAGGAAGCAGGCAGGAACCAGGAGAGGGACAGGCTTTTTGATGATGGACTCTTGTTACTGTGTTAAGTAAACCAGAAAGCAAAGGGTCAGTGTTTCTAGTCTGCAATGCAAGCTCTGAACTAAGCCAAGCTCTTGCATGTTCAAGTGTTCTTTGCCTTCCTGTAGGATGTTTCTGGTACCACATTTCTCATGGAAATCAGACGTGGTCAGGAGGGAGCACACTGAACTTGATAGTACTTGGTAAGGCAGATTGATGCTCCAGGAGGAGTAACTGGGCAAGGGACTTGCCCCAGGCATCTGTAGCCATATTCCCCATGTGCCCTTCGCTTCCCTTCAGCCTATAACTCTGCAAAGCAAGCTGGATTGTAGCCACTGGGGCTGAATGGATGGAGCTGGTAGTCTTGTGTTGCCCCCTGCACTGATAGATATGCATAATGTACATGATGGAGAAGACACCAGGCACTTATTCTTGCCTTGAAAAGCCTCCTGTTGCCAGGGAAGGACCAAGGCTCACACCCCAGCTTGTGTGTCATCAGTACCTTCTCCTGCTGTGAAAATTGCGTTGTCTCTCTTAATCATAAAAGGCTTATTTTCCCATACTGGAAAATGAATTCAGCACCGTTGGCAAAGCTAGGGGCTGGGCAGTTTTAATTACTGTTTGTAGAGTGCTCTGGAGCTCTGGGGTGAATGGTGTTGGAGGCCTGGGAAGGGTTATATTATATATTAGCAGTTACTTTTATTTTATATGTGAGCTCTGTGGACTTGTCAGCAGCTCCTTGCTGATGGCCCTGCACTGGGGCTTCCTAACACAAGCAGTACAAATCCCCACTCTTGTCATAGTTACTGCTGCTGAGCATTACTGCAGAGTAAGCGGAGGCCTAGAAAGTTCAGAGTCCACCTACAGCCAAAATAAACCAGAGTGTGCCTGTAAGTACCCACCTGCTACACAGGGAAGGAGTGCTCTAAAGCTCTCCCCTCACACGGCTTTTCCCATTAAAACATCTCTTCCTCAGGCAATTCAACCACATCCCGCAT
>VZRN01004188.1:368666-401481 GCA_013397935.1 Dasyornis broadbenti
CTTGTTCAGAATAACACCTCCTTAATTATAATCCATCAAATTCCTCTCTCCTCTACCTGGAAAACATGGGATTTGGGGACAAGGAACAAACACGAAGTCATAAGTCTATTTTCATGGGAAAGGAAATCAATCCAGCACCCTGCTGGGAGCCCTGCTTTGCCTAAACCCTGGCAAAATGCAGTAAGAAGTTAAGGCTCTTAACAGGCAAGCACTACAAGAGCTCTATTAAGCACAGCTCAGGTCTTTGTGGTCAAGTGTTCTCGCTGCACCCAGCGCTCTATGTTTGGCACAATGGAGCGATTGTGGCCGCACCGCTCCGGCATCGCCCTCTGCCACCATCCTCTGCTAGGGGACAGGCTGCTCAGCAGCCCCTCACAGGCCAAAGCCAGTGCTTTGGAAAATGATTTTGCAGAGGGAGATGAGTGTTTTGATATTGGCAAAGTCCTGGAAAAAGGACACATTAGCTATCAGTTAGTGTGTGTGCCCACATGTGTACAGCCGCAGGCATGTGATGATGTCTATGCTTGTGATGCCATCCAGATGAAAATCAGTGAGAGAATATGATCACTTTGACCTAAAATTCTTTAGGGCTTTTTCCCCCCACACTTGTGTTTTGGTAGAACAATTGGTTTGCTCACAGATACTTCTGAAATATTCCACTGGTTACTGCAATAGGCAAAACTGGAGTTACTTAAAACTTGCCAAAGCTTCCCAAATGTGACATCTTCTCCAAAAGATATGCTTTCCCTCTCTGGCCATCCTGGTGAGTCCTCCTGAATGGTGGCTCCTGGGATGGCGGGCAGCCCTTTGCTGCCTGTGCCAGGCATAGTGGGCAGAGCAGACAGCCCAGGTGAGGCCCCCAGGATGAGGGCAAAGCCCAAGAGTGACAGCCCTGCAGTCACCACCCAGTGGGTGACACACCAACACTGCTTCTGATGTTTTCCTCACTATCTGGGACAGACAGAAGGCAGGAAGAAGTTAGGGGAGCCTCTGTACCCCTGAAGCTGCTGCTCAGGAGGGTTTAATTTACTTACAGGTACTTTACGGCTTCTGCAGGATGGCTGCTGTGGCTTTCCCAGGGCAGCTGGCTGTGGGTCTCATGGGTTACCAGGCCCTGTCGTTGAAATCAGGCAAGGAACACATCCACCAGTCCTTCCAGCAGCACCAGAGTGTGTCATGGTGTGATGGAGCCAGCCCGCCCCACACCAGGGAAGGACAGAAAGGCACAAGGGTGACAATGGAACTCCCATCTCTCCAGCATTTCCCCACTGCTGAGCAAGTGTCAGAGGAACGTATTTTGCAAAGTGTTTGTTCAGTTTGGAGTAACTCCTGTTCTCTCTCGGGACATTCTTCTCTGCAGCCTGCCTGGCATAAAGTGGGAAGGGATTCAGTGTGAAGCCACAAAACCAATCTTGAGGAAGAACCACAGATGGCTTCCTGTCCCCCACCCCAGCGATCCAAAGGGGAGATGCTGTCCATGGATGTCCCTTTGGATCATCATCCTGGGCAAGGCAGCATCCCTGGGTGCTCAGCACTCTCTTGGAGTGAGCTTCTGTTTGGATTGGCTGCCACTGATCCCAGACTGTCTTCAGCTCACAGATGCTTTTAACCTTTTGGAGAGGGGTTGGCATGGCCAAAAACTGTTGAGGACACTGCCGTGATTCAGTCACGTCCCTGCTCAGGGCATGGACTGTAAACACAGTAGGGAAACCAGGTCACATCCCAGCCCAGCTTGGCTGCCTGCCTCGAGGTCCCCATCACCCAGAATCTGGAGCTCACCTCTTTTTCCATGAACTCTAGCAGCAGTGGTGAATGTTTAGGTGATGTTTCCTAAAAACAAAAATGTCAACAGAAAGAGCCACTTAATAACATGAGTATGTGCATCTTTAGGCTGAGCAATCAACAAGCTGGGAGGAGAAATGCTGAAATAGTCCGGGGGTGTGAAGGAAAAGGTCCCTTACTGCCCATGGACCTACTCTCACCAGCATCACCTGGGGCAGGAGGGCTGTTTGAGGACTGTTTTCCCTTCCTCCCTAGGTGAATAGCCAGTTCTCTCCAAAAACAGTCCATCTGTCTGATACTCTGCTTGACAGAAAAGCCTGAATCTGGAAACAAGAGATACAACTTGTGTGACCCTGCCAAGATTCCTGTAGTGTGGCAGTGTAGGGACTGACACTGTTCCGTCACTCATGTGGGCTGTTAATTTTCTGTTATGGCTTTCACTGGGAAAGGATATAGGCGCCCTGTGGTAGACAAAGCTTTGCTAAGGAGGAATGCATAAACCTGGTCCAGTTCAAATAGCACTAAATATCAGGTGTGGCTTTTGATTCAAAACTCAGGAGCTGTCTTGACAGCAGCACAGGAGAGAAACCAGAGAGCAAATACTTTGTGCAGCCTTTTGGGGAATGAGTGGATGAGCGGGAGTGTAAAGATAACAAAATTAGCTCCTTCCGGCAGTTCAGAAAGTGTTAAACCCCTGTAATTTGGGTTTTCAGGGAATGACCCTACTTGGCATCCTTGCCTGCTTTCCTCAGGCCCCCATTTGTGCCCATCAAAATCTTTGGCTGGATCCCTTACAGGAGCTGGGGACAAGAGCTTCTCCCCAGCAGCTGAATACAGGTGCTGAATTCTCAAGTGGTGAAAGCACTAGGATGAGCTGCATTAACCCATCTTCTGTGCCCCATCTAAGTTAGCAGGTCTGATGGATAGTGCTGCAGGCTTACAGAGCCCAGCTCAGCACAGTAACAGGGCATCTGAGGACATCAGGAGGACAGTGAAAGTCTTGTCAAACAGCCTAAAGTCTCACAGCAAGTGTCTATTAATAAGCCATGCCCACGCTTCCTCCAGGTATTTACAGTGCCCTTTCTCCCTGTTAGCTTTGAAAACCACAGCTCTGTTCCACAGAGCAAGTCCTTTTCTTTTAGTGATGCATTTGGTGCCACAAGTGCATTTAACTGGGACTGTGTGCTGGTAAAAATCCACCTCATTTTGGGAAGTGAGCAGGATTTCCCTTTAAAAATGATCTCTGTCTCCAGATGAACAGTTCCAGCCTGTCCTCTGGGAGCCTCTGCAGTGGAGTCAGTGGCTGGCTGGCTTTAATGCTGGCTGAGGAGGGGAGCCACTGAGCCCACAAAATAGAGTGGTGACAGCATCAGTCCAGCCAGCACCTCCCCCTGGGCAGGTTATCCCAGGGAAACAGGGACAGGTGGGGATTCCCAGGTGCTCAGAACAGGACCTTAGGGGGCCTGCTAGTGTGTGGGGACACCCAAAAACCCTACAGGGTTTCTTACCCTTCCCCAGGGTAGAGCTCCTTGTGCCACACTGATTCTTGGGTAAATAAGCCAAAACTGGCATAGCTACAAAATAGGGCCAGCTGACAACTGGGATAAGCCTGGCCTGTGAGTCAGGTTGGACTGGAAAGGTAAGGAAAGAAGCATTTGCAGCCCATGGAAACAATGGGAAAATGAAATGGAAACTGGGAGTTCTGAGTTACCTCTACCTTTCCCCAAGGAGAGCTTTGGGGTGTAGAGGGCAGTTCCCAAAATCCAGCATTTGTTGTAACTCAGTTGTACCCTCTGAGAAATGTCTTTTTGCTGTTAGATGTGCAGTTGCTGCTGGAAAGCTGCTGCTGGAGTGATTTCCTTCTCTTCAGCTGGAGCTGAAGGGACAGAATCATTTGTAATGAACTATTTATGGAGAAATTGATCTTGATTTGCATCACTAATACAAGGCAAGATGGTGCCATGACTTCCTTATCATGGTTAAGGACAGCACTCAGAAGAGGCTGAGAGCCTCGAGGTCCTGTGAGTGTTAGGAACATGTTTCAGCATTGCTGGGTTGCAAGAGAAGACCCCAATTGGTCTCACTAGAAAAACAGCCCTGCAAAAGCCACAAGAACCCATTGTTCTAGTCAGACCCTCAGATTTTATCAGGATTTTTTGAATACTCCCTCACAATTAAAATTCCCACTGAGCTGACTTGCAGTTTGCAAGGCCAGTCGGGATTGGGATGGTGCAGGTAAGCTGGCAAGTGGAATTGCCCCAGAGCATCAAACTGTATTCAATTAGCACCCCCTTGCCTGCAGGAACATGGTGCTGGCAGCTCATCACCCCTCCTGGTAAATTAGATATCACACGGGGGCTTAGTCACACTGGAGAAGTACAAGGCTCACAAACTTGCTGAGACAAATTTTTCCCAGCTTTAATTAGCCATGAGATGCTGAAGTGCCTGAAGCTCTCTCCCTGCCCATGTTTACACTCTGTGAATCAATACAGTTTGGACTGAGGTCTCCAAATATTTGCAGTTAGCAAATATTGCTCTGTTTTGCCTTTCCAGCTCTCTGCAATTAGCTGGAAAACACTAGTTTGTATCCCCAGTCTTTTCAAAAACAAAAGGGTGGATGTTCAGGTCCCAGGACTTCAGTAGGGGAGCCAGTGCTGCTCATCCAGCATCTCTGCTGTGTGCTGGCTCAGTGTCACCCTTAAAAAGAAATGAGAAGAGAGGCTTTTGGCACCCTGAGGACTAAGCAGGGCCATGTAGCAGGAGCTGCTAATACAAATGAAGGATCCCTTAACATTTGAGACTTGATCCTGTCTTTGCTGTGTGTATTTTTCCATTTGAGGACACTCTCTTCTTTCCACATCTCCTCCCCTCCCATCATATTTATCTTACTGACATGATGACAGCCAGGTAACTGAGGTGCCATTCTGATGGTGGCATGAAGGTTCCCATCCAGCCAGCTCACACTTGCAAGTGCTGGACTTTTCCCTTCATCTGACAGCAAATGCACTAAAAACCTTAAAAACAATCTGCATTTTAACCATGGTCATGCTAAACAGCTTTTAGGATACATTGGTGCAAAAGGTGCAGTGATGCAAAGAGCACTACTGGCAGTTGTTAAATAATTGTGTTTAATTTGCAGTAACAAAGCACACGAAATCCATGTCACCTAAACTCTGCTAAGGGTGTTTTCTATAAAAACACTTTTTACAATTAACACATTTTTCTATAAAAATGCACAAGGTTAATTTAAAGATTTGAGGTCTGCTATCCCTCCAGATTGTTGTATAACCATTGTTATGTGTAAAAATGGATGTGAGAGGCAGCCCAGGTGGGTTTACATGTCCGTGCTGGCAGCAGAGAGCTACAGTTGCTTGGTGGGGATGGATGGGTCTGAACATGCCGGGCACGAAGGCACGCGCTTAAGAACCTCCAGTTCATGAGGACTCATCCCTGTTGCAGGGGCTCTGTCTGAACCTGACTGCAGTGAGCTGTGCCAGACAAGGCTGTGACACTCATCCTCATGTTGGCTGCTAGTGACTGTGGCGCTACTGCCAGCAGTGGCCATGACTGTAGCCACAGCGCCCTGGCCAGTGGCAGCCTTGCCTTGGCCCTGGAGAAGCAGCCCCAGCACAATGAGGGGACAACTTGACTCTGTAGCAGGGGAGGAGAAGAACCTGTTTGGCTCTGATAAATAATGCTGTTCTCCTCAAGCAAGAATGGAGCTTGAGCTGGTGCTTTATTTCTCCAACCTAGGTTCAGAAAATGGGAGCTGCGATATTTTCCTTCTCCAAGCCTCTGCACAGCTCAGTTTTAGCAAAAAGTAAGCCCAGCCCCTGAGACATCTGTGTCGAGGATGCAGTGTTTGGTAATGGTTCCGCATGTATGTTAAAGCCAACACAAGTAAGTGACGGGGGGAGCAATCCCATTGTACAGCCTTGTGGGTTTCTGCCTGGGTTGTAGCAGTGTGAAGGAAAAGAGGGGCAGGAACAAGAGAAGGAGACAAGGAGGTGGCCCTGCTGTCAGGAAAGCAGAGGCCTGACCCTGCTAATGTGGTTCATCATGGTGATTTGCTTGTTTGGACCCTCCACCCAGCACTAGGTCCAGCATCTTTGTGGGAGGTGCTACCCAGCCCATCTTGCCCAGCCAGGTGCTGCTGTGATGGTGGAGCTTTGCCATTCACATTGTGTTGTGCCTTGGGAAGGCATTTGCTGTGTGTGTTGTTGGTTGTGATACTTGGGAACTGAGAGGGTTTTCTCTTCTGCAATTACCAGGATGGTTGAAAGGCACAAGTTCTGTAGTACATGGTGTTTTATCTTCCATATGTCTCTGGGCTGGAAGAAGCCAAAAAAGGAGCAAAGGATTGCATTTACCCCTTCTCCCAGCGTGGGTTAGGAGAAGCAAAATGATAAATCAGGAGACATTTCCTCACTTACCTCGTTTTTACAGAAATCACTATACATTACAAGTGCCTTTGCATATTTTATAGCACTTTAAAAAGCCAGTGTAGCTAATCTGGAAGTTGGCTTGTTCAGAGAAACACAAAACATGTGCAGCCATAAAAATCCCTCATTTGATGTCAAGCTATTGCATTTTCAAGTGTCTGAAAGGCAATCACTATTATGCATCCAAAGAGCTTGCCTTGACTCACCCGAGCTCCTCCTGGTTGGTGAGAACAAAAAGATCAGCACAGCTTCTCGAAAAGTTGTGTTGAGTTGTTGCCACATGGGACAGATGTTTTGGTAACAAAGGCAGCCTCCATCCAAAGGCTCACCTTTCAAAGAGGGGCAGCGTGGTTTTGTGCAGTGGGGAAAGGAAAGGTAGTCTGGCTGAAAAGGGCAGAAATAAGTCAGGTGATGCCAAAAAGTCAGAGGACTAATGGTCCTGGGGCAGCTGACATCCTTCTCACATGGAAAGGTGGCTCATGGGGGCTTGGGGTTGCAAAGTGCTGTCCTGTCTCTGAGAAATGGTGAGGGGTTGGATATTCATAAGTTTTCTCTCCCCTGGCTCTTGCTACTACAAAATCTGTGGGAATCTGTTATTTTTGGAGAGGCTTCTTCTCTCTGCCTAGATGGATCAAGATGTTTAGCAGTTATTGGAGGTATCTCTAAGATGTGCATGTGCATGCACAGATACTCAGGGTGATCATATAAACTCTCATCCCATAGAAAACCAGACAGAAAACTGGCCTCTCCAACTTTCACTCTAAGGTTCCAGGTACCCTTTTTATTGTCACTTGGGCATTTGCTGTGTTTGATTGCTGGAGGGAAGCGAGGGGAGTACAAATGTTGGGGTTAATAGTAAGGGATTCTGGTTGTGTCCAAATGTCTTGCTCTGCCCTGCTCTGGGTGATGACCAGGTCATCTTGGTCCCTCTCCTGCTGCAAAGAGCAGCTTGGCCAGGCCTAATCATGTTACCCACTTCAAAAATGTAGAAGGAAAGCCGTCTTCAAATGGGGAAGGGGGTCAGGCATGCTGGGTGTTCAGGTCCAAGCAGGGGCACAGCTGAAGGCTGGCCCACGTGGCAGTGGCAGCCTGTTCGGCTGGAGCAGAGGACAGCAGAGAGCTGGCACTAGCAGCTGGTGTATTTCCTGCCTGTAACCTACTTAAGGGGAAAGCTGAAATCTGTTGCAGGAACAAGCAGCCAGGAGCATTGGATGCTGCTGAAAGGAAGAGTATGATTCAGCCACCTGAAGGCATCTCCCTGTAGGAGAATTACCTTCCCTATAAAGCAGCAGGCATTGCTCTTAAGTGTTATCAAGCTTAAATTGGTTCCCTAGGTGACATCCCGGTAAGTGGATTTCCCAATTAAGCACATCCCGATTAAGTGGGATGTACTGTAATTACAGAGCGCTCAGCACTAGGAGCAGATCAGATCCTTTTGCAGCAGAAGGGCTGGATTGAAGCTCTTCCCCAGTCTGGAGTGGGCTGTACCCAGGCATTTCTGTAAGCATGGATGTGGGCAGGCAGGAGATGGGATTCTGCAGCCACCCCCGCCATGCCAGTCAGCATGTTCCCTGCAGGAGGAAGATGCTGGAGGAAGCCCTGGTGCCACATCTTTAAACACTCTGACAATGGGAGCATCCTCTTTTGGAGGTTGCACTCATGTCTCCTATTAGCCCACGGTCTGCTGGATGAAGCTTTTGCTCCTGCTAGAGAAAATAACCATTAGCAGAGATGGCTGCTTCTGCCAGGCAGACAGTACAGCCCTTCAGAGCCAAATTCCCTTTGCACAACTCAGGGGAGGTGGTTTTTCTGTCATGGCTTCCTGCCAATCCCTCTGACTTCCTCTTCAAAGGTGTCCCACTCCCAGCACGAGGCCTCGTGGTCCTGGAGTCAGGCTACATAAGCCCACTCCTCTTAAAGCTTTGTGGGTCCCAGCTACCACTGGGACATCATGGAGGAGAGGAAGAAGATGCCCCTTTGTTTGCTGTTTGTTAGTGAAAGGAAGACGAGAGCATTGATTGCCTTGGATGGGTCAGAGCATTTCTATCTGGATGGGGATATGAAATCTTACTGGAGATCTCCTGGCAATTAAATGGGCAAGGCAATACTTAACACTGGAGATGGGATGTCAAGTGTAGATGGGGTGCAGTGGGAGGTAAAATCTGTGTCAGGAGGAGTGTGAGGAGCACAACCACTTTGAAACCGGAGCAGAACTCTAGATCTGAGCATGGACCCTCAAACCAGGCCAGACTCCAGCTCAGAGCCTGTTTTAGCACTCCCCAGGTTTACCCAGCTGCCTCAGGATCCTTACTTTCCACCTGGCCAGGAGGTGATGCAAGTGATCAGCACACTTTCCCTCGGGGCTCCCAGTCCCCTGGGTCCTGCACATCTTTGGTGGCCATGGTGCTTCCAGGGGTCCTGTGCCTACAGGCAAGATGGTCCAAAAGCTGTCACACCCACCACACCATGTTCTCCTATGGGGCTACAGGGTGGGGGCAGGAGCCTGTCCACTTCCCAGGGGTGAGACCTTACATTTTTGAGTGACACCTTACAGTTTAGGATGACCTGTTACATGATTTTTAGCTGCAGACAGAACATTAGAGTAGGACAGAAGGGGAAGCTGATGAGCTGCTCCTACCTGTGAGGAGGTTATCTATGTGGACATGAATTGGTTCTGTCCCATATGTGTGTGGATGGATTTGTATCCCTGCTTGCTGGGCTGACGCCACACCTCCGCAGCACCTCAAACCCCTTGGTGATGCCTCCTCCCCTCCCACTGTGCCTGCCCCTCTCCTCCCCAGCAGCCTCCCTGCTCCCACCAGCCAGGCTGCAGCGTCCCCACGATGCCCACATCCAATCCACTGGAGATGTGCAGCACTCTGTGAGTGCAGTGTCTGCGCTGCTGTGCCACCCTCAGGCCCTTGCATTGCTGCTTCTTCCATACTGCTGGTTTTGCAGTGCCACCCACTGGCAGAAGCTCTCCAGAAATCCTCCTCTGCAGCTTTACTCTGCCGCAGGTGATGCTTCCATCATGAAATATTAGAAGGATCGATCTGGTGGGTGTAATTTATGGGCTATGTCCCATGGGTGCTTGTCCTGGACATCTGGAAGTCTTCTGGCATTCTTTCCTGTGTATCTCAGAGTATGCTGAGCCCAAGCTGCAAGGTCTCTGTGTGGGCAGAGTCCCACGTGTCAGCTCAGGCTGTGTTTATGTTTAAGGCAACTCATCCTGTCTCACCCCAAAGGGCCATCCAGCCCCGAGTCCTGCCTGGAGCATGGTGGGGCAGGCGGCAGCAAAGGGATTCCCTCCCTGCTTGCTGGGTCTGCCAGATCAGTTAATGGAGGTTCTGCACTCCTATTGTCCTGTGCATGATAAAACACAAACCTCTGGCTGATATTCATGCATGTTCCGAGCGAACATGCATTCCAGTTGGGAGTGTGCTGCCAGAGATGCAGACTAGGGGACTTGCGGGAGAAGATGCCTTAGGGCCACTGCATTTAACAATTGCCAGATCTCCCCGAATTTTCCTTGTCTCTATCTGACCCCATTTACAGTCTTGTCTATATCCCCAGTCAAGAAACAGGAGGAGAGGCAGCAAAGAGGCAGAGCAGTGCAATTCTCGGGGTTTGAGCATGGTAACACCGCATGCAGGGGCTGCTGCCAGCCTGGTTCTCCATGGGGCAGCCAGAATCAGCCACTGCCTAGATGTGGTTGCCATGTCCATGCAGCAGCAGTGCACCTGGATTGTCAGGAACTTTGTCCCCAGCCTCCCAACAGACAGGGAGTGCTCATTTAAAATAAAGCCTGACAAATGGCATCTTGGGGGCATCAGGTCCTGGAGCAGTGTCTTCCAAAAAGTATGAAAAGGCCCTGGAGGGGAGCCTGGCACAGCCTCCCAGATGACAGTAATTAAAGGCTTTTGCACTCAGACACTGGGAGCTGCTCCTCTTGCAAATTGGCCTTGATTGAAGAGGAAGAGAATGATTAGGCTGAAGGGGAGTGATGGGGGAGGAAGAAAACACAGAGGTAAGTCTCAATTTGTCTTCTGATTTTTTTTTCCCCTCTTCCTCTTTCCCAAACAGTGTCTGTGTGGGTGGAGGGAGCAGTGCTCCAGCTCCACACAGCCTCGGCTGGCTCTGCCTGAGCGCTCTGGGGATGTTAAGCTGAAAAGGAGCAGCTCTGCTCTGGTCCTGCCCACGCAGCCCCAGAACATCACCCAGTGCTTCCTGCAGCTGGCCCTGTTGTGGAAAGCTCTCCCAGCTGGATGGCACCAGGGTCACCCATCCTTTTGCAGAGCTGGCAAAGCAGTTAACCCCTGACCTGGGTTGTATTATATCCCTAGTTCCCAGTAAGGGCTATACCACCATACTCTTGGTAAAGCCCAGGCATTACAAATCTTTCCCCTATTTGAATTATAAAGATGATATTAATAGCTTGTTTAATCCAGGTTTTGCCATGATATGTATTTTAGACCCTTGGTTTTTATTAAGTTATCTGAATATATTTAGGTTCAGTGCTAAGCCCTGCATCAGTGTGAGCGGTTCCTGAAGGGTAGATGATGGCATTACAGAAATATGCTCCCTTCCCTTCCTAAAGATGTGTCCCTTCTTGGACCCCCAATCACCAAAGATGTTCCAGTTCTGGCTGGGGTCCTCCATGGAGCAGTTTGTATTGAAGTACTTGGGGAAATTACTGTACTGTGAGCATGGATTCTCCAAACCCAACCAGACACTTCACCAGGCAAGGCCAAGGAACCGGTCCAGAGTTCAACCAAGAGCCTTTGACCTCCAAGTTCAGGACATTAACGATCAGGTAAAGCAACTTAGCTCAGGCTATGGCAGGACAGAACATCTCTTTTGTCCAGCTGTGAAGGGAAGGTAAACAAAGGATGGATTGAATGCAACTGTAAAACCTGTGGCAGTAAGTTTTTGAGTAGTCAGCCTCGCTCAAGGAAGCTGCTGACCGAGTCTGCAAATGGATCCTCTTGTCTGCGTCCAGTCCTGCAACCGCCTACCCAGTGACCACACTCCTTGTGAGAAGATGGGAAAGCAGCCTGCGGCTCTGCATTTGGTGCCTGGTTAATATGTGGATGAGCTAAGTGATGAGCTGAGTTCAGTGCAGCAATTGTGTTTGTTATAGGGCAACAATTCTGCAGGGTTACCATGAAATTCAACACAGCTTATGTGAAATGCAGGCTGATGCAGAGGCAGGGCAGCAAAACACCCTGTTGTGTTGGGGTGAAACCTGGAATCACAAATGTGATGTGATTGAAGAAGGGACAGACAAAGGCATTTTAACTGCTGGCTCAGGTGAGGCATGATGCCCAACCATCCCTGCGTGCTCTGCCACAGCCATTCCCAGTCCCTGCAGCAGCATTCAGCCACACTCAATCCTCCCTGGCCTTTCAGAGGGGAAGCTGCTTGTTGAAGGGAGCAGGGTAAGTGAAAGAGGCAGAAACTAATAACCTACTCCAGCTCCTGAGGCAGCAGAGGCGGTTCCTGTGAGAGCAGGGCTTGCAGCAACCGTTCATTCAGCACAGCAGAGTCTGACCCCCACACACTGTAGGCTTTGTGCTCTTGAGGTCCCCTCCAGAAACTACTCAAAGGCCACACATGACCCTAAGCTTTGTATCTAGCCTCAAATACTCTAGTAAACACTTGCAAAATTGCTCGTGTGGCCACACTTGGAAATGTCGAAACAGTGAGCAGCTGTGAGCTGCCGGAGGAGCAGCTACATGATGTTGGGGGATGACAACACACTGGTTCCATGCAGCCAAGTGGGATCACACTGGCATTGAGGGGAGATCAGTGGCACCAAATTCGAGTGGGGCCAGATGCTCCTCTGAGCAGGGTGTGCTGCTCGTGGTGGTCACACCAGGTTGCTGCGGGATCCCATCCCAGACTGGTTTTCCTTCAGAAGGTGGGAAAGAAGAGAGCACATTTTCTCCTCCAAACCTGTAAAGCTGGATTCTCTTTCCTCCCCAGAGCAGGTCCCTACCCTGCTTTGCATTACCAAGGGAGCAACAGCATCTTGCAGCTCCCTCCCATCATCCCCATTTAAATCATCCTAGATCCCAGGTTCAGTCAGGCTCACCAGTGGGTTTGGCTCATTGGGTCCCAAAATAGCCCAATAAAACCTCCAGAAAATATTTTTTTCATTTCCACGTGCTCCCCCAGAGCTGCCTTCAAGCCCTGTGCTGTGCCTGGCTGCAAGAGGTTCCCTGGGGCTCACAGCATTGGGCTGCAGAGGGTGGAAAGAGGGATCTTTAACCTCCCTAGTGCCAAAAGGCACCTCTGTGGCCCTGCTGCTCCTCTCTGCAAGTTATGTACTGGTGTGACTCGACAGCAAATGACAGAGGTTAGGATAAGGCCTGGGATGGCTGGGATGCTGTTGCCATGGAAATCACCCGGTGTCTGGAATAGCAAGAACAAGAGCAACTCAAAAAGTAATGATCTGTCACATCGATTAAGGGGGAGTTGGAGGGATTTTGTTTGGGGAAAACCTCATGCATCAAGTAATATGAATCCATATGCCACATCTCCCTGTTTGCCTTTCTCTGAAGGGCTCTGTCAACAGGAAATAATCTGATTTGTTTTGACCAGGGGGTTCTCCAGGGAGCACTGACACAGTGCCTGCCCATCAGCTGCGCTACACAGCTCTGCCATCCTGGGATGAAAGGCACCAAGTCAATGCAATATTCATTCACTTCCTCTTCCCTCCTTCATTCATTTCTTCTTCCATTCATCTGCTTCATTCACATTTCCCCGGCACTTTAATGAGCAGTGCTCAGCCCCTGCAGCCTGCAGAGCCTTCCCCGGTGCTCTGGGCTGCAGATGGCTGGCTGCAGGCTTAGTGATGCTGCAGGGGTGGCTGGAGCGGGGCTGTGTTGGCCCAGCTGGCACTTGGATCTCTAAACCCCCACAATACCGCGCTGGGTTTTGCTGTTCCATCTCTCACATCTTGGTGATTTCTCTTTGTTATGGTTTCCATATCACCTAGCTCCTTTCCTCTCCGTGGCAGCCATTGTGGCACTGCCACCGGTGCCCATGGCAGCCCTCCTGGGGGCAGGGGCTTGCTTGGTGGCAGGTGGCATGGCTGGGGAAGCAGGAGGGAGCTAAGCATGGAATAGGCATGGCTGGAGCACTGGTGCCAAGCAGTTGGTGCTGGGCCAGAGCCATGAGCACACACATCCTCGAGGATGAGTCCCTGCACACCTACTCCTGCCACGCCACTGCCTTTGTGGCACTTGAGGAGCATGGGATGACTTATTTTTCTCTCTGCCTTGTGTCCTGCTCTCAGAGACCAATTCATCAGAGGCAGGTGGGTGATAGCCCCTGTGTGAGCTCCAGGCTCGGGCCAGGGCAGCAGAGCTGTGGGCCAGCAGATAAAGGGCAAGCAGCCAGGCCCCCAGTGTGAGCAGCTTGGGCAACAAAGGGTCACAGCCATGCGCAGGAGCAGAAGCAGAAGCAGGAACAGGAGGTACCTGCACCAGGCACAGGCAAGCCCCTGGTTTTAGGGATTTTCCTTAGATAAGCATGGCTCAACCCTCCTGTTGCCCAGTTTTGGGCACTCACAGGGTGTAGATGGGGGGAACAAGCATGTCTGTACCTCAATGCCTTTTTTTAACCATCGCAGAACAGGTTTGCATTTTTCCCCCACTGATACGCAAACATTTCTCCTGAAGAAAAGAAAATGCCTGGATACCGGCTGGGTGGAAATCCAAGAAAGATTAAAAGAAGAAAACAAATTTGCCTATTCATGATCTCAGTAGTGAAGAACAACCCCTTCCTCCCCCAGCCCAAACCCTCTTGCTGTGAGTGCGGGTGAGCTGTACTCCAAACAGCCAAGTGCATTTCTGAAATGAAGGAAGCAAACAGAAAACATCCGCTCTCTGTATAATAGAGAAAGCTTTCTCTTTTGTTCCCTGCTTTTTATCAACTATCTGCTGCCATTATTGTTACTCACTGGGTTATTACCTCCGAGTGGCTACTTCCACCAGCGCAAGCTGGTTTATTGTCTGCTCAGAGCAATTACGGATTGGGATAATTCATGCCATGCTGTTTCATTGTGGAAGGATCCGCTGTGTTCCGTGGCCAAGGTAACTTGAGGTGATTTGTGCTGCTGAGTTACCCATCAAGTTAATTAGGAGTGGGTGGCTGGTGCCTCACTGTATGCTGGGACAGAAGGAGCAGCAGAGGCTGAACCCAGGCATCTTCTCAGTATTCAAAGGAAAGTTTGTTCAGTGGAGCAGACACCGAGTTGGGGTTTTTTCTGAGGACTAATTCATCTTTATTTACTGTTGTTGGCCAATGCATCCTCCCTCCAAGGGTGTGGGACCCCATTGCTCTGTGTGTGTAGAGCACAGGAGTGTCCCTGCAGGAGGACTTGCAGTCCTGGTTCATTGCTCATCTAGGAGCTCATTCAGTTCCTCGTCCTGTACTGTAAAGGCAAGAGGAGGAAAGCGTTTCTTGGTCCAGGCAGGATTCCCCTTTAGGAACTGCCTCACCTGGCTGGTTGAAGAAGGGAAATAAAATGAAAATGCTTCTCTGAAGTCTGCAATCAAGGCCTTGTCCTGGGCCTTGTGCATCTGTGGAGATCAGAGCCCCAATTCTGTCATGCTGCCTCTTTGAACTGGGGGGGAGTTTTACCCCAGGCAGGAACACCTGGATTCATGGCAGAGGGCTCAGCCTGCAGGTTGCAAAAGTACCTGGTTATTTTCATTCCTTTGATACTTGATCCACTATCAAAATAACTTACTTCTTTCTCTTTTATTTCCTAGGAATCCAAACAAACTTGCCATGGGCAAGAACATTTATTGGTGAGGCACTGCCAAACCCCCCGAGCTGTCCATGCACAAAGGGGGACATCCCTCGTGCAGCTCCCCAGCTGCCGCAGGGCTTGGCACAGGGTTTCTTCTGAAGATGTGAGGGTTTGGTCCTGCAGGAGCAGCTGCGTGGGTTTTGCAGTGCAGATACTCAGGTTAGTAACAATGTGTTTATACATTCACTTTGTAATAAATAAACACAAAAGTGTGACACTTTTAAGTCCTTGCTAAGGCAGTGACAAATGTGGTTCTCCCACAGTTAGGAAGCTGTGGATTAGGAAGACATAGTTTTTCTTTCTTTTCAATAGCACACCATGAGGACAGATTGGCATGAAACTATAATGCCATCACATGGTCTCGAAATCCTCTATGCCAAGACCCCATCCAGGTTCAGCACAAGCAGCAATGAGCTTTTCTAAGGAGGCTTGATGATAAGAAGTGCTTTTTCTTGCTGGCTTAGAAACTCTAACGAGCAGGATTGAATTTCTAGAGTTGTATGTGTGCAGAGAACATTTCAAAATTATACTGTTCAGTCTGAAAATCTGTCCTGAAATTTCAAAACAATCTTCCTTGTGTTCTCTCTTGTTGTGAACTCTCTGAGTTCCCAGAGCAAAGGGACATGGGGGTCATTTTTAGAGTGTGTGGCCCGCACCTGGGGCCCGGGAGGACAGCCCTGCTTTGACTCATGCGGGGGCAGAGAGCAGGCAGGACTGTGACTCTGCTGCTGTCCCTGCTGCCTCGTTTTCCCATCAGCCGTATGAGACAAGCTGCCCTTTTCTGCTCAAAAAACTGCCTGGATCAAAGTTTCACAACTACCCTGACCATTCCAGAATGCACTAAGGTATGACGGATTTTCTCCATAGGTAACTCGGTGCCTCAGTGGATCATTAGATTCCAGGATGACTTGGGAGACACGTGGAAGCCAACATCCATCTGCCAGCTGTGGATGAGCTCCTTCTGCTTCGAGGCAGCACCTCTTGCTTCCAGGCAAGCACCCAGCAGTGGCATCTTGGCAGGGAACTTGAGATCTCCATCAGATAGAAGATGATAGTGGAGGTCTCTGGAGACTTTTCCTACATAAGGTTGTTGTCTTACATCTTTCTGCCCTCATATTTTTGGCCCTTGGCCTGCCCATTCAGCCTCTTTGCCTTGCCCCCAGCTTCTGAAGCAGCCCCAGGGCTGGGCATGCTGCCTGCAAGTACCTCCTGAGTACCTGTCTGTACTGATGGAAATAATCCTACCAAGATCTGATGGCATTTGTAAATATTTGCATTTTGTGAGGAAATACCATGTTTAAACATAGGTTGATATTAATTCCATCTTCTTTGTGTTCCCCTACATCCTTGAGCTCCTTTCACCAGCCCTGGCCCCTGAGACAGCTCTGCTGAAAGCAAATATGTCAGTCTGCACTGCACAGGGAATATTTTAAGGCTCTGAAAACAAAGTTTCTTATAGCAAAGCTGCTCAAAGTGTAACCACTGCCATGCTTAAATATCCTCTGCCTCCTACATTTGTAACTTGGGAGTCTTTTATATCCTCTTTACTGTTGCTGAACCTTACATTTGTATTGGCAGCAGATGTATATAGACTGGGACCTATTTCAGTGTCATGCAAAAGAGCTCTTAGGTTCAAAGACACATTACAGCTTACTGGAAAGCTTGAAATTAACTGCGTGATGATACCACACAAAGATAAAGAACCAGCAATTTTATTGAATTAGAGTTTTATCCATGTGGGCTGAAGGTTTGAACTGTGTTAACATCTCCAAAGCTCTCCATTTGCCAAATTAACTATTGAGGTTTTGGGCAACTAGTTGGAGACAGGAAAAAAAAGACCTGACCTAACTGTTTCCAGACAGAAAGGCACTACCCACTTCTATGCTGTATAGGAGTAACCCAAAAAGAAGGCAGCCAAAAACAGCTCCTGCTCCAGCCCTGGCTGGGCAGTGTGAGGGATGTAGGGAGGGCACAAACTTCCTTGCCTCTCAGGCACAGTGGCAGGAAAGTCTCAGTTGGTCCCTATGAAGCTCTGCTGTGGTTATTATTAATAGCAAACCCATAAATGTCAGTACTTCAGTGGTCAAATTCCTCTGCAGTGCTAACAGACCTCTCACAGATTTAAGCAGCAGAGCCAAAGGTGTCCTCGGACAGCCCAGGACTTCCTTGGGTATCTGGCAGTGGCAGGCAAAGGGTTAATGATCGAAAAACACATATAGGTTTAGGGGAAGGATGAAGGACTTTTTTCTTAATAAATGTTCTTTGCTTCACATCTTAGCTCTTGGCACAACATCCCCCGCCTCTAATCACACCTTATAACTGCAGTTTAAATCAAAATCCACAAGGCTGGACTAGTTGGATCCAGTTCCTATTAAGCCACTTGAGCTGTGACTGAGCAGACTTGCTGTCACCAAGCCAGTCCCCTGCCTGTGCCTCCACATAATGAGGCTCCTGCTCAGTGCAGGGGAATCCACAAAATCCTGTATCGGGATACATCCCCCTCCACCAGCCCTCTCCTCTCGCCCCCTCCCCAGGCAGCTGGGTGGTGAAGGTTGGACCTATGAAATGGCCAAAGTTTTTCAGGTCCAAAAGAAAAAAAATTTTTAAAAAATATGTTCCCAAGCTAAAGTAAAATCCCAGTTTTGTCCCTCCCTGTAATTTGTTGGATCAATGACCTCCTGAAAACGCTGGCTGGTGGTTTTGCTGGGAAGGGCACTGCCCAGCCATGAACTGGTGTGAGCTGCAAAGGATGAGATCCCACCCTCTCCATGGGGCAGCGCTTCTCCAACAGGCCATAGCTTGGAGCCACAGATGATAAAATTGTGGGATGTCAGTGAGGGAGCTGGTCTCCTGACTTTATAGGTGTCCTGATTTTATACATTGACTTTCAAAAGAAAGTCAAACATTGTTCCCTAACCTGGTGTGCCCGCCGATACACACAGTGGAATATGGAGGAAACAGTCCCAGCCACAATCCCAGCCATCTCTGCCCTGCCCACTGCTGCTCCCGGGACCCCTGGCACGCAGAGCAGGAGGATGGAGGCACGCGATGCCTTGGCACCACTGGGCTCTGGTTTAATTTTTTGCAGCCATTTTGAACCCTGAATAAAGGAGGAAAAATAGCATGAGCCATAAAACTCCAAGCCAGTCTCCAAAGTCAGATGTGTTTGAAAGTGGAATTGCAGCTGTGACAGGGAAGGAGTGTATTCACTAGCACTTCCTGCTTTCTAAACCAATCTTTTAAAAAGCACTGGTTTGGGTGGGAAATTTGTTTGGGTGAAATCAATTGAGGACGGAATTGAAATTATTTATGGGATTTTTCTTTCCCTTCATATGTCACTGAACTGCACAAGACGGCCACAGACTCCAAACTGTGAGTCCCTATTCCCAGACTCTGAGCTCCTGAGGTTGGTTTTACAACTTCCATAATAAGTGGAAATTATGTGGATTGGTGGCAGAAGCAAGTTAGATGATGAGTGGAGAGGAATAAATTTCCAGAACCACTTTACTGCTTCAGACAAGGCTGCAGCAGGCGATGGCGCCCAGCTCTCCCGGCACAGACAGCTACAATGAATGACCCAAGAGGCCCTGGTAAAAATTGAGTTAATTAATTGAGCATTTGTGGCACAGCTATTTTCTCTGCATGCCCTGGCTCTTAGTCCTCATCTCTGAGGGGAGAAAGTGTCATTGAACCAATTTATTGGCAGTGCTGGTTCTCTGAAGCAGAGGTTGTTGCCCTTGGTGTCTCATCAGCCCTGAAATACTCATTGCAGGTGCCTGAGCCTCAGCTAGGACTGGGCACTGTTTGACTTTGTGGCAAGGTTTTCTATATGCAGAGAAGAGGGAGAAGGAAATATTTTGGGGAGTTTCTATGCTAGCATTCACAGAGGGATGGCATTGCCTTCCCTCCAACTGCTGTGAGCCCAGGATGGGACATGGTGCTGAGGGCATGGTGTTGGGGGAGGGCAGGCTGGGTGCATGGTGTGCCTCAAGACTCCTCAAAAACGACGTAAACCCAGTTCTTCAATTTCCTTTTGTTACATGCAGCAGGTCAGGTCCTGCTCCAAAAGTCACTCAGTTGTGGATCAGCCACACAGCTGATAGAAACACTGCTGGCCCGTGGAAGGGTTTTATTTTTCAGCCAACACATACAGGAAAGAATAAGGTTTTATTTTCTTAGCCATCACTTTTTGCAACCTGTGTCATGCTAACAATGGCTGGGTATTCTTCTGAGGTTGTAAAATAAGCTCATTCATGCTTTCCTTTCTCTCTGTTGTAAGAAAAATCTACTGAGCTTCTGTTTGCTTTCAAGGTGGAGCCTGTGATATGGCAGCAGCAGCCAAGCACTGCTCTGGTCAAACATGAGAGCAATGCCATTTGTGTTCCCTCAGCCACATGGATACAGAGAGGGAAATGTCAGTGGGAGCCTTGTGTGGGCTCCTCCTCACCAAGGCGAGCCTCCCTCCCTCCCCACTGCCTTTGCTGGAGCTCTGTAATTTCCACCATGGACCAGGCAGGGAGCAGTGGCCACCTTCCCACTGAGTCAGAGCTGAATCACCACCCCAGCACAAAGGCCTCAGAGCTGCTGGAGAGGCTGCTTTGGTGGTGGTGGAAGCTCAATCTGTATCAGTGTAGGGATGGATGGGGGATGCTGTCACTTGGCTTGTAGTGGTGGCCTGTTGATGTGTGGCATCGAGGTGCAGCAGAGGCTGGGGACAAGGAAATGATAAAGTGGCATCTGTGTCTTTGGAAAGAGAGGCAGCCAAAGATTCACCTGACTCCCTGAGAAGGGGCTTGGTGGAGGAATTTGGATGCTATGCCAAAACTTCCTGGCAGTGACAGCAGATTAGGGATGGCAATATCGCCAGCATGGCTGTGGGACAAGGACAGCAGCACTGCAAACAGCTTTACCTGCCAGGAGCAAAATGCTTTGGGAAGTATAGCCAAGCATGTGGAAAATCTTGCAGGATTTTCAGGGAAAATTGTGGTTGAGTATGTAGCCATCCTGGAGAGCCACAGGGACAGCAGTTGTGTATCTACAGCTGCAGGAAGAGGTGAGCACACGCTGACACGAGACTGGGTTCAGTTCAGTCCAAATGTCAGAGCTTATTAGCAACTGTTGAAATCCTGGTGGCCAGACATAGCTGAAAAGCAGATCTCACCAAAAATGAGGTGAACTCATGGGCAGTTGGGCTTTCCAGGTTTGAGGAGATGCTTTATCTTGACTCATCTGGGCTTAACCCATGGGCACATCCCAGTTGTTTTCCTGACAGGCAGGTCCAGCCAGAGCTGTTTGGCCTGCAGGTGCAGTCCAGAAGCAGAAATCACACCTGGGGAGGAGGAAGACACATGGAAATGGTTGAGGAAGGCACAAGACATCCCTCCTGTCCTTTCAGCAGGTTTGGGGCGTATTCTTTGGTGTGTTTTACTGGTCCAAAGGCAGAGCAGGCTTCTGTCCTGCTGAATTCATCCCAAAGTCTCCCATCACAGCATGACCAGTATGAATGCCAGCAGCCGGAAAACTGAAATAGCAGCTACCATTGCTTAGGCCCCACTGATTTGTCCTGTGGTTTTTCCATATCCTTTAATCTCCAGTAAATAATCCCTCACTTCCTTGTGGTCTTTCTAATTCCATGCTCCATGCTGGTGCTTCCTGTAAACAGCAGAGCTGGTGGCCCATGCATGGCCACCATTGTGTAATTGAGGCTCTCCCCTGCTGTGCAAAGGGCATGTGGCAGTGCTGTTTGTCAGGCTGGATGGGGTTGCATCCACGGGCTAAATAATGGAAATGCCAGATTCTCCTCTCCATCGAGCCAGCAGAAGTCAGGGCTGGCTCTGATGAGGCCATTGGATCATACAGGTGTAAAACCAGCACGTGTGAGAGCACCAGGTCGTGGCACCCAATGAACTGCACCATTTGGCCTCCAGCAATCATGATTAGACCAGTGCTTGAAAGCAAAACTGGGCTAAATTACAGGCAGTGAGGTCCCTCCAGCACATGTTTGCACTGGTGCTTGGTCTCTGGTGCAGGAGCCATGTCCCATGAAGGAGCTGTGACCAGACCTTGCTCAGCCCTTAATTGCCACGTCTCTGGTCTAAAATTTTGAGTGGAGTACGAAAAGAAAAGATTAAGGGTCTGTGCTGAATGAAGGCTCTTCCTGGTGCTGGTTGCCCCACAGGCTGGATCCTTTGCACTGTTGTAGGTTAGAGACCACCAGATCCTCCTTGGACAGCAAGGGAGGTTGAGAAGGCATTTCTCTGATCAAAATGTCTTCAACTGCTTTACAAGGGCAGGAGCTGTAAGATTTGTGTATCAGATACCTGTCGTCCAGCCTAAGAGCATTTCTTTTCCTCAGTGAATTTGTGTTAAACCAATGGTGGATCACAGAGGGTTGTGACAAGAACTGGGCTGTACTTTATGGGTGGCACAGCGTTTCCTCCTGTCTGAAATCTCCCCTCTCTGGGTTTCTGCTGACCAATGAATCCCTCCACAGATACCTGAGCATCCAACAAACTGTTTCTGCAGGGACATCTCTGCTCCCAGCATATCTTGGGCTCTCACCTGTGCTTGTCCTGGCCATCCTTCTGTAGGGACATCTGCCTGGCTGGAAGATGACGGTGTCAATGTGTTTACGGAGGTGCTGGTGCAGTCAGATGGGTGCAATTCTCCCAGCCCTGCCAACATTTGCAACTTGCAACATCAGTGCTGAGGTATTTACACAACCCTAGGAGGGATCCTATAACCCTTTACACGTGCTCCTTTCCAGCACAGCTGCCTCCAGAAATTTCCACATTTCAATCCATTGGCTATTTCAACGAAGTTCCAATTTATTTATTTTCTTTTCATAAGCTTCCAGCAGCCAAACTGTGACAGCCAAGGCAATCCTGCTCAGTCTTTCAGCATTAACATCTCAGTTAACAGAGCATTGTCTTCCTCCACACAAGGATTGAATGTGTGTGTGTGTTGGAACTCCTAAAAGTATTTCCAGAGCTGAAGTGTAAGCAGGGACTCCATTTGGAGTGGTATTGGAGATGCTCAAAAAAGTGCCATGAGGTAAAGGCCAGCCTCAATTCGTATCATTTGATGCCACTTAATGTCTGTCACCTTGTTTAGAATGGAACAGTCAATAGGAAACATGTAGCAGAGCTGAGTTTTTCCTTTAATGCTGATGACCCAGCTGTGTCTCACTGTGGTGCTTCTATCCCAGGGAATTGCAGGCATCCTGCAGCTGGCTGCTCTGCTGAGGGCTCATCCTGCTCCTTGTGTTTTGGTGTTGGCTCACGGAAGTCAGGAGGGCTGATGCGAGGCAGCAGGTGGGAAGTTTGGGTTTCTGGCTGCTCACACAGCTCCAGAATGACTGACTGTTGGCAGCAGCAATCCCAGAGCATCCCATGGAGGTCAGATGGGGAATATAATTTTCTTGCCCTTTGGAGGACTAGGAATTGCTGGCTTTTTCATTACCAACCTTTCCTTGTGAAGTAGATGTGACATTGTCACCAGACTGTGCTGTTTTGGCTGGACCAGCCTTATGCAAAATTAGACTAAAGCAAAACCCCTCCAAGCTCTTTGATGGTTCACTGAGTCCTCACGAAAGCATCACAGGTGTGGATCAAACTCCCCCATTCTGTCTGCATTTCTGCCTGTGCTCCTGGATCTCCCTGGCCTCGGGCTGACCATGTGCCTCCACCACTCTGTTTGTTCTGACAATGGGGATGTGAGAAGCCTTGAGAGGAACAGAAAGGCTTTGCCCAGGCAGCAGTGGGAGCCCTTCAAACCTGCAGCCAATAATTGTTGTCTGGAGCTGGTCTCTTTGGCTCCAGGCACTGCTGAATTTGCTGGTGGAGAAAACCACTGCTTTGGATCAAAGCACTGTTAAAGGACACTTCACAAAAGTGAATAGCTCGTGGTCAAGAAGAGCTGCCAGACTCCTGCTTTCTCAGTAGCTAATAAAAGTGCTTTTTAACACAATTAATGTGATGTCTTGCTAAAGACTGAGGGAAATTGGAATTGAGACATTTGTATTTTGACAGACTTTGTGGAAAACTTCTGTTCAGACTGGTAGGAATGAAACCAATAAATTTCTGAAGAAACTTTCTGAATTCAGCCTTCAAGATAATAGATAGGCTGGTCTGACTGTGGATAAATAAACTCTGTTTTTATAAGCGCTTAAAGACCTTAGGGATGACGAAGTGGAACATACTTCAAGTCTCAAAAGATGGGAAGTGGCTTCTGAGTCAAATGCCCTCCCGTGCCAGGGCTCGTATTTTAGACTGAGATCACTCTTTTGTGACTTGTTGACAGGTTTTTTGTTGTACTTTGAAAAAAAAGAAGGAAAACGTCCCAGGCTGAAAATAGCAGTGAAACATTCCCCAACTGGCCAACCTGTTCTTCAAGAAAACTTCCCATGGAACATAAAGCTCCAGCTGCAGCCCTAAAAACACTGGCTAAGAAATAGCACCTTAAGTAATGATTATAGTGAAAAAAACCTATTTTGGGTTACCACAGCCCCTGCCTGAGCATTGCTCATCTCTTATCTTGTGGTGCAGGTGATTACCTGCAGAAGGAAGATTTGGTTTCCACCAGGAAATGCTTAGAGGGTCGACTCTGAAGGTGAGAAACTTAACTCACTCCCTTTTTGCTTCCCCCTCTCATGAAGAGCAGCCCTCCTTGCAATTTCTGCCCTCCCTGGCAGCCATCCCAAAGACGGGTGGTGAAAAGGCTGGATCAGAGTTCATGGCATTCTGGAAAATCAGGACAGGTCTCTACATTTGTACACGGCCAGGGCTTAACTCTGCGAATGAAACCAAAAGAGATGCAAGCCAGGGCCATGGGTGATGAGCAGCACTGAAGCCTTCGCACTAAGCTTTGTTTGCTTTGTCGTCCTGTGCACCTACCTGCTGATGGGGACTGTTGGGTGTGTTGGCCAGCAGGATATGCTTTATTTGAACCAAATATAAAGTCAGTGGTGGAGATAAAAAGAGATGTCACATATCCAGGGTGGAGCCCAAACCAGGATGATGGGCTCCGAAGAGATTCCTGCAGTGGCCAAAGAATGGTCCTGACACCAGGGTGGGCCACTGGAGCAAAGTGCCTCGGGATCAAACACCAGTGCAAGAGCCAAGGGGCTGAGGATCAGAGAGGGGGCACCAGCACATTCCAAAGGCTGGCTCAAGGAAACCCTGTTTTCTTTGGTTTCTCAGAGGAAAAATGAAGGGAGAGCAGGTCAGAGCTTCTGATGTACAAAGATGATGGAAATGGGGGAGTAACACGATTTAGGAGGCAAAGTCTTATAAGGCAGCAGGAAATGGGCACCAAATGAATCCAGTCTGTGAAAAAGGCTCTATTATTTAAGAACCATTACCCAGGGAAGTAACTTAGCAAAGCCTGTGCTGATCCCCCTCTTCTGAGAATGTTTTGATCACGACTGGTCCCCTCCCCACCAAAGCAGATGCTCTGTTTCATGTGGAAATGAATTTGAGTTGCCTCAGGGATAAGCCTGGATGGCTGCAGAAACCCACCCTGCCTTGGAGCCTGGATTAGGGAAAGGCAGGTTGTCCTTGCCAAGGAGCCGAGAGGGATCAGTGAAGGGTTTCAAGAAGTTGCTGAGGCTTTGACTGATGGGCAGAAGATTTCCCGTGAGCAGCCAAAAGAGGCAGCATCCCTGCGGGTCGGCACTGGGCTGGTGCCCGGGTGCTGTCTTTAGCCCGCCTGGGCTCTGGCTGCTGGGGGTGGGGGGGGGAGGGAAGGGCAGACGGGAGCTTTTTTCTAGCAGGGGAAAAAAATCAACCTGCTTTTAGTTCAGCAGCTCACACTCGGGCTGGCTGTAGGAAATGCGTGCTCTGCCGCCAGAGACACCGCAGTTGCTACAGCAACTGCAGAGCACGGAGACACCCTCCCTTGGCCACCCTCCACTCGCCCAAAATAAGGCAGAGCAGGGAAGGTGATGCTGGAGAGGCAAAGGAACTGGCAGGGATGACCCTCGGCAGCCACGGCTGCTCCACACTCTGCTCCCACTCCACCACGGCCGCTGCTCGGACACCGCTGTGTTCCCATCAGTCCTGACAAGCTCTTGGTTTCCAGGTCATTAAGATTCCATTCAGCAGATCTGCCGAAGCCGGGATGGCCTGCCAGAGCACGAACTGCTCGCAACCAACCCATCCCACGCACCCTCATGCAGCGGGATGGGGATGCGATGCCGGGGATGCGATGCCGGGGATGCTGCGAGGAGCGCCGCAGCAAGGGGGAGCAATGGGGGGATAAAACGCGCTGTGCTGCCATCTCATTGCATTTTAAATCGGGCTCCGCGTGGTTCCCAGCACTGTGCCATCCTGCCTCCATAAAAGCTCATGGTTTCCCCTGGTGCTGCTCTCTTAAATATTTAATGACAAGAGGAAGAGCTGTTTTAAGAAACACTTCAATGCTTCCATCCGAACAGAAGGTTGTTTCGGGTGGCCAGAGCAGGCAAGAAAAACCTTTAGTTGTTAATTTTTCAGGATTCTGCAGCTATTGAAGGGGTGGCAGCATGATGATGCAGACTGGGGGGAATAGAGAGATCTTCTACACATCTGGAGACAGTAAGGACTCCTGAGGTCTGTCCTGCATCCTCTTCCTGGCTACATGTCAGTGTGGCTTGATGTCTTATACTAAAACACTTGAATGAGGCTACCGTTTTGGAGCTTTAGAGAAAAATGCTTGAAGTTCACTGGCCTCTAGATCTTAGCTGGGCACTCTGCCCTCCCCATCCCCTCTGGATATATCAGATTTGCTGAGTGCCAAGGATATTTGAAGGTGTCCACCTGCCAGAGACCTCTTAAGGATTTATTTGGGTTCATGAAGTGTTTGAAAAGCCTGAATAAAATAACTGTGGAAGGAAATGTGTTTTGATGCCAGCCAAATCATGAATCAGGCCATCCTTAACACAAATGAGATGAGGCTGGCAGGAGAGGGTTGTGCTTCTCCTTCACTGGTAGTCCTGTGTCCCAGTGCATCACTCCTATGTGGACCAGCTCAGTTATTCTGGTACTTGGCTGTTGGGGTGGGATGGCAGCAGGGCTAAGGGAAGTGTTGCTACAGCCCATACTATTTTCCTAATGAAGCCCATTTTGTCATAGGGGAGCAGCTGGTGTCAGGCTGAAATTGGTGCCCCCAAGCACCATTTCCAGAACAGGCTGGGCACAAGCACTACTCAAAGCAGTGAGATGTCCCAGGCACAGCCCCTGTGCTGGTCTGCACCGTACTTTCCCATGGTGGGGACTGTCAACCCTGCACCAAACCTGTTTGTCAATCCCAGTCCCTTCCCCTGCAGCTGTGGCACAATTAGGTTTTCATTTGAATTATGTAAAAAGGATGGTGTCAGTCATTTCTCAGCACTGATTTTGTGGAAGGGCTGTTCAATAATTTATGTCTTTAATATCTAAGGAAAGCATTTGTGAAACTTTCTGTTGCTGCCACCCAGGATAAGAAGCAGCCTTCCAAGAGAGAAAGGGTGGCTGCTCTGAGCCCCTGAAAGGTGCAGGGGGCACACCAACAGGTGTTTGCATTAATGGTTTTGATGGGGACAGGATTTCTCAATTAGCAAGACTTTCTGAAAAGATCCTGGTACAGAGCCATGGCTAAAATCAACCAGCAGACACAGCCAAGTGGATTTCTGCACATCCAAAGGCAGGAAAAGAAATAGCACAAGATCTGCTCAGTGCTGCAGAGGGGAGGATTTCACTGCTGCTGAACGAAGCGTGTGTGCAGCATCTCTGCATCCCGGGTAAGCTGGGACGACCCAGTGGCTGGAGCAGGTAATGCGTCCAAAAGAAAGCAGGAGGTAGGAGGAAATGGCAGCCCTATTTTTTGTGGAGCGTCATTAATTCTCTCCCAACGAAGCACTTTGAAGGTGAGATGTGCTAAATGAGTGCTGAGGATTATGGGTTTGTGCCTCTTGCCTCCAGGTCCTTGGCTTAGAGGGGCAGGAGCTGAAGGCAGGGCTGGGACCCCCATGCTCTGCCTCCTGCCGCGCCTCTGCAGCATGGGAAGCCCTTTCCTACAGGTTTGGAAAGGGATTGTGTGCAAGTTCTTTCCAAAACCCCCAAACCAGCTGCTAGCCAGGGCTTTAACCCTGCTCAGAGGGCAGGACACACAGAACCTGGCAGGATCAGGCCATGCTTGTCTCTTTATCCTTCCCCAGCTCTGCTTGAGCAATAACCTACTTTTTTTGCTTTGCAGGAAGAACATCTTGGATTATGTTGCTGCAAATGAGAGGTTTCAGTCATGGTATCAGATGAGCTGCAGGTAAGCAGCGGGTTTAATGTCAGCTTTTTTGGCAGCTTCTTTATTCTCTCTCAGCTTTGCACAAACAAACGGCCTTTGTGAGGAAGTTCATTTTCCTTTTTAGCTACACCATTTGTCAACATGGCTTCCCAATAATCCTCTCAGTGCAGATAAAGGCAAGCTGGCAGCCACACCGGAGCCCTCATCTCAAGCCTGCAGCCCACTCTAGTTCATTAAGGGACTTTCCTCTCTCTTGCCGGGCAAAAGCTGTGCCCACATGGAAGATCCTAAATCCCAGGGTGACACTCAGTTACCCTTAACTCCATCCTAGTCAGCCCTGTGCAATTAAGGTGCAACGGAACAAAACCCCAGGCCCCAGAGGGTGTGGGATATAGGGACTTTCTGCCCTCATTAGGCAATCTTGGGCATCAGCCACCACAATCCAGTCCAGGACATAGAGAGGGAAAGAGACACTTCAGATCTCTTGGGCTGCCTCTGTCCTTTCCATTTTCATTCTCTTTGGCCTCGCAAGGCTCTCAGACCAAAGTATCACTTTATATTGAAAACAACAACCACAAAGCCCTTCAGATCAAAGGCTGACACAGGCCTGACTGCACACCCTATGGGCTGCCAGCTCAGAACCCTGCCCAGGATTCACACTGCCCCAGCTGAACCAGTGAAGGCAGGAGAATGAGCTGACTGTGCTAGGGAAGCAGCACCTACTTTCACAGCCCCACGCCCAACTGTTTCCCATCAGTGCCTGCTGGTTTGGAAGACTTTAACTTGCAGCCTCCTTAACTGCTTCATTTCTGCTAATTTGCACTATCCCACTCCCAGCAACACCACCAAACTCTCCAGCAGTGTGAAGGCGGGGGAGCTGAGATGCCCTTGCTGCCGAGCTAAACAGCAGCAGGGCTCATTTTACTGCTTAGAAATCTGTAACGAATCAAGCAGGTTGATGAATAATCCAGTTTAAAAATCATAACAGAGGGACTGGGTAACTGTATACAACACTGGCCTAAATTCATATATCAAGTGACAAACTGTAATGAAAAATTAAAGGGCCCTGCTTGGCACAAGTTGGGTGCTGTAGGATTTGAATCCCGGGAAACAGTCGCTTCACATGGAGCAGCTCTGCCCGTGTGCCTCGTGTCTGCGCAGAAATGGTGCAGGGGTTCAGACAACCTGCATAGGCATCAATTTTTTTTACCCAGTTTGTGGCTTTTCAAGCTCAGCAGTGCTAAAACGTGATGTGGGCTTGTAGAGGACACGTGCAGCCCATGGGATGAACCGAAGCCTGAACAGCTCTCCCAGCAGCTGGGGCTCCGTGTCCGTCTAGTAATAAATTCCTCCTGGACAGTGTTTCAGGGGATTGCTAGGATTTGAGGAGAGAGGAGGCTGGCTGGAAGCGAGACAGGCTCCAGGTTTATCCTTGAAAGCCCCTGTGCTGCAGAGTTTGGAGCTGCCTTTGGCAGCTTGCCTAGAGGAAGATGTCGGTGGAGGCTGAAGGCTGCCTCGTGCTGTATGAACCCACCAATCCCCTCGTCAGCCAGCTAAGTTGGAGATAAATCTCCCTATTAGCAATGCATAAAGCAGGCCAAAATTTGAACAGCTTCTTAGGCAGGAGGTAAAGCAAAAGCTCAAAATAACTTAAAATAAGTCTTTTCTGTGCTCCTGGCTAGAAAGTGGTTGTGTTGGAGCTTTCCCATAGTGTGCCTGGCCTGCCTGCTGGGAGAGAGAGGTGCTGAGCAAGGCAGCAAAATCAGGTAAAAAATAACCCCATCCCAACGTCAGCAGCAGAGCTGAGAGGAACCAGAAGTCCTGAGCTGTTTCGAAGTTGTGTTAAATAATAAAGCAGAGAAATGAATAAATTAGCTGAGCATCTATTTAGGTCAGCCCTCTCCATTTCTTCCAGCCGCCTCCGTGTGCCTCCTCCCCGCAGCGATCAGCTGCTCCGTGCACGCTGTGTCTGCGGATCCACTCCCTCCTTGGGAACAGCCGGGCTCTCGGGAAGTGCGGCTTGAGCAGGTGTCACATCGCCTGCACACGTTCACCCCAGCCTTCGAAAGCGGCAGGCGAGCTTCCTTTTCCGTTACTGGGGCAAAAAGTGTTCTGGAAAATCCCATTAAAGCACTAAGCGTGGGCTGAGCACACATGGCTGCTCCCTTCCTGGCACTACCCCCTGCACACAGCCCTGCACGGAGCTAGAGTCCTGCTCCACAGGATGCAGCTGCCCAGGAGCTGTGTCTGCCTCCTCTGCCTGCTCCGCTGCTGCCAGCCTGGTCATCACCCAGCTATTTCCCATTCCCAGCTTCCAACCATGGCAGCACCTCCACCTTTGCAGACCATTATTCCCCACCTTGCAGGTGCCCCAGGCTCGGTTATTTGATTGCAGTTGTCATCTGTTAGTTTGGGGACATCCAGCCAGATGGACCAGGCTGATTGACACAGATGGGGAATCAGCTTTTAAACTCCTGAGCTCCCCTCAAATCATTCAAATGCTTCCAGAAAAATGGAACGACTGTGCAGTCCTATATCTATGTCTTTATTTACATGTTTCCCAAGCCTGAAAAGCCCTCTTTGATGTCCAGAATATCTCGTGAGTTTCAGCTACAAGCAAACTGGATAAACACTCACCAAGATGGAATTTATCTGCATCAAGGGCTGCTCCATCTCAGCCCAACTCCTGCTGGTCCTCCCAAACCCCACAGGTAGCTGGAGAAGGTCTCCAGAGATTAACCCAGCCAGAAGCAGCATCCAGGGTGTAGGCAACGGAAAATGAGATGTTACTAAGTTTGGGCAGGCTTAGCTGGCTCCTCGCAGGTCCCAGCCTGTGAGTCACCAGTACGTGGGCCACCAGCACGGCCTCCCCTCTGGAGGAAGGAGTGGAGGTGGAAAAATAACAAGAGGAAACCAGTTGTTAGTAGTGCCAGCTCTGGGGAAGAGTGGGAGGAGGTGGCAGGCCTGGAGAGAAAGGTCAAGGCTGCATTGCAGGCTGCTGCCTGATTTTTCCTCCTGCCTGATTTTTCCTACTGCCTTCATGGTAGGAAGCTGCTTACAGGAACACGCTTGTGCAACATCTGTGGAAGGTCTGGGCTGATCTGAGGGAGGAATGAAAGCTTCCAACAGCAGCCGGGGGTGATGGAGGATTTGTTTCTGGTCCCTGCTCTGGTTGCTCCTCTGATTTCTACTGAGCTGAACTTGAGTACCCTGTTAAAAGCAAATTTTGGCCTCTAGCAAACATTGTAAAAGAAGATGCTCTTTGCAGATGTACTGGGAACAGACACATCCATCTCTCCACTGCAGCTAAACACCAGCGCAGAGCATTTGTTCCCCAGTCCCTGCCCCATCATGGCACTGACGCCCATCTGTAGCTGAGCCAGAGACTCTCGCTTGTGCTCTTTGTGCTGATCCTTGGTGACAGTGGCTGTGGGAGATTCAGGCAGAGACCATGAGCCAATGACCCTGTTCCTCATCCAAAGCTAATGCAAAGAAAATATTTATGGGAGAAATAAGATATTGCAGTTCTCCAGCCTCTCCAGGTGCCTCTTCTCTGCTAACTGGTGCTAATTGGAGTGCACCAGGAGAGGACACAAGCCTCAGCTACTGTTCCCATGTCCCTGCTATCAGTCCAGGAGCACTGCAGGGCTGTGGTGTGACACCTCCCCTACCCATAGGGATACCTGCAGCTGTGGATCAGCACTTCTGTTCCCCATTGCCTTGCAAGAATTCCTTTTCTCTTGAACCTTCCCACCTGACAGTTGCCACCAGCTGCCAAGAGTTTTTCTCACCTCCTATCCCAACTGCACAGAGCCAGCTGCCTCCCTGCTGGCAGACTGGCACTTTCCATAAATGAAACTATTTCTTTGTGCCTTCAAGGAAATTATAACAGCTGTCAGGAAAAAAAAAAAAAAAAAGGCACAGCCAGGTAGAATGCAAGGTCAACGGGGAAACTGCTGTGTGAAACTTGCTGTTACTCCCTGGTGATGCCCCTTCTCCCTGACTGGGACTAATCCTCCCACTTTGAGCCAGAGCGGGATCTGTTATGCTCAGGCTCCCTCTAGTGCCTCCACGCCCCGTTGTTCCTGGCTTCTCTGGGGGCGTATTGGCCATTTCTACCCGGGGACCGTCCATCACCCTCACGCCCCTCCAGCATCTCTAGCTCGGGTTTACAGGGCAGTCAAGCCCTGTTCGCTCACAGGCTGGGATCAGCCCTAAAACTGCCCCAAAGCCACCGGCACCTGCCAGGGCAGGGACCTCTTGGGGACCTGGCAGACAGCGCAGTCCTGGTTCTGCCTGCTGGGGTGAAGGAGGGTGATGAAGGTGGCCATGTCCCACAGGGTGCTCTCCCTGACAATGCACAGCCCTGCACGCTGCAGCTCCACTTCGGTGGTGTCTGCAGAGCGAGGTGGGAATGGGTGGTGATGGGTGAAGTGCCTGAGCTGCCCTGGGAGCAGCCCAGGGTGGAGGTGGGCATCTTTCCTGCGAGCCAGCTGGGATGGGCAAAAGCATCATTGCACTCTGTCCACCGCTTGATACCTCCCCACGAGGGAGCAGTTTGGAGGGGGGCCCCACAGTCTGTGCCAAGAAAAGGGCTCCTCATCAACACCTGAAAGTGCTTATCACTGACTTTGTGTTCAGGGCACTAGGGAGCTGTGCTGTCACACTGTGACCAGCATCCTACATGAACATGGCCTTTCCTTGTCTTCTTCCTGTGGAAATGGGGAGAAAATTTCTTCATGTTTTGGGAAATGACCAGACCCAGCCTCTGTTCAAGCCCTTGTAAAACTCAGCCTGGCTCAGCTCTGGCACAGGCACCATGCTGGACAATGGACAGTCCCTGGCATTTCTAAATGGGGGCAGCCACAGTAATTCTTTACCCCAAGTCAAAGTCAGCTCACAGGGAGAGAGGAGGCAAGTTAGGGGAGGCTGCTGAAATGCAGAGTCAGCATAAAAACCGTGACAAACCTGACAGAGATTAATCAGCATAAATGTGTGTGATGCAAGGACAGTGACTGAGATACAGTTGTCAAAGGCACTCAGAGATTTTTATGTTATGATTTCTTTCATAATTGTTTTGCAGGTGGAGTAATTACCATCCTATTTAATGAGTACAGCTCCTTTAATAGAGTATACTTGGGCTAACAAGCACTAATTAAGTCTGTAATCACTAAAAGTATTATTAAAGATTTTGAACTGGCCAATTGTTCTCAGTAACACCATAATCAGAGGCATGGCAGCTCATCAGGGCAGGGGAGAAATTCAAGGGGGTTTGATAACCCAGTGGTGTACAAAGGCCTTCATCCTGCCTTGGATCATCCTTTTTACCTGGTACTCTGCATCGGTTTGGAGTGATCTGTGAACTACCCTGAATATGTTACACTCAGCCCCACAAACGGAATGCTCTTCTACAGTTTCATTTTAATAATTTGGCTTACAGATCTTGTAATCTCCTGGGCACTAAGCACAGCTTCTCTAATTCCCCCCACCTGTCTGATTGCTCATCTCAGTG
>VZRN01004188.1:401547-421138 GCA_013397935.1 Dasyornis broadbenti
CCCAGGCAGCTCCAACAGCAATAATTGCAGCAAGACCCTGAAAAAACTTGGAAAAGGCAGGTGGAACCCTAAAATAAACCCTTCTGTTTCTTCCTATGGAGGAAGACTCAGAAATTAGTTTAAAAGATCAAGAATTTTTATAATATAATGGCCAAGCTAAGGGGGCCTGGCAGCCTTTATGCCTTCTGCAATGCAATGAAGGCAAACACACTTTGGGATTCAGTTCTATCTTCCACTGAGCTTGGCTCTTTGCATTATCAGGAAAGTCAGGATTTCTCTCTCTGTTGGCTGCAATTACCTGGCCACAGTGCTGTACAAATATTTTAAGACTGCAGCTCACTACAGTGGAAGGAATTTTAAAAACCAACAGTTTAAAAAATCAGAGGTTTGCATGTCAAGGAGGATTTTGAGCAGACCTTCATATTCCAGCTGCAAAATGCCAGTAAAAGAATATTGTTATTTTCATCTAATTTTACACTATTTGCTAACAACAGCTGCCCAGAATGGGCGTGGGGGTGGGAAATTAAGCCAAAAACACTTGGCATCTTAGGTCTTGCTCAAAATAAGAGAAATACGGACATGAAATTGCATTAGCTTTCTTTTTCCTATTTTCATTTCACTTTCATCAGCGTTGCCCAGCTACCATGGATAATCTGTTTTCCCCTATTTTTGTAATAGGAAGAGTTTACAGGTATCTGAACTTGAGGCAGAGTAGCAACTGCTCTGCAAGCAATCGGCTCTGCAAGCAATCAGCCACTGAAAAAAAGGTCCACTTCACACTCTGTACTGGTCACAGGGCTTTTGGTCTCTGGGCTATTTTTTTATCAGTCTGAATTACGTGAAGCCGAGAGCCGGGGCGGTGTAAGCGAAGAGCAGCAGCGCGAGAAAGCACCAAAGCCGCTGCCGGGCGGAACTACCGGACCCGCGCTTCCGGCTCGGCCCCGCTTCCCGGCAGCTCCCGCGCTGCTCCCTCTCTTCCGGTCCGGTGGCGGTGGCGGCGAGCTCGGCTGCGGTGAGGGCGACTCCGGCATCCGGGCTCATCCGGGCTCATCCGGGCCCATTGGCGGGCTGGGCTGGGCTGGGCTGGGTGGACTGGAGGGGTCGGGTTGGGCCGGGCCGGGCCGGGCCGGGGCGGGGCGGGGCTGTCGGAGCGGAGCGATAGTCGGGGCCGGGCAAGCCCTGTGTGGTAACCGGGCAATCCTCGCCAGCCCGGCCCGGCTGAGCTGTGTGTGTTTCTCCCGCAGGTGCGACCATGGCCAAGTCCAAGAACCACACCACGCACAACCAGTGTGAGCGGGGCGGGGGCCGGCGGGCTTCCTGGGGGGTTTTAACCAGGCTGGGACCGGCGCGGTGATGGCAGCACCGTCTGTCCGGCTGTTAGCAGCGACATAAGGTGGTGCTGCACAGAGATGGAATGGTGGCGTTTAAAAGGGTTTGATTAGAGTCGAGAGTTGTATGTGCTCAATACATTATTATGTACTCAGAAAAATAGGAAGTTTTACGTTAGAAATTTTGGGAGTCAGCTTCTTCTCCCACTTAACTAGCAACAGGACGAGAGGACACAGTTCTTAAGCTGTGCCAGGGGAGGTTTAGGTTGGAGATCAGGAAGAATTTATTTTCAGAAATGGTGCTTAGACATTGGAATGTGCTGCTCAGGGGGGTGGTGGAGTCACTGACCCTGTAGGTGTTTAAGGAAAGGCTGGACGTGGCTCTCAGTGCTATGGTCTGGTTGACACCGTGGTGTTGGGTGGTAGGTTGCACTCAATCCCAGAGGCCTTTTCCAACCTGATTGATTCCGTGATGATCATCACCGCCTAAGCATGGAGAGTGAGTTTTTACAAGAACAGGCAGCAACAGGACACAGGGGAATGGCTTCCCACCAACAGAGAGTAGACTTAGGTTGCATATTCGGAAGAAATGCTTGCCTGTGAGATTGTTGAGACACCGGTACAGGGTACCCAGAGAAGCTGTGGCTGTCCCATCCCCGGGAGCATCCAAGACCAGGTTGGACGGTGCTTGGAGCAACGTGGTCTGGTGACTGATGTCCCTGCCTATGGCAGGGGATTGGAACTGGATGGTCTTTAAGGTTGCTTCCAACCCAGACCATCCTGTGATTCTGTGATGTTACTGCAGAGCTTCATCCCTGTGATACTGTGCTATCCAAAGATGGCCACAGTGATGAAATAGTTCTTGTTTGGGGTCTTCTCATCAGTGCTTTGAGTTAGCAGAGGTCACAAGTAGGTTCTGCTTGGTCCTGCACAGCGAGTGACGGTGCCCTCTGACCACAAGTGCTTAAATTTATTCATGACTGAGGCCTTTTATTGTGTCGTTGTCATTGTTTAATGAGGAGCTTCAAGTCTTTGGATTGGAAGCCCATGCAGTGCCAAGAGCACAGTGTGCAGAGGGATGAGCATAGAGCTATGTTCTTAATTCAGATGTAGTTTGGATAGGAAAAGTCTGAAAATTGTCTATTCCACATAGTTTTGATAGTCAGGTACACTTAAAAAGAAGCTAATGCAGCAGCTTAATAATAACACAAATTGTCATTTGTGTAATTGTCTTGTTTTCTACATAGCCCGTAAGTGGCACAGAAATGGCATCAAGAAGCCCAAAACCCATAGATACGAATCTCTCAAAGGGGTGAGTATTTCCATTGATACTCCCAGGCTGTTGAGTCACTGAGGCCTAACTGAGAAAAAAATCCAGAATTTGTATTACTTTGCCTGACACATTTTTTGCAGACAGAGGCCTATGTTCCAGGTGGTCAGAACCACTGGGGGCTTCAGATCTTTTCCTTACCTGTCATGCAGCTGTGATATTTCTAACCCATGTGAAATCTGCCCTTGTATGTCTGTAAAGCTGCATTTTAGTTAGTGATGAGTTTTGTCCCTGTCCTGCTCTGGTGGCTGTCACTAAGTGATGTTTTCAATAAAAGAAACACTTGCCAGCTGAGTGGTTCCTCTCCCTTTTGAGTCCTGCTTTTTTTTTCTCCTTCTCTTTTCTCTCCTTCAATATTGTTTTACTATCTACTAATCCAGATAATTTCACTTAGAAAATGAGAGGAATTGGCATTTCTGAGCAAAACACATGAAAGTGAGAGTATATTACTTTTTCTGCCAAGGTTGCTTTGTAGTACTTCAGACCCAGAATGTGTCCTGGCAGTGAAATTAGTCTTGTTTGCGGCTTTGCTTGTCCTGCTCTTTCTGTATATTTATTGCTAGGGTTTTGAATTTTTAGTTTGTTTATGGCAATGAAGGAAAATAGCTACTAAAGCATGGTTGCAGATGGCTAAAGTAAAGTAATTTTGTTGAAAAATGAGAAAAAAAAAGTCTGAACTAGTCACAGCCAGCATTTGGGAATAACTGGAACAATATGGAGCTATATATGTTTTTATATGCATCTCTTCTACAACATGGCCTATCGTTCCCTTATTTTTTTAGGTTGATCCCAAGTTTCTGAGGAACATGAGATTTGCAAAGAAACACAACAAAAAGGGGCTGAAGAAGATGCAGGCCAACAATGCCAAGCAGGCAGCTCAGCAGGCTGCTCAGCAGAAAAAGGACTGATGTGATTTAATAAGAAGAACCAGTTTTCTTACTGGCATGTGTGTTACAGCATTTTTTTAAAATAAAATTGTATGTAACAAAGTCTTCACCTCCTGAATTTGAGGAGAGCCCTCCAGAAGCCTTGTTAGAATTGTATTTTAGCTGCCAGCTGTGCATTAAGCCTGTGAGTAGTGATCCAGGGGAGCCTGCCTGGCTGGCTGGGTGGGAGTTCCCTGGACCCTCTTTGCCCTTTCTAAAACTGGGGTGATGTTTTCTTTCTCATGTACTATGACTTCAGTGATAATTCCTGGTGTTGTTACAGCAAGGTGAGATTTCCAAGGGCTGTTACATGTCTGCTGCGTTGCTGTGTGGGTAAGGTTCCCCATAGCTATGGGAATCCTGGGAAATAGGAGGGTAAGGAGGTGCTGGCTGTGGTGTTGGGAGACCACAGGTGTTAGAGTTGGTGTGTGTTGTATCCTGAAATACTTGCAGTTATCAAAGCATTAATGGAGCTGTCCATGGGAACTTGTAAGGTTTTAAGGATATACAAAATACACATTTTTGTCATAGTGACTGATTTTAGAGAATGTCTTTCACTGCAGTAACAGAAGTACTGTCTGATGAAACGTGCTGCCTTGGTGAGATGAGGGGAATAACATGCAAAATCCCGGGAGGAGCTGTGCCCATGTTTGGCTCCTGCTGTTGTGTCCAGCAGGAGAGGGCTTCACTCTTCAGGGCCCCCTCAAAGCTGACTCAGGCAGTGCCTTCCGCTACTGGCGTGAGCCGTCTGTTGAAATGCGACCAGCTGTTCCTGAAATTGCAGTTGCAGTGTTTGTCCACCCGGTGGAGTAAGTCCGTGGAGCCACACAAGGGCTGGAAGCTTGCACATACCTTGTGACTGCAGTAGAGCAGCAAAACATTTGCCAGATAAAAAAACCATAATTTTAACTGGAACATCCAATTCATGTAGTTGATTCTTTGAACAGTTTAGCCAATTATCAAAGTTATGTGTTAGTTTGAATTTTTCTGGCTGAAACTCAAAAATCTTTTCCCAGTTCCCACTTTATAATTGTTTTTGACTGATTAAAAAACCCACCCACCCTTAAAGCAAGTAATATGAAGAGATTTACTAGCTTGAAACTTGCAAGTCAAGGGGGTTGTAAAGTCAGGGGTGTCTGCAGCCCTCAGCCATCCGATTCCTGCTGTGAATCTCTTGGGCTGTTGTAGAGGTTGGTGTTAGTCAGCCTGTTGCAAACTAGCGTTTGAGATGGCTTAAAGAATCACCAGCAAACGTATCAGTAAAAACCAGATTTAATATTAAGCAGCAGCATGACAAAAGATTGTTGGCAGGGTTCACTCTACTACTTACTAGATGTTTAAGGCGCACAGAGAGTAGAGTTGTTGCTGGTATTGAAGGAGATGGGAGTGGCTGACCCAGCAAGGGTCAATGTGGTCAGTCTGGTGTAGATGTGTGTTAAAAGAGCGAAAGAAAACCTCTGAACAGAGCACTTGGTGTTTGTCAGTCTACACCTTTACCTATGTGTCTGCAGATCTACAAGGTTTAAGTTCAGCATTTGAAATCTCTAGCACTAAGATTTCCTGTATAAGAAGGGAAGTTTCATCTCAACCCTCTTGGTTACTTCCCGTGAGTGCTTGTGTTGTGGGAGTAGCTCACCCACAAGATGCAGTCTGAGGGAAGAGAGGCAAGGGTCAGGCTGAGAAAAGGATGTTGGAATGTTAACGGGAAGCAGAGGGCAAGATTTGGGCTTCCTCTGGCTCCAGGCAGCTCCTCCAGGCCTGCCTTCAGAAACAGCCTTTTCATCTCACTGCCCTTCATGCTGCCCTTCAGTGGGACAGCTTCCCAAATAAGGGCTTGCTGACTTTCTGACCAAAATAGCGACTGCGTGACAAAATGCAGCACGGAGGAACGTAACCTTAATCCAGGCATCATTGTGTAGCGAGGGGCAGGAATTCTGTGAGCTTCCTCAGCAGGTCGGTGTCAGGTTTGTTGTTGTGTGCTCCCTGCACACCTGGTGGTTCGGCAGGACACTGCCCAGACATCAGTGGCCACCTATTGCGTTTGCTCACCTGTGACACCTCAGTTCACAGCTTTTCTCCTTGGTGTACGCTTGTCCCAGCCCAGAAGGGGAGTTTGTGCTGACATTGCCTCCTGGTGGGTCTCCATCCTCTTTCTCCTGCCTTGTGAAATCATTTAAGTTCTGTTGGTGAAAAGAGGTTGGAGATCCTTTCTGGGGGCGTTACATACACAGGGCCCAGGAGTGGGAGCTGGCAGCTGTGGCCCACTTGAAACAATTCCTATTACGCAGAGCTTTGTCATCTTTGATATTTAAAAGCTTCAAAACTCTCATGACTGGTATCCTGCAGGAAGACAAAGAGCTCAGAAGCATCTCAGTGCTTAACAACTGCTGTACATCAGTTTATACATCTCTTGCTTGCTGCTGCTGTATATCGTATTTGCTGCAGGTTATTTCTCCCCTTTGCAATTAGGAGGACTCAGTATCAAGTTCCAGTTTGGCTTCTTTCTCTGCTTTGATTTTAAAAAGAAAAAGAGCAAAGGGCATGTAACCAAATACCAAATCAACTCGTTTGGCAAAGGTGGGCCATTGCTCTGAAAGCCAAGAGCTCAGAGCCGGAGAGGGGAAATCAAAACCCTGCAAAATGCTCTGATGGGGCAGAGTATTCACTGGGGACATTGATGTTCACAGTGATGATAAAACATATGGCTGGATGTGTGTTGCTCTGTCCCCCTTTACTGCCTTTCAACAGTTTAGTCAGGAAAAAGCAACAACAGGAGTTCTGTTTCACCTGGTTTCGAGGCTGTTGCGGGTGTTTCTACACCACAGGGCCTTTGGCTTGGTGAAGTGTTTATCTGATGTACCTTAGCTCACGTTCCACCACCACTTCCCTGATGGCAGATTGATGCAGAGGATTTATTAGGGCAGTGTGTACAAAATTTCCTCAGAGCTTCCTGTAGTCACTTGGTTCACATGGCAAAGTTTTACTGAGGGCTGAAGAGAGGCTTCAAATACTCTGATAAAACTGCAAACCAGGGCAGGGTTAAATCTACAGCAAAAGCAAGCAGATAAATGAATAGCCTGAGAACTATGGCAGGGTCTGGTGGCATGGGCTGCTGTCACCTGCCTGCACAGCTCTTGTCTTCTGAACAGGCAAGAGCACATAGATCTAGGGACTGATTTAGAGTGCTAAATGATTTTTTGCCTAAATTAAAAACGAAAAAAAATTATTTCAACTGCTTTTTTCCCCCAGACAATGTGGACTTGTGTCACATTCCTTAAAGGTTTCGGGCACCAGAAGTTCACTACACATGTAGTGAAAACTGTGAATTGGTTTGGAGTTGCACACATACATGGATTCCTTGGGATGGTTTCTATTCATTGTTAGCACATCTCCTGTGTGGAGGCTCAGCCAGGCTGATCCTCTGCTGATGACTGTTTTTTCAGGCTGCTCACCCACTTGCTGGTCTGTCACGTCGTTACATTCCTCGAGCAGTTGTTCCCGTGTTTTAGCCAACAGTGAAATCCATTCACAGCTCCTCACCCCACAGCATTTGCTCTCTGACTGGGAGGACAGTCAGTGTGTTAAAGCAGTCCAGGTAGACCACAGTTTTCCTGGCTTCCCAACCTCCTGGCACCTCTGTTCCAAGGACTGAAAAATCCTAAATAATCCCAGTGTATCTGCTCTTCCAGCGACAAGTTTTAGCTGCTACCAGACCATTGTCTTCTCTCTCCAGCCACCACCTTCCCTGCTTTACTCTTGGAAAAAGGTGGGCAGCCAGTGAGGCCGTGGCTGTGGCTTTCTGCTGCCAGTGCCATTGAGCCAAGGGGGAAGGGCCTGGTGGCCCTTTACAGCTGCCCTGTCACAGTACAGTCCAGCCCCCAAGCTGACTGAAGGGAATGGGTTAACCTTATTTTTTCTCTTGTTCACCCCCCAGGAAGCCAAAGCTTGTCAGTCAGCAGTGGAGAACATCTTGGAGAAGTCCTTTTTGGCTGCTGGGATTTGGCCAGGACAGAGGAGGATGAGGGGGCTGTCAGTGATGTGAGTGCAGGGGTAGGTTGCCTGTGGGCTGGGTGGCCGTGGATGTGGGGACAGCTGGCATCACTTCAGCTCCTGGGTGAAACCCGAGTGCAGCTCTCTGCAAGTTCCCAGGCCTGCGGTAAAACATGAGGACATGTTGTGTCCTCACAGGTTTCAGTGGGAAACTGCTGTGGAAAATGTTTCTTTCTCATCTCTAGGCTACAGATTCGTTGGAAACAGAATCTGTTAATACCTGGGAGCATTTCCTGACACAGGGTTCTTAGACTCAGCATATTTCCATTGCCTTCTGCTGCACCTATAGTCCCTGTGCAGTAGCTATGGCATCAAGGTCTTGGACCCTTGGGGAGACTCCTTTGAAGGGGTCAAACAGATGTCTGCATTAGCGGTATTCCCAAAATACCCTGGGTTTTAAGAAAGGTCTGCTAATTTAGCTTACAGGTTCATTTTCTTAGTTTTTCTGTTGTTACAAGCCCTGATTTGAACAAAACATTTAGTGCTGCTTATCCAGAGGAAAGACACAGCCATGTCCTTCCACGCAACCGCCCACCCCTCTCATCGCTGTTTTCACCTCAGGCCTGTTTGCCCTGAATTGCAATACTTGATTATTGCTCTAAATGAGATTGCAATATTTCATTATTACTATAAATAAGATTGTATCACAGCTGCTTCAGGGTGTTATTTCCACAGAAGTGGGGAAAAAAAAGCTGGTTGGGGAAGGAAATGCAGAAGGACAACCCATCAGACCTGGGGCATTGGCACAGCAGTGTGGCCAGCCAGCGCTGAGGGCAGCGTCGCCAGGGCTTGCACTGACACAGTCCTGTGCCTTCCTCTGCCAATGTTTATTTTGCTTGGGTAAATGATTGACTTTAGCAACACGACTGCAATGTGTGAGTTGTGCTGGGGCTGTAATACGATGGGAAGAGGCAGCTATGTGCAGGGAGAGCTGCTAATGCTGCAGGAATGCTGAGCTTTCTTGGGATGAGAGGAGATGGTGCTCAGGGCCCCTGGGGACAGGTCAGCTCCTTGGCCCTGCTGTCACCCTGCGCCTGGGAGCTGAGACCCAGAGTGGGGTTGTGCATTTCTCAGTGGCCCAAATCGATGTGATTTCTCAGGGAAAATTGGGTGTCTCATTTGTTGTAGTGAGGCTCCCACCCAGGGCTACAGGGGGACTATGAGGGGCCAGCACCTGCCTCCCACCAAGCTGGCTGAGACAGGAGCATCCAGTCCAGTTGAGAAATGGCTTTTATTCATCTCCCAAAGCAAAATGAGGTCTTCTTGCTGCATGTGCCAGAGGGTGCCAATCAGGATGGTGGGGAGGAAGAAGGGGGTGTCCCCTTGGGATAATCAGGGTGAGAGTAGAGAGGACAGGGACTGTCTCTGGCACATGGATTTCAGTGATAGCTGAAGTGGGTTTTAGTTCATACTTCATTGCTAAAATGCTGCCAATCCTCCAGTTAAAACAAGGCACAGTGGCAGCTCCTGAGCCTGCTCACCATGGCAGGGGTGAGGAGATGGAACATGGCAGCTCCCCACTGAGCACCCATGGCCCTGTTGGATGGACTTTGCCACTGGGCTGGCAGCAAAATACTTCCTTGGATGCTTAAAACTCCAGCTGTGATGTTACCTTGCCAGAAGTGACCCCCAGGAGTGGTCCCATTAATCATGAGTACACAACTGGGGTGAAGCTATCACTGAACCTCCAAGGAATGACCAGCTGAGGCACTGGGTATTAACAGGTTTTATTTCCCCCTGGCCACTCTTCTCAGCACTCAGTCTTCACGCCAGTAGCCAGGGGACTTAGTCAAGGAGATAAGATGCAGAGCTGAAGGGTTTGGCAGATTCAGGCTGTCCATCTGGCCTGTGATTTATTCAACCCCCTTCATAAACTCCAGGAACTCTGCCAAGGGGAAGACATTGAAGACAAGAGGTGTGAGGTGAGACTGAAATGCCCTCACAGCTGCCAAGTGTGCTCTTGGCAGCTTTTCCCAGCCCTGTCTCCTTTTCCACCCCCATGATAGGCGAGAGGCCGAGGAGGGGGATGGCTACTGCTCCTCTGCCTGTGGTGAGGACTCCTTGTGACTCCTGCTGGAAATGTCACTGGAGCCCAGCGTCACCCTCACCTGCCACCAAAACAGTGGAGGGGAATGCTGGAGGGGGACACGGCTGCTGACTCAGCTCAGAAATGGTCTGGGGGTCATTTTGGCAGCATCACATTGAAAGATATGGCCCCTCAGAAATGGTGCTTGTGTTTAGGGTGCAGGAGGGGACTGGTGAAAAGTGGCAATGCTTTAGTGCAGACTGGCTTTCACAGCAAGGGGGCAGTTAAGGCAACCCCAAGTCCCTGCTACCATTTCACAATCATAAGAAACCCCCCCACCCCTGTGCACACATGCTCCTGTCAGGTGTATTCTCCAGCATTGCCTGCATGAGCTCATGCTCATCCAAGAAGGCAACCAAGACCATGGGAGCTGTCCGGGGGGTCGACCAAGGACTTGTGACCAAACCGCATGCAAGAAAGAGTCTTACCGTCATAGTCAATCCTGCCATCGTTGTTTTTGTCCCCATCTTTCATCAGTTCTTCTATATCATCCTCGGTGATGGTCTCTCCTGTTGCCTGCAGCATGATCTTCAGCTCCTCGAGGTCAATGTAGCCATCGGCGTTTCTGTGCCAGGGCAGAAGTAGTCAGGAGCAGACAGAGCTGCAGGGGAGGGGGAGCCATAGGGGCTGCACCTCTCCCACCACCCCACCACACTGTGGTCACGCCTCTTACTTATCAAACATCCTGAAGAGGTCTGAGAGTTCCTCTTCAGTTTTTCCTTTGCTGTCATCTTTCATACACCGGACCATCATAACCAGGAACTCATCAAAGTCCACAGTGCCACTGCCTGTGGGCAGAATGGACACCATCAGCTGGAGCCATGGGGGGTGGATGGGCAATACTAATGAGGGATCGCACTTCCTTTCAGCAACCAAGGGCCAAAACTCAGGAGAGCAGCCCTGCAGCAAGAGGCAGCTCTCAGGATGCTGGAGTAAGTGACTGAGGCCCTTCTCTGACTTCGTAAGTGAATTTTTACCTTTCACAGTCATTTTGCCTTGGCACAAGTCCTTTTGGAAGCACCAATGAATGGAAATTCCTGCTATGGAGATACTTGTCCATCTCATTTAGGTCTTAAGAATGAAAGCCCCAGAAGGCAGGTATTCATGCAGTGTGGGTTTGTACCCGCAGTGCAGTAGTGTTGTTTTCAGTGACTCGGCTGTTTTCCTTTTTTGTCTGATTTTTAACTGTTTTTTTATTTTCCAGTCACTTAGTATGGTATTTCTGCCCAAATGCACACAGTGGAATTTGTTATGTGTGATGACCAGTACACTGATTTAATCAATATTGACAGTTATGTGGAGGTGTGTACACTTGAGCAGTGAGAAACTTTCCTGACGACAGAATCCTCTAACTGGCATTTCTGAAATGGCAGTTCCTACATTTAGCCTATATTTTGTTTTTTAAAAGGATTGTACAATTTCAGAATACCCCCTGAAATCAGTTCAAGCAGTCTGATCATTGTAGGAATAATAATTTTTATAGTTTCTCTTTGCCTGGGAATTCCCTAAAGGAGCCATGCTGAGGTTTGGTGCGTGTTTAGTGTCCTTTGAATTCGCAGCACTGCAGGTTGCTCCCCACAGCTGTGACTGTCCCCAGAACGGATCCTGCCAGCACAGCAGAGATGGCCCCCACCCCTCCGGATATGGGGATGGCACTTGGGAGAGTGGAAGAAAACCAAACCTCTCACCATCCTCATCCACCTCGTCTATCATCTCCTGCAGCTCCTCAGGGGTGGGGTTCTGCCCCAGCATCCTCATCACCTTCCCCAGCTCCTTGGTGCTGATGCATCCATCCTCTGCCCCGAGCACGAAGATGTCAAAGGCAGCCTTGAACTCTGGAGAGAGAGGGGAGAGATGTGAGGGGACCTGCCCTGCACCTCGACCCTGCAGGCAGGGGTTTCATCCCAGACACAGCCTCCCCTGACTGTGCACCCCAGCAGTGCCCAGGTGTGGCTTGGTGGGACACTTAGGCACACCACAGAAACTGCCTTGCTAGAAATGCTGGTGGATCAAAATCCCTGGGTCATGCCCTGGCTTGGCCAGTCTGGCCAAAGCATTTTTCAGAGTGTAATTGCTGAGGCAGGCTGGGCTGCTGGCTGGGGAGCTCGACTTTAGGCTGTGGTTTCAGGTTGAAGATGCACCTACCATTTTTTTGCTCTTCTGTCAGCTGTTCAACCTGCAAGGAAAACACAGATATGAAGTCATTTTAATTTTGTCAGCATCACTAGTTGCTAAAAGGACACATTATTTGTTCAATAGCCCTTGCCAGGCCAACCAAACCTCACAACAGTCGACTTCATGGCCTAGGAAATGTACAGCCAAGGGGGTTTTGACACCACAAGTTTTTGTATTCTAAGAGATTTGTCCCCTTAAAAAAACTATTCTTCTATAATTTTAATTAATTATATAATTATTTTATCATTAATATATTTATATTATTGTATAATTGTTATATCATTATATAATTATATAAATTATATAATTATAAATAATTGATTACTCTTTTATTCTCATTATTCAAAACATCTTCTTTGAAGCAACCATCGCTTCTCTAGAGTAGTGGATTCTAATACATGGCAGAAATAGCCTTTGTGCAAGCAGGGGAAGCCCACTGGGAAAAGAATATGCCTCTGTCAGCCATTGGGGGATAGTTTCTCGTTGCTGGCAGGTTTCACTGCAGGATGGCTGCATGGCTGAGGGCTGCTCACTTGGGCCAATACCAGGTCAGAGACAGGACATACTTGAGAGGTTCCTGGGGAGGGAGAGGTGGATAAGTTGTTTTTCAGCCCAAGAGTCAGGAAACTCCTGCTCTGTCCAGAACGTGAACTGCTCTACTTCCATCTCAGCCAGTGTTATTACAAAGGTGTCAGGCTCTGAAGGGAGCTGCTACTCCCTTTCGCCTGTTTTGGGAAATCTCTGAAGAAATGGCCTGTGGAGCCAATAGGCATTAGCTGAGGTGGGCTGGCAGATTGTTCCCAAACTGCCCTAATTCAATCCCTACAGATCATCAGTGGGAGCTTATTAGTTAGCATGAATTAATGAAAATAATCAATGAGGAGAGCAAAGGGGAATCAATCAGCTCTGTGCCATAGCTGTTTAAGTGCATTTCTCCCTCTGGCTTCATTCCTGCCTGCAGGTACTGCTTATCTGAAATTACTGACCTCACCACCGTGTCCAACTGCCCCTTTGGTAGTGTCCATGGAAATATGGACTTTTCCTTCTTATGCTCATCAGCAGCCTCCCTAGGTCCAGCCAGGTAGGACCCCCTGTCTGCCCTGTGTGGTCCCACTAAAGTCTCCTTGCTGCCATGCCTGTGCAAGTGCCCTCCAACACCCATCCCTGCCATGTTTTGTTTGGGGCAGAGCCCCACAACCCAGAGTTGTGACACTGTCTTTGAGTGAAAGCTGATTCTTTTGCCTTGAAAAGCAGTGGTTTTGCAAAAGGCAGCTAGAAAGCCTTCCTGCTTGCAGCAAGAAGCAGGAAAAGTACTTTTTCTTAGTGGGACAGAGCCTGTGGCAAGCAAGCAGAGTACCTTATCCCACTCCCCATGCTCCAGGAGGTGAGGACTTGTCAGAAAGCACTAAGGATGGCAGCAGGATTTTCCTCCACTGCTGGAGGAAGCCCAAGCCCGGTGTGTCCCTGCTGCTGAAGGCAGCTGCCAGCCCTCTGTGGACATTGTTTGGGCAGAGCAAGGGCAGCCACCACCATGATGGCCAAAGCCACCTCCTGCTTGGTAACATGATGCTGTTGGAGCAGTCGCTATTTATAAGCCTGGGTGAGAGAGGTGCTGTAGATAAAGATGAGCTCCCCGATTGTTCCCAGGCTTTGGTATTTATCCTTGCAGCCCTTTATCTGGGCACTTGTCCCTGGCACTGTTCTAAGCACCGCTTAACAGAGGCTAAAAATATTCCCAAAATAGCTTTGTGTTTGCACACCCTTATCTAGGCATGAGTGGGTAAGATGAAAATCCATTGGGTTTTCTGGCTACACGTAGGGGATTTGGCATAAATGTAATATTAATACATGCTATCAACATGCAGAAAATATAAAACTATTCCCATTGGAAGCCTCCTTGAGTACTGAAGTGGTAGACGTGGTGTATGTAAATTAAATGCATTGTTGCTATAGAGTGACATTTTTGTCACAGAGATGTCTCTTGAGCTGTTTGTAGTTACATCTGGACATGGATGGTGTTTGCAGCTTTATTCCTCTTTTCCCTCCATATCATTCCAGGAACAGGTTTCTCTGACTGCAGTGTGGGAAGGCAAGCTCTAAGCTCACAGCTTTGCTATATTTTGCTTTTATTAGCCCTGCACTTCATCCCATGCTTCTGCTTGAAGTCAGATGGGGAAACTGAAGTCCTGATTTCTTTTTCCCCAGGTAAATGTCTTCTTACAGTCTAAATCGTGGGGAACAGATCCACAAAAGAGCTGTTTGTCTCAGCTGTTCCTGGCTTGGACTTGTTTTGTCTCTGTGAAGGTGTTGGCAGTTAATGCCCAGGACTTAAGCCCCACATTTACCTAATTATAACCATGTGTCCCCTAGACAATAATGAGAGGGCCTGTGCCTTGAGTCACAGAGCACGTACTTAATTTAAAACCTTAATTCCAAAGGCCTGGATTTTCTTTGATTTTACAGATTCCATTTTTCTCCCCTTTGAAGGTGTTGGCCTGGGGGCTAAGCCTTTCCTGAGCTTTTTCACACTATCAGGATCCCTATAGGGGTTCCATTTACGGAGGTTCAGGGCTGAACAAGGACAGGGGAGGTGTGAACATTGGGGTTTTTTTCTTCAGTTACCTACCAAGCACTATATTCCTTCTTTCTAAAATCCTTGGAATTATAATAAGACTCATATGATGTATTCTTTGTGTTCTTGGTTAAAATCAAACTTGATCAGCTATATATTTAAGGGGGAAAAAGCACAAGAAGGCTCTTACTGTAAATCCAGTTATGGATGCAATAGCAATCCACACAATCCAGAATCTATTTTCATCCTTATTCCATTTGCACATCACTATCTGTCTACGTTACAGAATAATGCAGTGTTCTTATTACAGACCAAATAGTTTGGGTTTACACAGTGCGTGCAGCATGCAGCTGTGGAAGTTAAAATAGCCTAAGGATGCTCTGCGTTCCCCAGGGCATAGGTCACATTCTGGATTCTGCACAGCACAGAGCAGGAGCGGCAAAGCAGAGGAGGAGGTTTGGAAATAACTGAGAAAAAAACAAGGGTGTTTTAAAATCCCTCAGAAAAATATTTAGCTAAGAAGGGGGGAAACATAGCAATGGCAGAGTTGTAAAGCACCAGAAAGAAGAGGGTGAGGTTTAACCCATACAAATAATGTTTATTTCCTGGGAAATCCTACTCTGCTTTGTCCAGGTTAAAACCAGGAGTCATCTCTTACACCACGCAGGTTTTGTTGAGTTTTATAACTTCACCTAGGAGACATCTCCCTGTTTTACCATGGGGAACCAGGGGCGTAACTGTAAATAATTTAACAGCAGTTTGAGAGTTTCACACTAGTAAGAGGAGTGTAAAACTTCCAGAGCCATGAGAGGAAAAGGTCTGTGTCCCGGAGGAGGATGTTGACTGAAAGTTGCTGCCCTATAATTATTTCTCATTTTGCTGTCACAGCTTTGGGGGATCTACAATAAAAATCCTTAGAGCCATTTCAGACCCCCCTCCCCAACGCACAGCCCCAAAGAGAAGCACTCACCGCTGCCTTATAAATGTCATCCATGGCTGGAGCAGGTGGACGAGGGGCCGGGGGCTCTCACGGTCCCACTCTGCCGGCGCTGCCCCGCGGGGCCAGCTGATATAGATGGGGGGGTGCCGGCCCCGGGGGCTGGGACCAGCCCACGGCAGCCCCGCATGCCCAGACCCTAGGAATGCCTCTCCTGCGTGCCTTGGGATGGGGACACCACCGAGCCCGGCGCTGGAACGACCAGGGCCAGCCCCAGCCCTGCTCCATGGCAGCTGGAGCTTTCCTCGTGACTTCGTCGTGGGATCAAGCCACCAGTTTTCAGCAGGACCTGCCGAAATTGCTGATATATTGTGCTACTTGGCTGTCCTGACTGGAGCCATGCCATCATGTCACCTCCACCTCCAGAGTGTTCCCCCTGGAAGCTGCGTTAGAAAGATTACACTGTGCCAAACAGAATTGGGTATTACGAGAAAGGCACGTCTCCCAAAATATCCCTGTACAGCAGCAAATGTCCTCCGGGGCAGTGGGAACAGGGGGTGTCAGGGCTCCCCCTCCCCTCTGCTGGGTGTCCCCAAATCCACAGGGACTTGAAGCTAGGGTAGATGCCTCAGGGGAGCTGGTGCCATGTGCGGGCAGGCACTGAGGATGGGGGGAATGTGCGGTTCCAGTGCCACAGAGAGAAGTGCAGAGACAGATGGAGCTTTGCCCCAATCTGCTGTTTTCAGCTGGAGCTGCAAAATGTGAAGATCAGCTATCAAAATGGGGGTATCAACTCTGTTTGATTCCAGGGATAATTCCCGACCCTTTAGGAAATCATGACTCAACTTCTCTCAGCCAGCAAGCTGACCTGTCCCCACTGCAAATGGCTGAAATCCACACTCTTGGATTTACTGCGGATTTACCACAGATTTACTCCACCACAGTGGAGAGCAAACACACCAAATGCCTCCAAGTGATGAGCAGTGTTTTCTCAGTGCAGTGAAAAGTGTTTTAATCCACAGGAACCAAAGCCAAACCTCTTTTTAATGATTCAGGACTCCCTCTTGCGTCCAGAGGGCTACAGGTGGCTCTGACACCTCAGGGTAGCGAAGCCTCACCTCCAGCTGGCTCATATCAGAATTAGTTTGCAAAACTGAAAATACAATTAATGCAACTGTTAGTTTCCATCTTTTCTAGAAATCCTCCTTTAAGAAGAGTCGTGCTGCATGGAAAAACCTTCAGTCCCTATGGATTTTTGAAGCAGTTAGACTTCCTAATTGGGATGTATTCAATATTTTGGTTGCCTTGAATATACAAAAGGCAGAAAAAGCTGCAGAGGGAAGTAGCTATTTCATTAAAGGGCATTGGAGCCTGTCCTTAGGTGAGGGCACAGGCTGGGATTGGAGACCTGCTGTCCCCCAAAACTAAACCATCCAAAACCTCCTGGGCATCCCCACAGAGACCTTCCCAGTGAAGTGCTGTCCAGAGGCAAACCCCAGCCCCTGCCTGCTTCTCCCCACTTGGGATTTGCTGTGAAGACACTGAGGTGGCAGGTGCCAGCTCCGGGCACTACCAGGCACCAGGGCAGGGGTGAGGAATCACACCTGGCCCTGGCCCTCTGTCCTGGGAAGTGATGGCTTCACCCCCTTGAGTCACTCCCTTGAAAACAGCCCCTGGGATGTGTCAGAATGTGTTTAGGGTCAATGTAGAGCAGGAGTAGGAGCTCTAACGTTGCCTTTAGAGAGAGCTGGGATGAAATTCAGCTTGGGATGTAGAGGAAGGGTGTCTGACTGCTTAGAGAGGGGAGATCTGGGCTACTGCCACCCTACATACTGGCATGGGAAAGCTGCACTTCTGCAAACATCTGATGAGAGCAGAGACCTACAAAACAGCTGAGCCCGGAGGGGAAGGATGAAATCCCATCTGGCAGCGGGAGGTGATGTTCCTCCCAGGGAAGGAGGCGCAGGCGAGTGGCGTCATGCCAACCTGCTTCCCTGCCTGCTGCCTGGAGACAAAGCTTCCAGCATCCCCTGGCTCTCCTAAGTTGCATGCTTACGAAAGAATTGGGAATTGGGGTTTTGGAGCCTCTGCCATGCAAAGTACAGGGGGTGGCTACTACAGGTAGGGGGTGTTCCAAGGGAAAACCATCCTCTCCTGCTGCTTCCTTTGCCTTCTCACGTGAGACCCATGGCAGAGAGGGAGCGTAGCTATCTATAGCCTGAGGAGGGCTGCCAGCACAAGTGCCCTTAATCTGGGCATGGCTGGCTCAGTGGCACACCGGCTGTCACTGTGGTTAGCTACAGCCTGTAAGCTCAGGCTCCAGCTGCATCCTGACATGCTGTCCCACTTGTCAGTCAATCCAAGCCACCAAGAATACTGGAAAGCTTTACTGCACATTTTTTTCCTCCAAAACCTCATTTCAGGATTTCATTTCCAAGCAGCGGTAACCCACTGCAAAACTAGCAGAAGCATCCACCAGGTCAAATATAAGGAAATAAAAGGCAGAGGCCCAACTAAGTTGCAGTTTTATTTGAGATTAGGGATATTTGCAGGGCTCCTTGGATGGTGTCATGGCTCCAAACTGCAGTAAAATGCTCCAGCATCCCCCTTCCCTGCCTTGGGCACTTGACCCTGAGAGAACCCAAATGCAGCAAGAGCAAAATCCTTTTATTTACTGCTTCGTAAACCCTCCTCAGAATGTTTTAGCAGCAGGAGGCCCCATTTCCCCCCTTTCCCAGTCACATTGCTCCAGTTACTGCCTCTTCTCTGTGAGCCAGGACAGGGCCATCATACCATGAGCTGCCTCTGGGCCTGCAGGCAGGAACTGCTGGAGGAGGAGGAGGAGATGGGCACTGATCAAACCAGACAGCCACACCAGTACTGCAAATTGTTATTTAATTAAGGAGATGGGACATTCAGAGGAAGCTTAATTAAAGTTGCTCTCCAAACCCACTTATTATCTCATGAAGAGACTGAGTTCAGCAGCAGTTCCTGATACGGGGACAGTGCCAGAAAATCCTTCTTGGACTGCCTGTACTATACGTGTTTTGTCCTTGTGCACATCATCCTTCAGCTACATCCTGACCAAGGAAAAATATTTTTCAGTGAAAAAAAAACCAAAATGGGCTTGTCCAGCTCCATTTGTAGAGGTGTTTTTGCTCATCTGCCACCCTAGTCCTGGTGGCATCTGCCAGACACCAGCATTGCCCTGCAGCTCCACACATCCAGCCAGGCCATTTGCACTTCTCTTGTTATTAATGGCACCATACTGAGCTAATTGCATCCTTTCTTAGGTAGCATAAGGAAGGGCAGACAGATGTCACCTTCCTTTTGATGGAAGATGCTTTTTAACAAAGTCTCCGGTGACTTGAAGGTCTAAGACAAAATTCCTCTGTGTGTAATGTGCAGAGTACCTTTCAAACCCCTGAAGGACGCTTGATGCATCCTTCTGCCAAAATATAACCTTTCTAGATAATCTCCCAATTTTAATACACTCGGATACTCCTAAAGAAACTCCTCTCTCCTGCAATTTTCTATTCCTGGGGTGCACACTGAGCCTGTCAGAAAGGTTGTCATAGTCTGACTCCCTGCCCCTCAGGGTAACTCAGGTTCAACTCAGGGGAAAAGGCTGAGGAGGGTTTGTTTGCCATCCTTTAGATTCTCCACTTGTGTTACAAATTCCTGTCAAAATCCCTTCAGTGTGCACAGACTTGAAACACTTCCCCATGCTCAGTGGGGCAGTGAAAGTAAAGTCCATGCTGTCAGTAAATCGCTCCAAACAACACCTTGAGTTTACTCTGGGTTCATTCCTGAGGTCTGACCCTTCAGCCCAGCTCCTCAGCTCTGTTTTTGGGGTGGCACCAAGCAGCTCAGTCACAGAGCCATTACAATGGCACCTCGGCCCAGCATGATAGTGTCCAAGCCTCCAGCAGCCCTTGGTGGCCACAGAGCTGCACCACGGGCTGCCGGTAGCTGGGGCAGCCTCACAACCCTCGGCAGCTCTGCGCTGCAGGGATTGCATCCCACTGCATTGGGCTGGGTTGCATTCATTGGATTCGATTGGATTGGATTCTATTCCATCGGATTCCATAGGATTGCTTTGCACCGCACCTGGCGACGCTCCCCGGGCAGAGCGAGCGCGCGTGCGCGTCCAGAGACTAAATCCGGCCCCTGTGAGGCGTAGCCCC
>VZRN01004188.1:421235-440232 GCA_013397935.1 Dasyornis broadbenti
GGCGGCGGCGGCCGCGGGGGAGCCGTGACGGCCTGAGCGGCGGCGCCCCGGCGCTTCTCCCGGCGACATGGAAGCGGCGGCGGGAGGCGAGGACGGCGAGGAGCCCCCGCGGGAAGCCCGAGTCCTGGGCTCCGAGCTGGTGGAGACATACACGGTGCGGAGCGGGGAGGCCGTGAGGGACGTGCGCGCGGCGGAGATGGGGGCAAGGTGTGGGGCAGCGGGGCAGCAGGTGAGGCCGGGCTCGGGGCCGGGCTGCCTCCGGCAGCAGTGCCTGGCCGGAGCTGTGCCCACGCTGAGGACGGAGCGAGACAATTGGCACAAGTTTCCGAGGGGCTTCGGGGAAAGGAGCCGCGTGGAAGCGGGGCTCAGCTGGGAAAAGCAGCCCCGAGCTCCGCGTAGCCTTGGTCCTTTGGGAGAGGTGGAGGCTCCGGGAACAAATGTCATGATCTTGCCCGTATATATGTATGTGTATGTGAGTATGTGTATGGAAAATTGCTATCGAGTAAACATAGCTGTCCAAGCTGGACTAAACAAAGCAGGAAATCTTTCCTAAACGTGGAAGTATCGTAAAAATACCTCTGATCTCATTTCCAGAGGAAATCAGATGATTTAGGATAGACAGTTTTTCTTCCCCCCCCACCCAAAAAAAAAAAAAAAAATATTGTCAGTGGTGTTTGCATTTGGGGAAGGAACGAAGCTTTTGATGTATAACTTGTTTTTTATCTGGTCGGATTCTACCAAGAGTTAATTGGCCTGTTTTTCAGGAAGAAGATCATCCTAAAACCTCAGTATAATTGCTGACAGAAAATGTCTCGAGCACACCACCCTTTAGTTATATAACTAAAAAACGTTTTCTCCTTCTGCCTTATTTTAGTGTGATTTGAAGGACCTCTTTTTGGTAGAATGCACATGGATGACATCAGGCTTCTTCCTCCTGTGGGAAAAGAGAAAAGGAAGTAATGATTTAGAAAGACAGTATTTGGAAAGTTGTGTGATGCATACAAGTAACACTTATGCTCCTGCCTCTGTAAAGGTATCCAGGCAAAACAGAGCAACAGGAGAGTGATTTTTGAGTTGTTAATAGGACAGAGCTTTACACAGCTGTGGCACATGAAGAGCCTAACTCCTTCCCAGATGATGACCCTTGAAACAGATTGTGTGGGAATAACTTCCAGGTGGTCAGTTGCCATATTTAGAGGCAAGGTAATGAATTTCAGGTGGTCAGTTGCCATAGTTACAGGCAAGGTAATGACTTTCAGGTGGTCAGTTGCCATGTTTACAGGCTAAAACATACCGAATATTCAGTGAAGGAGTTGGCTAGAAGCTTGAAACAAATTTTTGAGAAGTGCCTGAGCTCATTCTCTTAGTTGCATGGTGCGTATTCACAGGAGTGTGTCAGGATGTGGTTCATCTCACAGTCAGGCTCAGCTGAGGGGCACAGTGAGACCTGTGAAACTTCCATTTCAGGTGTAAACAAAGACTCATCAGTGTTGGTGCTGGTGTTGAGAATTTCCATTAGTATTATGCAACACCAGTGAATGAGAAAAGCAAGTGCATTCAGTTGAGAAAATGTCAGTGTTATCTGCCCCCTTACCCCACTGGAAGTTATGGTGCAGGAGGTGAAACAGTAGCTCCTTTGCTCTTCACCTTGCAAACAAGTGTTATGGTAGACCCACACTTTGGTAATACCATTAATGGTCTAGATTGAGCTGTAGTTCAGGTGTGTAACTCTGCAGGTAATGGTCATCTGATCAGCTGATAGTTGAGGATAACATTTTAAGCTGCTGCAGGTAAGCCAAAGGAAGCTTCTTTTTTCAAGGCTAGATTTCTTTCTTTAATGGTTATGGAAATCCCATGCTATTTTAATGATGTTTGTCTTGGGAGCTTTAACAGTACAGAGTAGAAAAGACAAGATTTACCAGTATTTGGTCCTACTTTTATTCTCTTGCAGCATTTTTGAAGGCATGGTGGCACTCAGCTTGGTGTGTGTAAACCTCCTGAAGCTGTTAGCAGGACTCCAAGCCTGCAGTCAGCTTTTATGAGACAGGCCCAAGCCACTCGAAATGTGGGAGTAGAGCTTCAAATGAAAGCAGAAGTTTTACAAAATTTATCACAAGGTGAAAAAGTTTTTGGGAAAAAAATAGCATGTGTTCAGTGTTCAAAATTAGTTGAGTGATGGTTAAGGACATTACAAAAACTTTCACCAGGACAGAAGTTGTTAAATGGTGTAAAAGTCAGTCAAATTTGGTAAAAGTAAGAAAGGAAATACAGATGTAGCAACCTGCATCTTCTTCATTACCATGTGGTCAGGTGGCAGTGATCCTGCCGCCTTTGTTTTTTCAAAAGTTGTTTTTCTTGTGGCATTTGAGCTTCCTGTTGTACTCTGTATTTCAGTGCTCAGTCTCAGTAGAAGGGGAGTGCAATGACATGCATTTGACAGTGGTGAAGTTAGATCTTGTAGAATATATCAGGGAGGCCCACACTTCTGTGTAATTTTGAAGGTACTTTCAAAAACATGATTCTTGGAGTTTTTAGTGTGAAAGACAAGCTATGGGTAAATCCAGCAGGAAAAAATCCTCCACTGGTTGATGTGTTTTCTGTTGGGTTAATAAGGTATGAGCACTTCTCCAAGGTGTTTCTCCTGGGTGTGCTGGTCCAGCTGATGCTGACTGAAGACTGACTTGAGTAGAAGGCCTCAAGGCTGTCAGTGCTTGGTTTGTTTCCTGCTATGCATTTATTTGGCCTAAAATTGCCTTCCTGCTTTTCTTGTCTTGTGCAGCTGTTTTTAACATAAATACTAGCTTTGGTATTCAAGGAAAATACTGTTGTTTCCTTGAATGGGTGTAAACTGTCTGACTGCTTGATGAGGCGGGGAGGAGGAGATGTGGCTTCATCACTGCTCTGGAATTTGGGACCTACTGGCTGTAGTCGCACCTGTGTCCCAGGCTTCCTGTGGAGAGCTCTGTCACTTAAGTGTTGGGTTGTTGTTTGTTTTTTTACAGCACTGAAGCATATGTAGTTGGGTGAGACAGTGTAGAAATGCAAGTTTTCCATGTAAAGCGAGTCAGGCAGGTTCTTGTACTGTGTACAGGAGGTGAACAAAAAGCAGTCTGGAATCACTGCTGTTCATTTAACAGCTGGCTTTAAAATGTTTAGTACGTGTTTCACATTTCAGTGTTTAGGAAGATGAAAGGGTGCTGTTTGGTGATGTGGGCTCTTAACTGCAAAGAACTTGTAGTGGCTTGATAAAGAAAATATACAGCATTGCAAATATGCCAAACACTTTACAAAATAAAACTTAACCAAAAGAACTGATTTATAGAAAGACGGACAGAAATTTTTTACAGAAGTTTGATAGAGGCAGGTGGAGGAGGAAATCCCGTGACTATAAAGGCTTTTGTATTTTAGTTCAATAGAAGTGTGATTTGTGGTGTAAGGATGGGTGGGAATTTCACATGGTGTATTTATTTATGTCTGGAACAAAGTACAGTGTGAGAATGTCATCATTTATCCATGGATTCCTTTAGCACTTGGCATGACAGGTAGCCCTTGGAGGACCTTAACTTAAGCTGTCAGCCTTGTCATATTAGTGCACTCAAAATTTGTTGATGATGAACTTAAGCTCCTAAAGCACTGAGATATCTAAGGGGATTTTTTGCTTTAAATGATTTATTTCTATATTAAGAGCAGACTTAACAAGCGCATCAGTATATTGCATTTATATCTTTTTTCTTCAAGATAATGGCAGCTTGTGGATTGACGTGAATCAGTTGCTGTCTCTGCATACTGATGGTGTTTGAGGCCTGAATATGTATTGCCTGCTCTGGCTGCCTTCTAGATGGGGAATGCTATGGCTTTTTAAAGACTTAATTTGAGGAATTGTATCAGTGCATGTAAACATGCACTTTAACAGGTCCTTTCCCAACCGGACTGTCCATCTCTCTAAGTGCTGTGTTTCTAGAAGTGGTCAGTGCCTGCCATTTCAACATAAGGATATGAAACCTTTATTACAAATTTACTCTGTTTTATACAGAGAGGAGCGATTTCCTTCCTCACCTGCTGAGCTGTCAGTTGTGAGCTGGAAAATTAGTGAGTTTCCAGGGGTTTCATGCCTTGTGTACTCAATGTACATTGCATTTAGATGTGCTGCTCGCTCTGCCATAGTTTAGTACAGTTAGCTTTTCAAAAGAACTAGTGTTTTTATTATGATTTATAAATGTACTTCTTCTAAGTTTAGTTTCTTTGACTCACTCCTTGCATTCCTTGGGGTTAGGAGGTGCTTTTGAATGCTGGTGTTATTCTTGTTGTGGTTTGTCACTGGCACAGTGATTAATCCAGTTTCTGGATTAATGAATTAAGAAATGCTGTTTCCCAACACAACATGACAGGGAAGCCGGCACAGACCATAATTGAGTCCATAATTCTGTGTGGGCATTCTTCTGTTTTCAGTGCTCATCCCAGCACTGACGTGTCACTCACTGCATGCACTAGTCAGACATCTTGGTTTGGTTCTCTGTAGGACTTGGGTTTTGTTCAGTGAGCCAGTGTCAGATGCTTACAAAAATAAAACTGGCATGAGCTATAGTTCATCTTCTAAAATGCAGGTGGTATTATATTTAATGTTTGACATTGTGCTGCTCTGTTCTCGCAGTAAGTGAAAACTGGTCTTTTATGTAACAGATCAAAACTGTTGATGCTTTTTGTTTTCTCAAGTGGGTTTGGCAACTAGTTGTGTATCATCCTCATAGCAGCTATGAGTCAGCTCTGGGTAATCTCTGGTAATAAGCAAGGTCTCAACTGTATTAAATGCTTTCAAGATTTGATTACAAGTTGGAGTTTTCCCCAAGGAGTATAGTCAGTTTGGATAATATAGTTTATTTAATTTGTTGTATTCAAGTAGCTGTGGAACTGGTTTTGCGGAGTATTTTTGTTTTCTACTTGTATTTTATCTTGTACCTTTAAAATTTCTTTGGGATGGCTTGCTTCTGGCATACCTAAAGGTAGACTGAGTTTCCTGCAAAACCAGTACTGTTCAATCCAGAAAGTCACCTAGAATGAAAGTCTTTGTTTGGTACATGCATGGCTAAAAATACTTAGTTTTGTGTTAGGAAATGTTGGGTTGCTTTGGATAATTGTAGTGATTCTTTGGGCACAGAAACTCTTCAGGAGGATGTCTTGTGTGCTTTATCCTAAAAAGAATAAAATAGCATCCACCCAGCCATAGGGTTTGTCTACGTTTCTCAAGGGTTAAGCTCCAGATTTCTGCATAACTGAAGTGGCAGCAGGATGTTTGCCAAGTTCCTCTGCCCATTGTGGAACTTGGTAGATGGAAGAAGGGCTGCTGCTGTCTCAGGCTCGTGGGTAGCTGTGAATACCAGCTTCAGTTAGCAGAAACTTTTGGAAAAAGAAGTAGCTTAGAGTCCTTGGTTATTAACCATTGGGTTGCAAAAATGAAAGCCATTGCTTTATATGGGGCATCTTCTTGTTCTTGTGAGTGAGATCAGGCATCCAACATCAGCAAAATCACCTCAGAGCTGGGGTTAGCATTTCGTTAGCTCTGACTTTCAGAATGTAGAACCACCTTACAGTGCTCCATTAACAAGCAGGTCTCAGAGTCAGCTTCTCTTTAAGGCAAATGTTTTGCAGTTCCCTTACTTGAATTTCTTCCTTTCAGGTGTACATTATTCAGATCAGTGTTGGCAATCATCAGTGGACAGTCAAACATCGTTACAGTGATTTCCATGACTTGCATGAAAAGGTAAGAACATTAAAACTGTGGCTTTGGTCTCTTACAAAACACTGTACAGTTCTTGTAGTTCTGTTTTACATAATTTCTTTCTTCAGTAAAGAGAGAGAATACCTGCCAGATACCATCTGAACTGCAGACTAAGTCCTTTTGGTGAGAACATTATTATTTGCCCCTGTTACATTCCCCTCTTGAACTGGGGGATTTTGACCTGGAGAACTTTAGCATTGGGTGGAAGCTGTGCCAGAGAGGGGAGTTCAGGCTTGGGGTCAATGAACTTTTTGCTAAGAAGGATGTTTATGATCACCTGATTTGGTGACCAAAGTGGTGGATGATAAGGGTGGATGATAAAAGTGTCCATAAAGTAGTATGTTTTTATCAGCACCAACCAGTGCTGATAAAAAACAAATGAAAATGAGGACGAGTGTACTTCATTTAAGATTGTTCTGCTTTCTCAGAAATGCACTGGTTATTTTGTTGTTTTATCACTTTAATTACATTTTGCTCTGGTACTGTGAGTGATTCTCTGAGCAGACACTGTTATTAAACTCAGATCATTCCATGACAAAATGTTCTTTCTGAAAATACCTAATACTTTGAAGGCAGTAGCTAAATTTATTGTAGTAATTTTATTTTTAGATCTTCCCAGGATCAGGCAACATGCACTTAATGAGTTCCATTGCATCTTTTGTGCAAGTTCAGATGGTATGTCAGGTGTCAATTCTGGTCTTTGTCTTTCAGCTTGTTTCAGAAAAGAAAATAGATAAAAATCTGTTACCTCCAAAGAAGATAATTGGAAAAAATTCCAAAAGCCTGGTGGAGAAAAGACAAAAGGAACTGGAGATCTACCTGCAAACACTGCTGCTCAAGTTCCCTGTTACTACGCCAAAAGTTTTGTCGCACTTCCTACACTTCCATTTATACGTAAGTTATGTTTTTAGTGTCTGAGTAGAGGCCTGAGTGTCTCTCTCTAGTTCTCTGACTTGGAGAGAGTTCTGAGGAATCTTCATGAATTTGCTGAAATGGTTCTTTTTCATCATTTTGCACAATATAACAAGCAAAGCATATTTTTAAGATTTTTGACACCACATTTTATTGCTGTGCTGGGAAGTAGTGTGGACAGGGACTCTAAGAGGAGGAAACAAATGCTGGCAGGAGAGTTGGAAGCTGTGAATTAATGTGAAGCTGAATTGGTTGTTTGGCTGAAGTCAATAGTGCTGGCTCTCAAATGAGCATTGCATAATTGATCCATACCCCGCTACTTAGTGGCTAATGGTTGGAGCTGTGGTTCACACTGAAACAGTTTCCAGTACCCCAAATGAAGAGAAATGATGCTTCTCTGTGGAAGCACAGTGATGGAGTGGCGTTTGGAGAAATAGCCCCAGCAGACAGAATGTTACTGTAAAGGATACTTGAAGCAAGAAGCAATTACTTGAGTTCCTGTTCACATTGCAATTTGTTCATCTTTTGTGTATAATTAGGCTTTTTTTGCAATATGGCATCATGTTTTAAGGGGGAGAATGAATTTCATAAAGAGGAAAGTGCAGTGGAGAACTGAATGAAAAGAAGGGGCAGTAACAGCTTTGGGGTGGGATGTTTTGAGAAGGCCCTTCATGGTTTCATAGAAAGGCTTCAGAAATTAGTCACAAATGATCCATTAGGTGTTAATTAAGTTTTAGCAACAAAGGAAAACCTGTTTTAGTTATGTTACATGAATATAATTGTCCTGGTGAGACTTCAGAGTTTGACTTAGATTAAAACGTTAGAAGGTTTATTCCACAGTGTTGCTATTGCCCTGCAGATTTGAGAAAGAAGCACAGGTTTGTCACTATCAAGGTCTCTAAAATGGATTAGAGGTATTAAATTTATTCAAAATATGTGACAATGTAGAGAGAATTCTGTTCAGATGGAGTAAAATTCCTGATCTACCAGTAAGTTGCATAATTTTTCTTTTCTGTAGCTGCTCTGACTTGTAAATGACATCTGTTTTGTTAAAGTTCCAGTGTTGTAGCTTCCACATGATTTTTATGCAGGCAGAAGTTCTTCCTAGCCCCTGACTTATTTTTCAGAAGGATTGTTAATTCCTCCTGTTGTAAAGTTCATTATTGTTTGCTTTTCCAAAGAGCTAGCAGTATTTGGATATGAGTGCTCATCTGGTTTTGTACTGCTCTTGGATATTAAGAGCAAAGATGTTGCTTAATCAGCATTTCTTTGCTTTAGGGGGATCTGACTTAGTTGTAAATGCAGTTGTTTTTTGCTTGGATCTTGAGAACACTTCTAAATATTTACAAAAATGTGTTAATTATTCAGTAGAAAAGCTAAATATTTACCACAGGAATTCTACTGGAAAAATGACCTTTCTGCAGAACTTTGATCTTTTAAAAGATCTTCGTTACCAGACAACCCATGTGCATACTGGAGCCATTATAATCCCTGATGCTGCCTCATTAATTTGTGTAGGGAGGCTACAATATTTTTTGTCTATTCTTGTTTGTAGTATTTCCAGTAAGGGTTATTTGATTTTATTTCTCAGGTTAATTGAATTAAATGGAATAGAAATACCACCCATAGATACATTAAACTTACTTTGAAGCCTTTAGTTGTTCTCTGGTGGAGCCTAGCAAAGAGAAACAGTTGCATGTGTCAGCAATGTAGAACTTTGTTGTTACTTTGGCATTGAAAAAGATTTCAGCAGTGATGCGGGGATGCTTATTTTGTTGCATGGTCTTTGTCATCTTAGAAGATTTGGTTTGTTAACTTACAGATAGAAGGTTTTGCAGAAAAAGCATTGGGTACCCACAAACTGCTGTTCAGACACCTGCAAACAATGGACTTCTGTGGGTGTGATGCATTTAAATAGTTACAGCTATGACAGAAATCTCATGTAGATCTGACAGAGGAATAGAATTCCTTTTTTTTGCCTGCTAGTCACTGAACAGTCTAAGTCATAATCTTGTTCTAATTATAAATGTAGAAAAAAATTTGGCTCTGTGGCCCAGATGACAAAAGGGATACAGAGTAGAGTTTTCAATTAAGTCTGTGCTTGCCAGATGAGTGTAATTGGCTTATGGAAATGAGAACCACAATTGTTTAATTTTGTTTGGAATACAGCTTTGAGCTTGTTGTTCTGAAAACTATGGTGTGGATGCTTTGTTCATCTTTAGTGAGTGGGTTTCAGTTACACTAAGAATGTGTTCTAAAATCCTTGCCTCATCAAATGAGCAGAGCTGTCTGCTGCAGATGTCCTGTGGATGTATTCCCTTGTTATGAATCATGAGGTATTTGTCAGCAAAGTAATCTCATGAAATATTCATTTTGTGATGATCCATAATATCTGTTTATACTTTGCAGCTACCTTAAAATGAGACGTTTGTCTAGGGGGAAACTTCACCCTCACAAATGATTTTATTTTGTTCTTTCTGTGGGCCTTTGAAAGGGGTCTTTTGGAAATGCTCAGAACTATTTCTGGACTTGCATAGAGCATTTGCTTTTTGTGGCGAGAGATGTGCCCGGGTGGGAAATGCTTGTACTGATCTTTGTGCACCTGCAGATTTAGAAAGTACAAATCCCTGCATTGAGAGCTTTCAGCCTTTCATCCTGGAGCTGTCAGTGCCAGGAATGGAGGTTGAGCACCTGGGTGGTTCCAGGAGGGAGAAAAGGGGGCATTTGCATTACTTTGCAGCAAGCATAGTAGAGTTGAAGTCCAGAAGACTACTTACTTTTTATATATCTCTTTTTTTGTAGACCTGTTAATTTAAAGCTTTCTGTGTGTTAGTGATATTCTGAGGAAATGCTGAGTGCTTGATGCATTAGAATCATCTTAATGTTAAAATTTGAAGAATGTGATACTTGTAATATTTTCTTCAAAACAGAGCTGTCTTTCAAGTTGTGCTAATGATGGGTAGTAATAGTTGCTCTAGTTGCTGCTGCCCTTTTCTAATGTGTACAGGATGGGATTATTTAAATGTAGTTCACTGTCTTTCATCTTGGAAATTAAAATCATATGAAATAAAATCATTTTAAGTAATTTTTATGAAGCGTTTTCAAGTTACAAAGAAATCCGTAAGACACAGTGACCCCTGATTTCAGTTAAAAAAAAAACAAACAATCAAAGTCCTTTACCACAGCAAATAAAGGATACTTCACTAAAGGTAGAAATTAAAAAATTGGAACCATAAGTATGTAAATAACACTTGATTGTGATGGTTTTTTGTTTGCAGGAGATCAATGGGATCACTGCTGCGTTGGCTGAAGAGCTCTTTCACAAAGGTAAGGAACTTGCAGTATTTATCCAGGAATGTTTTCCTCTGTGTGCATGCATTCACATACCTGTGCTACTTTACCTCTGGACAATGAGAGATGTGATCTTCCATATCAGACTGTGATACTTTTTCTCCCCCTTCTTTCTTTTTGTCTTTTTCTTGCTGCTTGCGCTTTAATTCAAGCTGCATTGTGAGGAGCTGTAACAGTCTTGCAGCTGCTTTTGGAAACGAGAAATTGGTGAATTTATGTTTTGAAAAGGACTTGCTAGTCTTTGTCCTTAAGGGATGGGATATGGCAGTAGTGATCAGGAGCTTTTGCTAAACTTTCTGTCTCAATGTGTTTTAGTGTAACCTGTAGGGAAACTTGGTTTGTATCAGTGAGTCCTCATAGTTTATGTATGAAATGCAAGAGATCGCTTTACATATCTAAATATTATTCTCCAGAATTCAGGAAACAGGAGACCTTCTGGTCAGTTAATTTAAGGCTGTGCTTTTCTGAGGCTGGCAGATGAAAATGAAATGCTCTTACTGTAACTACAACAGCTCCAACTGCTCCATTAACAGCAGGAGGCATGTGAAAGGATTAATCCCTGCTATTTTTGTTTTGAAGGACATGCAGGATGCTACTGTATAATTCCAGTTGGCTGAGGCATGTTAGGCATGAAAGGTGAAACATGTTCCAGTATGCCATTTCAGATTGTTCTGGCAGAAAGTTAGCTTTAGGTGAAGCCACCTCAGAGAGTCCATTCAGCAAATTTTGGAATATCTTAAGCTTGTGAAGAAATCTTTGCTGGCTTTGTAGTGCCTGCAGTCTCATTGATAGGAGAATCGTTGATGCATCACTGACTGCTCTGTGTTAGTGTAACCTTCCAGTAATGTATGTGCTGCTGGACTCTTGGACTTGCTCCCGCTGAAGCTGAAGGGAATTTTACTCCTCAGAGCATTTCTGAGAACTCTGCTTATCACAAAAGCTGATGCTTTCTTGTCTATGAAGTCAAACTGGTGTCCCTAAAAGGAAGAAAGGAAAGATACTCATTCTCTGTGTGTGTGTTCCGACTGCTGTAGCCCACATTGAGTTTGTGGTGCCTTCAGAGAGGCTTTTGTGTGCTGCTTCCCTACTGCCCCTAGAATTAAATTGGTTTGTAAAATTATAATCAGATAAGGTGTTTTCTTGTTCTGGGCATTTGCTTTAGTATTGGTGTCCAGAAAATTCCCATGCACTCCAAAAAACACACTTAGTACGATTCTGCGATTCGGCAGCATAGCAAGAGATCCAAGGTCTGTATTTTAGATGGCAGGTGCTGTGTTCTCTGAATAGAAAAAATCCTAACTGCTATAAACTTAGAGACATCTCAGAAAATGTTTCATAACTCTTACATTATGTAAATGAACTTTGATTCCAGTCCTGTTCAGACTGAGGAAAATTTGCCATTATTTGCGTTTGGAACTTCGTGCCTGTATGATGAGTGCCTTAAATACTTAATTATAATGCCTTAAATACCTGAATTATTGTGATGTTAAAAAAAAATTCTTTTGCTACCTCAATTTTCAGCTTAGAGTAAAACGACAAACATGTATCATTTCATTTTCCATGTACCATTTGTTTTGATCCCAAGCTACTTTGTTTTTCAGGAGAGCAGCTCTTAATGGCTGGAGAAGTCTTCACCATCAGGCCCTTGCAGCTGTATGCCATCACTCAGCAGCTGCTGCAGGGCAAACCTACCTGTGCTAATGGAGATGCCAAAACAGATCTAGGGCATATTCTGGATTTCACTTGTAGGCTCAAGTATCTAAAGGTGAGGTCAATGTTAAATAGGTGTTTATGCTGCCAGCCTTCAACACATGTTGTTCTCCAGCCAAGGTGTTTGCTATGTGATGTGGTCTTTTCAGCAGTGCTCTCTGTATAGATGCAGCCACAGAATCTGACTGGGTGCCAGTAGGAATGGGTAAAGAGAAAAGTATTAACCTCTTCAACCTTGCTTTCCTTGCAGACTCTATGGGTAGGACAGTGTATATGTATATATGTGCATCTATAGAAATCTTGCCCCCTTTCTCACTGTCTGCATCTGGAAGTTAAAAGTAAAAACCTAAAAAAAGCCTCGGTTTCATAGATGGTCCTGAATTTCTAGCTAAAATACTATTTCAGATTAAATGTAAAATGGCCTTGGAACAAATAATTTTTGTCAGGAGCCAATTTCTTTTCAACCAAATAAATGAATTAGACTTCCCCTGACTAATATTTTTTAATACTGCTCCCTATGACTCAAAAACTCATTTTAGCCCCTTTACTGCATGAGGAGCTGGCTTTTAACTGTAACTTCATGTGTTCAAAGCGGAAATCAAATGCTGGATCAGGGGAAGCAAAACCACAGCTGTACTGATGTTCCTGTGGCTCTTCAGTTGCCTTTGTCATTCCCTGTCTGTATAGAATCTTCTGAAGAGAGGATTTTCTGGCTGGAGAACAGGTTATTGTTTAGAAAAATCACCATCTGCAGAATTTCTAGCCCTTCTGAATGCTTGTGAGTAGGCACATTCAGAGCTTGTAAGATACATCAGACCAGAGAAAAACCTTAGAGTTTTCTCCCAAAATTATATTCACAGCAAACATAAATGAAACCTCCTGGGTTTTATGCTGCTGACATGCTCTGAGGCCAGAATCAAAAGACCATATGGAAATACCAGATGCATTTTTATTGATGTGTATCAGTGTAATGTTTTCTTCAAACCCATCTTGTCAACGCCTTGAACTTCATACCTTGTAGTGGAATTGAAGACAGTGCTGACGTGTGACGTGGAGGGTTCATAAGTTTCAAGGAAGTTGTTTTCGGTGAATGCAGCTCTGGTTTTGTCAGCTAAGAATGAAGCCTTGGCAGCCTCGGTTATGGTGTTGTTTTCTGCATGCCCCCTGTGCTACAGAAAGCAAGCACAAGGTGGCACTTCAGGTTCAGTCCACGTAGCTGGAGCAGCTAGTATTTGATTTCCTGAAGAGCTGATCTGCAAGTGTCATGAATCATTCCATACTTGGTTGGAACTTCAGCTGTCCTTAAAATCTACTGCCCTTTTGCCACTGCCTGTGTAAGACTGAAATGTGGACAAGTTGGATTGTGTGCACTAACTCAGTTCTTAAATGTCTTAAATGCCAGGTCGCTGGAACAGGGGGACCTTTTGGAACCAGTAACATTCAGGAGCATCTCTTGCCTTTTGATCTGTCTATATTTAAATCGCTTCATCAAATAGAGGTAGGACTGTCATACTGCTCATCAATTCAGAAGTGCTCTGCAAATGCCAGTTCTGCTACATATGTCTCAGAATTGGTGATTCTCTGTTTTGATTTGCTTCTAGAATTGGGGAATGCAGAGTTTAGGAGGACTGTTTCAATTGTGAAACAATTTTTTTTCACAAGTTTGGGAAATAAGGACACAAAATTTAAATTACTAGAAGAGCTTGCACTGTGTGCATTTAAAAAAAAAGCAATTTCCAGTATTTACACAAAACTTAAACCTGAGTGACTGTCCTTTGCCTTGAAGATCTAACAAGTAGATTATAGTAGGATCCCTTATTACAAAGTACTTTTTATTTGGAAAAAAAGGTACATCTAATATTTGTGAAAATGTCCTGGCATTAAATTTGCTTGTGAAAGTGCACTTTTGGGTGTAGTGCTGTTTTCTTGATAATTTGCAGAATTTTTTCATTGCCCTGCTTTCAGTGTGAATACCAGGGTTTCTAGCAGTTTTCAATGAGTATTTTTTGAAATACTTTCTTGGCCATTTCAGGTGTTTCCAGAGAGAGAATATCCAACGTTGTCATGCAGTCTGAACTCTGTGCACTTTTGGTGGATGCTGCACCTTTTCTAGTACATGAGTGCTATTGTCTCGTTGATATGAGACAGTTGTTGGTTCAGAACTGAAGTGTATTTCTGAAGTCAGTGATTTATTGTCGTTTTAATGTGGGAAAGAAACTACAATGGGCTGTAGAGTGGGAGTCTAATACAGCAGAGAGGATATTGCAGAATTGCATCAATTTTCCGCCTTCCCATGAGCATGAATGTGGGGATAAAAGATTTTAGATCTTGAAGACTTTTGAAATGGTATGTTCATGAAAAGTTTTGGATTGACTGGCACTAGATGAGCTCTTTCATCCCAGAGTAAACACTGTCCAAAAATTAACAGTGGTAATCTGGGAAGAGTTTGTTTCAGGAATGGCAGGAGCTCTGTCAGTTCAGTGTGGTTTCCCTCATACACCAGTAAATGTGCCAGCTCTCATGGCTGCACAATGTGTGACTGTCTGCAGAGACAGCAGACTTGGACAGACGCTGCAGCAGATTTTCAATAATGTCATTTCAAACTGAGCTACAGAAAAAGAGACTTTGTAATCTCAAACTTAGTCTGTGCAATTAGTTAACTGATGGGTTACATTGTTAGATTAGTGTCCTCATTTTCTAAGCATTTCTTTTTTTTATGATAAAAAGATCATATTATATCCAAACAGGTGTGTCTGCAGGTGCAGTCATAGCTTGAGATACCTCTCTTTTTGGTAACAGTAAACTGCTGTGACCTGTTAAATCACCTGGGTAGTTTCACCTTGAAGAATGGATGGGACAGGTGGAAAGTCAGTGGAGAAGCTTTGTTCAAATATATGTTTGAATTTCACTTTTCTGTAGTTATGCCTCTAATTTCTTATTTAGCTTTGCCAAGTGTCAGTATTTCTGACCTGATAATCTCAGGAGATTTTGAGGGAGAGCTGTAACTACTTTGCAAATTGCTGGAGAATCTGCTATTGAAGCTTTTAGGTGCCTTTTTCATGTCTCGTTTGTCTGTCCTAACATTTCTGACTTAGTAATGGGATTTTTTTTTTTTTTTTAAACAGATCAGTCATTGTGGGGGAAATCTTATCAAAGGGCTGACTTCATCAAAACATACTCTGGCCACACTGAGTGTTCGATTTTCAGCAACATCAATGAAGGTAAGAGCAAGTTCCTGCTTCTGGTGAGTGTTAAAAGCATGTGCAAAACCAACATGCACAATGTGGAAATATCCATTTGGAGTCCATGCAGTTTTCTGAACTGCCTATTGCAGGTTCTCTTTTTAAAATCATGGGACTGTAAGTGTTTACAGTTAACCTTACAGAATCTCAAGTTTAAGTGAAGGCAGTGTTTGGATGTGTCCCTTCACAGGGACACTTTTGATGCTTGCTTACATGAGATTGTTGGGATAGTTTCCAAAACCATTAGCTTTCCTTGAAGATGTAAGTCTGGTATTGGTGTGCTTCTGTTAAACAGGAAATCCTGGTGCCTGAAGCCTCTGAATTTGATCAGTGGGAGCCAGAGGATGCGCTGGACAATTCAAGTTGTCCAGTGACAGCAATTATCCCAACCTGGAGAACTTTAACGACTTTGGATATGAGTCACAATAGCATCTCTGAAATTGATGATTCAGTGGTAAGAAATTTTTCATTTGTGGAAAAAAGTACGACTTGTCTGTGACACATTATACACAGCAGGGATTTTGTATTTTCTCTGTTGCTTTTTCTGAAGAATTTTCAGTTGCGCTTTATGTTGGTTAACTAGTCAAGTTAATGCTGAGATTTGTTCTATAAGAGCATCATTTCCTTTGCTGCAGGTGAATAGTTTTGTCATTTTGTGTTCTGTAGACAACAGAATACTGACTTTTTGAAACCTGCATTTACTGTTTGCCTTGGCCTTAGGCCACTTAGCAATTTTTTTTTTTTTTTTTAAAGTAAAAGCACCTCATGGGCTCAACTTTGGAGTTGTTGTCAAGGCTGAAAGCTTCCTGCATTTTTGCAAACCTATGACTTGCTGGCAGCTTTCTTGACATCAAAACAGTATGAAGAGCATGAAAATAAAATCTAGGAGTATTTTGCCAGTACTTTAGAATTTTATTTTGCAAATTAGTTATTAAGAAAAAAGTTAGCATTCATCACAGGGACATGGTAAAATATGAACACAGCTTTTTACTTGAGCTTCCCTTGTGAAGCAGGAACCAGTTATATGTGTAACTTAACCAGACATCATAGACTTGGAGCATAATTACCTTATTCATGATTTTTTGTGATGTAGATTCAAGATGCTTCAGGTCTGTGTCCAGGCCTTTACTATAAGACAAATCAGTGCTGAGATTACAACCAAAATAAAGCAGATGCAAAACATTGGTGTCAGAACACAGCATCAAGTTCTAGGTTTGAGACCTCCAAAAGTAAAAGGTTTTCTGAGTTAAAGAGCCCTTTCAGCAGGCTTGTGTGACCTTGTAGTTCTTGGCTGGTGTAACTGGAACATGGAAACAAATCACTCAGCTTATTTTGGGTTTTGGTACTATTGTCTTTATCCAGGCTTCTGTGTAACATAAATCTCCTAGTTTATCTGTTTGATAAGACCAAAGCACCATTAATGAATTTGATCTATAGTTAGTGGGAATAAACTAGGATAAATTATTTGTCTTCAGTAAGAAACCAGATTTCAGATTAAAAATTAACAGTGCCCCTCAGAATAACCTGGTTTTCTTAAGAGCAGGAGTCAGCACTTTGTCACACCAGGTCACACAGAATGTTTTCTTAATGCCAAAAGCTGGGAAGAGAGACTGTGTTGGATGACACCTTTCCTCTGCTTTTGTTGGTCAGCAGATATTGAAGGAAGTATGGCCTGACTTAAAGCTAAAGTGCATTTAACACATTTGAGTTTTTTCCCTTCTAGAAATTAATTCCAAAGATTGAGTTTCTGGATTTGAGTCACAATGGGGTATTTCTGGTAGAAAATTTACAGGTAAGTGATGCATTTGAAGGTGATTTTCTTACTCAACTACCGGAGACCTTAGAACACAGATTTTCATGCTTCAGAATTTTGTTGCTCATCTTCATGGAGAATAGTTTAAGCCCAAATAGCTTCTTCTTTGCCACATCAAGGTCTCTTTAATGGTGCATTTCTTACCTGCTCCCGGATATTTTAATTTCTTTGCCAATATTGACATACAACGTTTAGTTCTTAACTAAATTCATTCCCTGCCAGCTGTATGTGTGGGTTGGTAAAAGTGCAGTGGAGGAAATGTCATTTCTACAAGCTTGAACCTTTTTAATGAACAATTTTGTGTGATGTTTCTCATGCTATATAGTGTCCAGCATGAAAACACTGTTGCATAAAAAAATGAGCCTGTCATAAGATAGCATCTTTGATATTGTTCAATTTTAATTGGTGTATGACATTAATTTTCTGTGCTGTTGTAGCATCTGTACAACCTTGTTCACCTGGACTTATCCTACAACAAACTTACATCCCTAGAAGGTGTTCACACAAAACTGGGAAACATCAAAACTCTGAATTTAGCAGGAAATCAGCTGGAAAGGCTGTGCGGTCTTAAAAAACTGTACTCATTAGTCAACTTGGATCTGAGCAACAACAAAATAGAACAGGTAAATGTTGACTTTTGATATCAAATTGTGTGTTAGATCACAAACGATTTTTTTCTTTTAGTGGATCAAACTGCAGAAAGTAAAAGTGACTGTAGTGGTTTTTCCTGGTTGTTGTATGTATGTAATCTATGCAAGATATGCTTAGTCTGGGTGCTCATTTTCATTTTGCCAGTCAGTATTCATGCTTTTATTCAAATACTTCCAGATTGATGAAGTGAAAAATATCGGCAGCCTCCCATGCTTGGAAAAGGTGGTGTTATCCAGCAATCCACTGAGCATCATCCCTGATTACCGGACCAAAGTTCTTGCGCAGTTTGGAGACAGGGCCTCAGAGGTGAGCCCCAGTGCTGCTCTTCTAATCCTCTTTTTAGCCTGGTGAGGAACATGGTGCAAATGTTCTAAAAACCTGATGAGTTTTTACTGTGCACTGGAGGTGGTGTTTAGAGAATGAAACCTTATTAATGTTACTCTCCTGTGCTGCTGAATCTAAATGCCAGTTTTCCTTGCCCTCACTGGGTAACAGTGTGATAGTAGGGAACACTGTTGTGCTGGAAGGATGTAAAACTTACCAAACGTTCCTGAGTTTGCACTAAATTGATGTTAACTCAGGGTCTAGTGTGGTAATTGTTTTTGTGTAATGATTACAAAGATGCACATGGTTTGCATTGAGCTATGGTAATTTTTGATTATTCAATTAATAAAAAAGGCAGAATGCCTTGTTTTCAATACTTTTAGGTGTTTTAACATTTTTTTTTAGGTTTGTTTGGATAACATTGTTACCACAGAAAAGGAACTAGACACAGTGGAAGTGCTAAAAGCTATTCAAAAAGCAAAGGAGGTGAAATACAAACTGAGCAACTCTGATAAAAAGGTGAGTCTGGTGCTGTGAGAGAAGCAGAATGTGCCACATACCAAAGCTTACAAAATTACTTCTACAAGTGAGATGTAAGCAGAATGCACTAAGCTTTCCTTAGCGCTAAAGTTTTTTGCTTTCTTTGTGCTTTAATGTGGTTTGAACTTCTAATGTTTGCCTCTTTTTCCTATTTAGTTTTCAATGCAGTTTTGGTAGTTATCTGACCTTCCTTTTTTGGGCTGGCTTGGGAGAGAGGAAATGGGAAGAAAAGATAAAATGATGTAATGGTGTACACAATGAATTTGCAGTCGGCCTTAACAGCCATATTTTGTATCTTATACAAGTATTGCAGAGCTGTGATTTTACTGCTTGCATTGCAGAGTACTGAAATTACTTCCCCAAACTTTCTTCCTGTGGGTATTCAGCAGCGGGAGAGAGTCAGAAATCTGAATTCTCCTTGCCTTCTCTCATACCTGGCTGTGTGCTGTGTAGTTGGTTAGTGTTGGTTTGGAAATAAACTTAGGGACAACAGGTTCTGTCCCTACAATGCAGAAATCCTGTTTTCATTCTTTTGACTTGTGAAACTGCCAGTTCTGTCAATACAGTGAGTAGTCAGTGATCAGAATGACTTCACTAAGAATTCATTTAGAGGAATTCCGCTTAGTGTGACAATTGAAACTTAGAGGAGGTGACTACCTGGCCCCCCGCCCCACCCCA
>VZRN01004188.1:440257-451568 GCA_013397935.1 Dasyornis broadbenti
CCCCACCCCCCAAAAAAAAAAAAGCTGGCACTAATTTTCCTATTACTAAAATTGAGAGAGCTTGTATAGACTTATTTTAGTTCAGGATCTCATGTGTCCTGTGTATTCAGGTTTTTTCTTTAATTGCTGCATACTTTCTTTATTAGATCAGTGAGGACTCCAGGCTCACTGCTGCCAGCTCCAAATCAAACTGTTCTTCTCTTACTGTTCGTCCTTCCTCTCCCTCTCTGCCTCGTCCTGTCAGCTCCAGCCAAGGTAATCATGTATGTATCGTGCTGCTGGGCTGAGCCTCTTGGTTCTGCTTTGCTAAGCTGCATTGATATACATGAATATTATGTGCATGGATATAGGGCTTTGAAGACGAGCACAAAGACCTGTTAGAATTGGCTTTGAAAGTGAAAGTTGTGTGTAATGTGACTCAGCAAAACCGACCTGTTGTTCCCAGTAGTGATAATTACCTGGAGTCAAAGTTTGGGTACAAGACTTCTTACTGTGTCACCCTGCAGAGGACTAGATACCATTTCCAGGTTTAGAGCCATGACTTAATGGAAAACTGTGACATCCACAGATATATTTGAAAATTGCTTCTCTACCCATTCTTGGTCTGCAAAATGTCAGCTCAAGCAGCATATGTTCCATTAGTGCTTTTTGCAAGAGCTGCGTTTCTGTAACACCAAAGGGAAGACAGAGAAAGGAGATGAGTAAAAGACACTTGTGGGATTGGTGTTGTGGATGAGGTTGTGTTTTCAGCGCATCTGTTGTGCTCTATAGTACCTGCTGACCTCACCTCAAGTTTTTATACTGTGTTTCAAATGAATGTGCCTGCTGCATTAGGAACTTAGAAGAATTGCTGAATCTTCCTCTTTAGCCATAGGACTGACTTACGTGAATATTCGCTGAGAAGAGATATTTTCTGGTTTTGGCTTTTGTCTGATTGAAAAGTGCAGCAGAACATCTATAATGAGAGAAGACTTTGTACCCATTTAAATGAGAAGGAATTATCTTCTCAATTGCTTGGGGTGGGACAGCTTCCTCTTACCATTAAATCAGTGGATTGGTGGAAGAGGGAGAGAAATATCCCCAAAAAGCTTGATCTTTGACACAAATCTGTTGCTGTGACTTCTGCAAAATCAGCAGCAGTTTCTTAGTTCACGCTAGAAAAATTAAATTGTTCTGACAGCATTTGATTAAGGGACAGACACCTTGATACAGATTTAGTTGCTATTTATGTACTTTGCCTTTGTAGCCCTCCTAGATCGTATTTCATCTGCAGAAAAAATGCCAGTTTTTCCAAAATTAAGTCAATTCTTGCTTTAAAGTATTAAGCATTTGACAAACTGTCTCAGTGCTGCAACTATATAACAACCTGCAGTTTTATACAGGACTGGCTGTAAAAATACATGTCAGCAACCACTGGGACTGTTTAAGTTATTTATCAACAGATTTTTTTCTACTGCAATAAATATTTAGTAGCAAATGAGTCTTGGGAGAAAAGAAAACATAGATCTTTCTGAAGGACTTCAGAGTTCTATAGAGTGGCATAAGATTCAAGATTTATTTACTGTAGTCCTTTTCCATAAGGTTCCTTCAGTAGAATTATGGGGAAGGCTTTTATAAATAATGGGAAAATGAGGACTGTGCAGGCTATTTCTCAGCTTCAACAGTGGGAATTGAACATTTGCTACAAATCTAACTATTAAGGGTTATTTTCAAAATACTGATTTTTGAGAAATCTGTTTTTTAAAAAGTGGAAATATGCTAGACAATTAGTTTCTCTGTTAGACCTTAAGTAATGAATAATGGAATTAATTTCCTGATACGCTATTTCTATGAATTGTTTTCTCTGCATTTTCTGGACACCATCTGTTTCCGTAACATATTATTCATACTAAATGTCATTGGGAAATGGCTTATGGAAAAAGATTAAATATTGATATAGGAAACAGAAAATAAAAAATAATGCTGTCATGCTCTGGTTTTCCTGTCAGTTTGAGTTTCCTTGTTGCTAGCACAGTATTTTGTTCAAGTAATAAATATCTCTTGTGTTTCCTCTGACCATGAGATGTCTTGGTGCAATCTGCTGAACTATACCATCAGTCCAGAAAGATACATACAGGAGGTTTTATGCTCAAGCCAGAAACATATCCACACTGTAATTTTGTTGTTTATTTGCATATTTAAATACTTGAGCTGGCTGGCTCAGTAGCAATACTGAAAATTGATTTGCTCTGTTGTGTCAGTTTGATGCTATGAATATCAAACTGGCAAAAAGTCAAATGTCCCTGAGAATGCTGGCTTGTATTCACTCATGATAAGTTTTTACTGATGATTCAGCTTTGAACCTTTGAAAAAGGTTCCAAATAAGGTGAGATAATATCTCAAGTGGCATTTGAGAGCCCAGAGTCTCTGTCTGGTTGAAGGTCATACATAGCTATGACAGATGTTGCTCAATTGAAGCATGCAATAATTTGGGAATGTGCTACGAAATTCATGAAGAGCGTTCTGCCAGCCTAGCAGCTGACTAGTTCTGTTAAAACTGAATTGCGTGACGATTCCTTACACCAGACGTTGAGATTCAAATTGATCATTAGTTTGAGAAAGAAGCTGCAGCAGTCTTTAATGCAACTTTCAGTTACTACTCTAATTAGACTAAAGTTCTGCTTGCTGTTTTGTCTTGGCTATTGTGCGAAGACAGCCTTTAGCTTTAATGGTTTGTTACTAGACCTTGATTATACAGTTTTAGTTCCACTTGATTGGCAGATATTATTAGACATTTATATTTGTTTTACTTCAGTGATTTAAAGGGCTCTTTATATTTATTCTAGAAATAATTTGTGAAGAAACAGTCCTAGCCAGCAGTTTTTTGCAATCCAGTGGTTCGACTCCTACAGACCATACAGTTCCCCAGAGACGCTTTGAAATACCAGACTCCAGATGTCGAATTCAGGTAAGTGCCACTCTTCTGTTTATATTATTGTATTTTAAAATGCTTTTGCACTTATTTCTGATGTTAAACTAGAAGTATCATAGTAATCCATAGCAAAGGATTCATAGAGCTATTTTAATGGAAAAGGAGGCAGCGCCAGATTTGATTCAAGGAGGTTTGGTCCAGCTTACAAATTAAATGCAAAATCCAAGTTTGGCAGAGTTGCAGAGAACTGTTGCCACTATGGCTTTGAGATTTTTCCCAGTGCTAGAATCACATCCCTTAATAGCCATTTAGGTACTGAGTGTAAGAATTGTCTTATCATATGAAAGTATCCGTTTTTGAAAGGTGATTCTCTTGCTGATAGAGTGGAAGAACCTTCTCCCAGTCAATAGGCAATGCCTTAATTTGTCTTCTTCAATCTCCTCCTGCCTGATAACTTCTGTTTTGTGATTTCATTTGTGGTATTGGAAGCACGCTTCATACGCATGGCTTCAAGCAAGACCTGGGGGTGTCTCTTCCTTTGCTACCAGTGTAGCTGGTCTTTGTCAGGTTCCTTTACCTTTTGGCTTCATGTTACACTAATTCAATAAAAGTTTGTAGAGTGCTGAAATGCCTGAGTCACAGGTTGGGTCTGTTATCAGGTCAGCAGCAGAGCTCATTCTTTTTCTGCCTTAATTGAATGTCCAGCCTAAAGCAAACAGTGTTTGTGGGTCCTCATCAAAGGATGGCTGTTCAGCTGCCCATGAGTACAGCAGGACTTGGCCAGCTTTAAAAAGCATGAGCCAGCATTAACTTTGTTTCTCGTGTATGCTAAATTCTTAAGTAGTTTACAACTTTTTGATGTTATTTTCTTCTCCTTAGGCACCTGCCTCTTTATTGGATTCATGCAAAGAGTACGGTGGTGGTCATCATGTGTGGTAAGCTACATAAATAAATTCTGGTTTAAATCCTTGTTAGCTTTTGGATAGTAACAGTGGGTACTGTTTTCGTAAACCTAGCCTTTAAGGTAAAACAGTCTCTTTCATTGTATTCTGCCTCTATTTTTTGGAACCAAAATACGATGTGTAGTGTTTTTAACCTTTGAACCCTGGAATGCAGTTGGTGGTTTCAAAACCAGCAATAGCTGTACTGTCTAATCCTTAGCTCATAAGGGTGTGCCTGCTGTGGATGGGAAGGGAGAGATGACTTGACCAATGTAGTTGTTATTTTCTATAGAATTACACACTACCAGCCTTTATAATCAATGGCTGTGCTGTACAAAGATGTTTTACAAAATTACACTGATTTAACTGTATTAACAAAAGCAAATACCGAAGTTCTGAGAAGTAGCAGCATGAATTGTAGGTAACTATTAGGTAAGTGTTATTGTTTTTAAACTCAGGTTTGTACTTATTGTGGCTTATTCTCTCTTTTGAAGTTTGGAGAGCTCAGAGGAAGAACACTGTGTGGTGCCTGACCCCTGTAACACCATCATCTTGCCTTTTAATTGTATGTCCTACACTGCCACCAACCAAGACTTTATCCAGCACCTTTCTGCATCCATAGTGCAGGCTGTGCAGAAATCTGCCCTGTCCCTCACAGAGAACAAAGAAAGCCTTCCGGGTAATTCCACAATCACAGACAAAGAAGATGGATATTTTGAAATGGGACTTCATGAAGGAGATCAGACTTTTGAGTTTAGCACTACTTTGGATACTCAGTCATCTGACAACATAGCAATGGAGAGTGTTGACATAGTCAAAATTCTCTGGAGTTTTTCTATTCACATTCATAAAGGACTCAGACAGTTTGCTTCCTGTTTGGTTTTGACCGATGAGATGCTAGCTGTGTTTGAGATTCCTCCTCAGGAATTGAGAGGAAATTGCCAGCACATCCCTTCTGCCTTGAAATTAATGCTGTGTTTTCCATACACTGATCTAATAGAATTTGGCTTTCTCCTGCCAGAAATCTGTTTAACTCTGAAGCTGAAAAACAGTGACAACTGCTTGTTTATTGTATCAGACTCACAGAATCTTCAAGACTTTTATTCCTGTTTACAAACGTGTTGCTCACAACACTACACATCAGTGTTACCAAGCTCCACGTGGTACTGTAGAAAAGCAAACCTCCAAGAATTTCTCTGTCAGCTTATGGAATTGAATTGCATTTCAGCAGAAGATGTTGAAATAAAAGGTTGTTTCCCAACATACCTTGTTTATGGGAATAAAACCAATGTTCAGAAAGTCTTGCATCAACCAGAGTCAGCTGGCAATAACAAGGAATGGTCAAAGAATGTTTTGTGTTCTGCACTTTATACTTCAGTTTATAAATCTTCTGACCAGAGTCCCTGCGTGGTCCATCCATGTTGGATATGTCTAACACCCCAGCATTTGTACATAGTAAAGGTGGATTTCAGTTTACTGCCAGGTAAATGGGTAGGCACAGAAGAGTTGGGAAGTGTATTTAAGCTGAATAGAATTCCGTTAGCATCACTCGTGTTGCATCCAACTCATGGTGCCACCCAGCAGAAGGGTTCATTTTTGGATGGACACGTGCTGGAGTTGCTCGTTGGATACAGATTTGTTACAGCAGTGTTTGTTCTACCTCATGAGAAATTCCACTTCCTACGAATCTACAGTCTTTTAAGGACACTCCTGCAGGATGTTAAGACTATTATTATTTTCAAAGCTTCAAGCAAATTGGATGCTGTAAGAAATCATGTTGTGGAGGCAAACAGACAAGGTCAGGCAGCCAGGTAATGGTTCCTGTGAAAGGTCTCTTGCATGGTGCTTGGTGTGGTCTAATGCCTGTGTTTGCAGCTGTCATTGTGATTGGGTTTGGTCTGTGGTATTGATGAAATACTTCTGCATTGTGCTAGTCTATAGTGAGTGTGAATGGTTATCCTGGACTGTGGCAGTCTACCATTTTTTATCTGTTTTGTTGCTGCAATATGAAATACAATTTCTAATGGAAGGAAACTTCCTATTTCAAGTGCCTGCAGGCTGAGGTCATGGCAGCTTGACGGCTATGCTCAAGATATTAAATTATTTAACTGTTAAAAATGGAAGTTACCTGGTTTTAATTTTTGAATCAAATAGGGGAAAAGCTGTGTAGATCCTTACATTTTGATTATGTGTGTTCTGGATCTTTTCTAGTTTTTGCAAGCCTCATCTGACACTGTCATCCTTATACCCGTCTGAGTTTCTCATGCAGAAGATAACAGAAGACAACCAGATTCCTGTTCACCTTCATGTTTCTGTGTCACTGCAGTACGTGGCTGGGCTGAAGGGAAGAGCCTTGGTTGAATTTTTCCATAGCAACATTGCAGAGGTATTATGTCTACTCTAAGTGTACAAAAACATGCCTTGTGACCTCTCTGTACTACACAGTATCTATAAAAACTTTGCTGATCAAACTTAGCCACAAGAGTTAGGCTCTGAGAAACCTGAAGCATTTTGATCAAAAATCTGTGTGTTATTCCATTTTGGGTTCCCTGCTACAGCAATTGGGATCCTGCAAAGGATATTTTGCCTTCAGGATCTGTGGTGCAGAAGAGGAGAGTATATTAATGTATGTCTTGAAGATATGATTGCTCCAAGAATGTTCCTCTTTTTTCTTTAAAGTGACAAAAGGAGAGAAAATAACAGGAGTGAAATTATTTTATGATGGTTCTTAGCTAATCAGTACATAGGTGTTCTGACTCATTTTTGTAATATTGTGCATGATTACAACATGTGCATGGCTGTTGGTACCCCAGAAACATGAGCAGATAAACCTAATTTCTGAAAAAGATGAAAGTCTGTCTGGGGAACATCAAATTGAAAAGTACAAATATTTCCTGAAATTTGTGATGCATCTTTTTGAGTGATAAGTCATTATGATCTGAGTATAAATGTCAATGAAAAGCTTGAGAAATAGATACTTTTTTTTATTCCCTTACCTCCCTTCCAAATGTTTTGAGTAAGCACAGTTACAAGCTGTGCTTCTCTTTTTATATCAAGAGAAGCCAATGCAAAAAGCAGGTGACTCATTTAAGGGTTCACTGTAAGTTAGAAGCTGGGAAGAGGCCTGGTTGGAGCAGCAGCTGTAGTGGCAAGCTGTGCTTCTGTCCTCTCATGAGGGTCTTTGAATCCAACTCTCAGGAGCATCTGAAGGCTCAGCAGACTTGTTGAGGCTTGGGAGGCCACTGCTCAGCTGTTGATTAAAGTTTTGACTGCAGTGTCTATTCTAAAACGTCTTTCTTATAAACTAGATGTTTTTCTGGGTTTTTTCTAGTTTTGGTCAGAAAACAGGGAATAATTAGCTCATAATAGAAAAATAATTTTCTTCTATAGACACAAGGTATTTTCAGTGCTGCCATTGTGGCCTCATTTAGCAGCCTTGGGCTGAACTACTTCTCTTTGACTGGAGCATGTTCTGATGCTTAAGATTTTGAAGTTGTTTCTCTCATGGTCTAAAGTTGCCTTTAAGGCAGTGAAATGATCTGAAATACCAAAGTGTGTTTATGAAATAAAATGTACATCTTAGGTGGAAAATGAAGAGTTGAGACACCTCATGTGGTCTTCAGTTCTCTTTTACAAGACTCCCAATATGGAAGTGATGGCTTGTGTGCTTCTCTCAACAAAAGCTATTTACTTTCTGTTGGATGATTCTTTCATTCATGCAGATGAGCACCAGTCAGGTAAAAGAGTTATTTTGATCCTTTAATCAGGTTACTGACTTAATCCTTCTCTGTGTGTTTGTCTTCAGTTTAAGTACCAATTTTGGTCAATACTCAGACTTCCTAGTTGAAGGGGTCAGTATTTGCATAAGACTTTTGTGTTCAAAAAACGAGGGTCTTGAGTCAAGTCTGCTTCTCAGACAGACCCTTTTAGCTGTCATTGTATCTATGCTTTTCTCTGATGTCATTTCATAGTCCCTTTCATAACTAAAATGGAAAGGGAAGAGTAATGAATCTCATGGTGTGTATTCAATTAAAGTGTGTTCTTAATGCATTTGCTGATTTAAATCTGGTATGCAACAGATGTTTCAAGAAATGCTGATAATAAGATTTGCTTGTATTTTTCTTGAGAAATTATTAGCCACTGTATCCAGTTTTTTAATTTCTTTCTTCAGGTGTGAGATAATTATAAGATTTTAATGTAAAAATCATGTTTATGGACAGAATAATACTCTTCTTTTGACTTTTTTTTCATATATACTTCTTTAACAGATTTTTGGAACAAAGAAAACTCAGATTGTGAAAATAGTTCTTTCCACCTCTCATGCTGCTTTGTGCTAAAACTTAATGACCTTCAGTCAGTAAATGTTGGCTTGTTCGACCAATACTTCCGAATTACTGGTGAGTACATCTTGTGCTTTAAGTTTTTCCAGTTCTATTTTGTTTTAGTCTTTTTCAGATAGATGCCTGTCTTTATTAGTGAGATGGAAGACAGTATTTTTTTGTTGCTTCTTTTTCTTGAGTCCCTAGAGCAATATTTGAATCATAAGTGCATACTATATTTTAAAATGAAGAGGAATTATGTATTTTTTGAGGGATTTGTAAGGATTCTGTTGTTGTTTTCAAGAATTTGATGCATGTTTTCAGGATAAATAATCCTTGAAAAAAATCTTTTCTGATGACAATTGCATGTTGGTTCAAGAAATGATAATTTCAAGTACAGATTAGTGAGTGAATTATATTCTGTGTTCTCTTCAGGACATTCTGCAGAACAAATTGTCACCTGCCTGACAAGGGACAGTTACAACACTCACACCTTCATACAGCAGCTTATGGCAGTCCTGTCACTGCTTGCACGCACTCCTTCACCTGAACCAGTAGATAAGGACTTCTACTCTGAATTTGGGAGTAAAAACACAGGTGAGTGGTCTTTTCTACGTGTCATGAGTTATTTAGGTATCATACTTATGGCTTCATCCAAACTCTACTGAGAACTCTTTTGAGGGACATTTATGCATCAGTCATTTCCCATTTGATACTTAACCGAACTCCCTGACTTTAATTATCCTAGATGTGCCCTATATGAATGGAATTGTTGAGTGTAAACAGTCAAGTGAAGGTAGTCATGGCTTCTTGAGTTCACCCTGGACTGATGTGGTTAGAAATTTGCAGAAATGTATGTTGGTAATGCAAGGACCGCGGTAGAGACCTGCAATCCAAATAAAATTATTCCAATATTGTTTGTAAGCAAAATCATGGATGAATAGATACAAAACTTGAATTCTTGCAGCTGCAGCCAGCTGCCAGAGGTTGTTGCTTATCCTAGTACATTAAGAAGGTGTTGTATAGCACTAAATAGAGATATAAATAATGTATGTTTCTTGCAGGAAAAATGGAGAATTATGAACTGATTCACTCTAGCAGAGTAAAATTTATTTATCCGAATGAAGAGGAAATTGGGGACCTTGCTTTTCTAGTGGCAGAGAAGATGGATGTTTTGACCAATCTTCCATCGCTCAACATCCTTCTGTACGTGTTGGCATTTCAAGTAAATCATGTTGAAGGATCTACTCAGAACACTAGTTCACTTCAACCTAAAACACTGATATTGACCAGCTCTGATTTGTTTCTCTTTGATGAAGATTATATCAGTTACCCACTACCTGAATTTGCGAAGGAGCCACCACAAAGAGATAAGTATCAGCTCACAGATGGAAGACGAATCCGAGATTTAGATAGGGTACTCATGGGATATCAGACATATCCACAGGCCCTTACATTTGTGTTTGATGATGTTCAGAATCAGGATCTGATGCAGAATTTAACACTGGATCACTTTGGAGAAACTGATAAGGGATTTCCAAAGGGAAATTCCAGACAAGAGGGCAGCAGGAGCACAGAGATCCAGTGGTACATTTTTATCCCAAGTGCTGAAAGCAGGGAGAAATTAATTTCATTGCTTGCACGACAGTGGGAGATCCTATGTGGCAGGGAATTGCCTTTGGAACTCACTGGTTAGTTACTGCACAGCCAAGTGATTTCAGTGTGTATTATAATGTAAAGCACAGTGTTTAAGTAGATAGCACCTGTCAAGTTCTCTTTGTTTGAATGAGGAGCTGACCTGGACTCCCTTCCTCCCTGGTGCAGTGAATATGTAATAGTACATAGAAATACTCTGAAGTGTTACCTGGGGACTGAACTTCTTGTACAGTCTATTTTTTATGCAGTAGTATATAGTGAAAAAAAACCCATGAGACATCCTGGGAAACTGTATGGAAAAATTAAGGAGTCAACACTAGATATTCTGTCGTCTGGGGCTGTTAAGGTTTCCACTATTTTTCTGTATATATCAGTCTTGCTGTTCTATACAAATTCTAATGTGTAAATAAGGGTAAATGCTTGTGTATGTTCAAGTGCAATGTTCTTTGTACAAGAAGTATTTTGGGTATGCTGCTAATGCTTATTATTTAATGATCTTACAGTTTTACATGTTTTTCTTTGAGGCCAAGCGTAATGATTTGCTGCCAATCATGAACTTAACAGTAAAATTTGAGCCACAAGCAGGTAACAAATTTTAATATAAAACTATTTTCACAGGCATTCATTTTCATTATCTAAGGATAAAAGGTAAACATCCCCTCAATATCATCTTGAAAGTGGAAAGACCCAGACCCAGTGTGGGTATATCAGCATTTTGTCAACAAATAATGGATTTGTATCTCTGAAAACGAAGTCTTTCTTTTGCCTATCTTGTCAATACAAATAAAGTGTAATTTGACAGTTTTCTTTTGGCTTTGTCTTTATTCAAGTTTATATCTTGTTTGCAGGATACCATATGGCAGTTCAGCAGCACATATTCTGTTCCTAGAGTGCATTGTAAAGTATGAAATGTGCAGCAAGATGAAAAAAGAAAATAGTTTATTCTACTATAACAAGATGGTTAGTCCAGAAATACAGCTGAGTCATGGAAAGTGAGGATCTGCAGCTTCTAAACACAATTTGAGGATTTATTTCAAGAACTTTTGTTTCTCCGTTAGATGTTAGGGGTTTGCTTTCTAAGCTGTCATGTTTAACTTGACTATGACTGTGCCCAACAAGTTTTAGCCTCCCCATTCACTATTCCAAAGACAAATATTAAGACTCGGAAAAACGGTGTTTTATATCCAATGGGATTAGGAAGGGATGAACAGTTTTGATACTTATGTGGCAGCTGATGCTGCTTAAAACCGATGTGCCTTAAACACAGAGAAATCTGGGCTGGGAAAGCCCTCTGGGGGTCCAACAGTCAAGTTTAAAACAGGGCAATCTTCAAACAGATTGCTCAGGGCCTTGTCAAAACAAGTTATGAGTTTTCTCCAAGAATGACAAGTCCACAGTGGATTTGGGAATTTGGTGGTTTCATGGAGTATTTTTCCATGCTGTTGCAAAGCTTGGCTGTTTTTTTTGTTGTTGTTGGTTTTTTT
>VZRN01004188.1:451589-509205 GCA_013397935.1 Dasyornis broadbenti
TTTTTTTTTTTTTTTTTTTTGATTTCAGAAGCCAGGAATGTTGCAGTCAATGCAAGGATGACAAAGACAGAGGCAGCCAAAGTCAAATTGTATTGCAGGATGCAGTGGCGTTCCCTAAGCTAGCAGAGACGAGGAGCATAACTGGAGTGCAGCTCTGCTCCCAGGTTGGCAGAGGAAACCTAACCCCTTAAGCTTAGGCAGAACTGAACAATTAAGGTAGGTACTGCAGGCTCTTGAGGAAAACTAAATTTTCCTGTACTTTGGAGCTTTTGTATTCTCTGACATCTCAAGCTTCCTTATGTTCATGTAAGCTTAATTATCGTTGGGTAGAGAAGCTAATTTCTAAATTAAATATCCTAGGTATAAAGTAATTTAAAAGAAATTTTAGATCTTCACCAGTTCTTTCTGAAGTAGCTCTGTTAATGACTTATTAGTAATTGTCTAAGGTAATACTTGAGCCTGTGGCAACTTAAACAGTCTGATTTTCAAACGCATTTGAGAACTCACGAGATGAACAGATAATTTACAGTGTGGCCTATGGTTTAAATGAATACAAAGGGAATCTGTAAGGAGTCTTCTGGAACTGCCTGGGATTTTAGCCAGCATGGATAGATCTCTGTCTTTAATACGTGGGGTTGTACTTGTCCTTTCATCTGGGTAAGTCAGCCCTTCTTTCCGTCTTATAAATAAAGCCCATCCTGAGGGATGCGTTGTGCATGAGACAGACCAACATGAACATCTTAAGCATCTTCTGTAAAATCCAACTGTTTAAAGGTATTTTGATACACTGGTGGATATCAGAGAATCTTGTATTAGAATAAGCAGGCATAATCCCTTGCTTGTTACGTACTTTGAGCAGGCAAGGTCTCTTTTTCATATTTTATTGCAGAAAGAACACATCTGTGGTTAAATTTGAAATGACAGCCCAACCAAACCCAAAACAAATCCCACTCTCTCCTGCTGCCAGGTAGCTGACCACTTGCTGCTTTCATAAATCATAGAATGGTTTGTGTTGTAATCAAACTTCAAAGATCATCTCATTCCAACCCCCCTTCCACGGGTAGGGATGCCACCCACTAGATCAGTTTGCTGAGGGCCTTATCCAGTCTGAGCTTGAACACTTTCAGGAATGGGGCATCCACAGCTTCTCTGGGCAACCTGTGCCAGTGCCTCTGAGTGAAGAATTTCTTCCTAACATCTAATCGAAATCTCTTCTTTTTAATTGGAAAACATTCTCCCTTGTTGTATCACTATCTGCCCATGTAAAAAGTCCCTCATAAAATAACCCCTTTAAATACTGATATGGCTGCAGTGAGGTCTACCTGGACCTGCTTTTTTTCCAGCCTGAACAGCTCAAACTCTCTCAGCCAGTCTCCAGAGGAGAGATCCTCTGTGTTAGAACCTGCTGGAGTCAGTGCTTTGTGGCTGTGCACTTCCGTTCATTTAAGTGCAATATTAAGCTGAAAAATTTTATAAACTGTCATTCCTCAGTGCCAACCTGTTGTCTTTATTGTCTAATTTTAATGTAGTCTGTTGTTCCTAAATAGAGGGATTTAAGTGACTTTTTCTTGAAAATGCACAATCAGTTATCTTGAAACTAAACTGATTGCTTCAGTTCATAAAGATTTCCCAGAACTTTCCCCATTTAGTTTCTACAGAAAGCTCTGCAGAATGGAGTCGCTGTAAGCAACTGGGATTGCATAAAACAGTCTTGATTTCTTCTTCTCTTTTTGCAAGAGTACCACGAAGTGTATTTCTCTTTAGTAAGCCTTTGTCCTCAAATGCTTTACAGCTTCCAACCCTTGTTCAACATTGAGACAACATCTGAATAGCTGGAGTTATGGCCAGAATCACACAGAGGCAGGTGGGGAGACCTTTGTCAGGAAGGTGTCTCCTGAACTTTCAAACTTCTGTGTTCTGGCTTTGCAGCTGATGTAGATATTTGCTACCCTAGGAAGACCCAGACAATTAGTTTTGTTCAGTGTCATCACTAAGGATGTGGCCAAAGGTTTTAAAACTTCCCTTGTATTACAATTGAAAAATTGTAAATGAACCTCATTAGGAAGGAAAGTAAATGAGGTGTTGACCTGAGCTAAACTCTTTTCTCTGCAAAAAGAAATGAGTGACCTGCATTCTGTCTGTCCTGTGTCCATTCCCATGCTGCTTTACAGAACTCTGATCTGCCTGGCTATAGATGTACTGCACAGTGATGTATTTCCATCAGTCCCTCTGGCTTGCCTGCTTGTTCTTATCAGCTTTGATAAGGAGATGGCCTTTTTTAATTGAAGTAACACAAACTACTGCTGCATCTTACTTGCATTCTGATCAGGAAGTTTACTTCTGCAGTACTAATCTTCAAACATACCAAGTGCTAGGCAGAAAAACAGCAACATGAGGAAAGGCATGAAGTTGTGGCTCAGAGTAGGCACCAAGCCTCTGTTTCTGTCCCTTTGTCTCTGTGGATGTAACCAAATGGTCAGTTTCCAGAGAAGCTCTGTGGCAAGGTGGAGTGGATGGTAAATTACTTGCCTTGGCTCTGTAGTTTCTGAACAAAAGATTTCAATAGCAGGAAATTGCCCAATCTGGTCGGAGCTGCACACACTTCACAGAGCAGAGCTGGTGACCCAGCATTTTAAAACACGGTGTGTGGCACAGGCAGAGAGGCTGGAAGGGTTTGTAGCTTTATCCTTTGCCTTTACCCAGGTGGAGTTTTGGTTTTCTTTTCTCATGGAACAGGTTGAGTCATTTTTGCCAGCAGCTTCTCCATGCTGAACGTGTACACAATAAAAATGCCAGGTCTTAGATAAGCTGTGCTAGAGGACCCAACTTGTCATCAATGCACAAAGCAAAAAGAGGGAATTTTTCCCTGAGAGAGAGAATTCCTGCTGCCAACGGTCTGCTGATAACTGGGGAGACTGAGCCCACAAGGTAAATTAGTAGTGTTTTGTAGAAGTCATCTAGAAGTCAGAGCCAGAATTTTAACATGGTTCTGAGACCCACGTCTGTGACTTCTCCTGCTAAACCAGCCACCTTCTGTCTTGTGGGCAGGAGACACTTGACACTTGATAAGTCAATTTCCATGCTTTCCAAAACAAAAGCCCACGTGAAAAACCTTGCAGATAAATACACTGGCAGAAGATTGACAACTCCTACTGTTTGTTTTAAAATTGGATTTGCACAATCTCATTTCAATCAAACATTGACTAGGATGTGAACAAAACCATCCTACCCTGCCTGCACAGGGCTGTTTGTGTTCTGTCATCAGATCTTTACAAGCCTTGCCTGAATTTTCTCTTTTGATGAAGGCTCTCTGGCAAATCTCAGGGTCTTGCTTTATGAAATGTTGAGATTTGAAATACTTTGTAGAGATGCCTCTGAGCATGAGCTGGTCTAATATTGAAATGAGTGAGGGAATTGGGGTTTCTATTTGTTGGCAGTTTTGAAGAGAATTGGACAAAACAGTGGAATCAAAAAACTGATCCAATGCATTTTGCCTGGAGGTATAGATACCATCCATGAGAAAATACATTTATCTGCCTAGGAGGAATCCATCTATCAGAAGAGAACAGAAACAGTGTAAGTGGAGTAGTAATTTGTGCTTGTTTGTCTCATTTTTGCGCCCTGTTCTGTTTCTATGCTGGTGTTGCCATCTTTGATGAACTGATGACACTGCAAGCATCTTAGCACGTGTGCACTGAGCATTATTAATGGCTCTTGGGTACCCATTAATTTAGAGGTGGTTGGTGTTTCACCTTCCTACTCATTTCCAGAATCATGAATATCCAAAGTTGTTGCAGAGTTCGGTGTTCCAGATCCACCAGCAGTGATCAGCAAAATTTCCATTCTCTCAGAGCAGCCCATAGGCAGTGGCTGAAACAAGCTGCTTATGCTGTTTGTTCGGGAAAGCAACATCTAATAACAGATGACCTTTTGATTTTTCAGTTTATGCTCTGCTGCTGTACAATGACATTACTCACTGCTTGCATTTTTAGTCTTTGTATTGCTGTTCTATTGCTTGCCTTTAATTGAGATGAGGTCAGATAAGGAAGCTGGCTGTGATCCTTTTGATGTTGCTGTGAATCTGATTTACTTAATTCAGACAGGAATTTCACCAAGCATTTCTCTCCCTTCCTAGTTCCCCTGCAGTAGGTCAGATACAGTGATGATAAGCAGCAGTGCAAAGCCTTGGAATCAGCCTTTGTGTGTCTTTTTTTGCCCTGTACCATTTTGAGTGCTGAGCCATTTTGAAAAGTCTCTGAAGATCCATTAAAGAAGCCAATGCATCTTCAAGTGCCCCAGGGTGAGCTATTTTCACCTTAAAATCTTATCAGCTATGTGTGGATGCTGGCAACTTAATCCCTATGTCATAGCCAGCTCTTGGAAAACCCATCAACAATCTTCAACATCCTTCTGGAATAGCACAGAACAGAGAAGCAGCCTCATGCTTGTGTTTCCATGGCCAGCCTGGTGCCATGACTGTAGGCAAAGAAAGCACAGCTTCCATTCTCTACAAGAGTGGCCTCACTGTCCATTTGTGACTTTCCCATACCAACAGAGCTGGCTTGAGCTATGATGCCTCGTTTTGAAGATCTTCAGGGCACCAAATGGTTTCCAGAGCAGTCTGAGCCCTGTGCCCTTGACAAAGTGGTGCCAGTTGGGTAGCAACAGTCCCAGGGCTGCAGCTGTCCTGTGACAGGACAAGTGGGCTGAGCTGTCGGATTGAGCTGTGGGCTGGTGCTTCTCACATGGGTTGCAGTGGATGGTTGTGTGCCTTATCTGCTTCCTGTTAGGGCAGGATATATAACAGGGCTGTCTGTTCATCATGCTGGCTTTCCCTGCAGGATGAAGGCAAAAGCAAAGCACAGCTAAGGGTACCAGTAAGTACAGCAATTCCTATGTACCTCATGTGTTACAGCATGTGTGTCTTTGTGGGGATGCAGAGGCAAAAAAGTATTAATGCTCTCATTGTTTATGTAAACACAATAATAGCTCCCTGTTCTGGTTTCATTTAGGCATCTTCATGTACTATTAATGACTTGAAAATATGAAGGTCCCTCATTGCTTGGTGAGATCTGTTGCGAACAAGAAGCAGTCCTTCGACTGCTCAGTACAGTGGGCTCTCTTGGCAGTGTAGGGAGACAAAGGCCATATAAAATCTGTCAATAATCAATTCTTTGTAGTGTTCAAAAGGAGAATATAAATTGCAGACTGTACCTCAGGTTAGTGTGCATTTTTTTTAATGCTGTTTTGGGAGTTTCCTGGTCTGAGTACTATGGAAGTGCTCCTTGGATTCATCAAGCTGTCAGCAGAGTGTTTGGAAAATTATAAATTTTGCTATTGCTGCCATAGCACCTGCAAAATGTGAGGCTTTCCTTGCTGAGAAAGTCAACTACATTAAAAAACATCAAAGCCTGCCCAAAGTGCTTTATTGATGCAATATGCTCCATTCCTGCTCTGAGGCACAGACCATCGCTCATGTTGCTTTGTTCTTACATACTTTGGGATAGGCAGTGGTCGGGTCTACCTTCAATTTGAGGTGTTATGGACGTATTCACATCAGTGGCAAATGGAAATTAACTTACCCTTCGTGAATTTATGGTATTTAAGTTTGCCCATTGGATTTGCCTTCTGTTAAGCATACAGTTAACCTCTTTTCATTCCAATTAGTGGAAAACTAAGGATTTCCTTCCTTCTGTTTTGAACTGATATGTAAGAGGAAATCCGTAGATGTTCCTGTTTTGAGTAAACCTTTTACTGAGGAGTTCTGCTTGTTCATTTAAAAAAAGAATGGAAAGAAAAAAGTTATATTGATTCAGAAGTAACGCTAGAAGTAGCAGATCCATTTCTGAAGGCTTTGCAGCCAAAAAGCACAGTGCAGAAATGCTCTCTCCCTGTTTACTTTTAACCTCTGGTTTGTCTTGGATCTGATTCTTAGTAGGTGGTGTTATCTTACAGAAATTGCAGCCTCTCTCGCCACCCCTTTTGTGGAAAGGGTCCTGCCTGTAAAAGCATGAAAATGCATCCTCTTGGATTGCTGTTTTTCTTCTTAGCAGCATGCTTCACTCCCACAGCTGACTGCCAGAATCAGAAGGTAAGTCTGCGAGTCTTTGTTTAAATGTTCGTTGAAAAGTTCTTCAGATTTGGATGATTGTATGTTGGGAAATAGTCCTCTCCAAAAGTCATTTTTTCATTTGCATTTAATTAGGTGCAGAATAACATCTGTAGAAACTGTAGGGCTGTAAGGTATCTTCTCTGTAGTGCTAATTGAGGAACTAAAAATAAGGCTGAAGGGAGTTGTTTGAGTTTTAAATCAGATTAAATTTGTATCTGTGTTCAGCGTTGAACCTAAAAGTAGCAATATCAGAGGGAAATACTCAACATCTTTGTGTTCCGCTAGTTTCAGCATGTGGGATGGGAACTTAGTATCCATCAGGATGGGTCCATAAGTTTCCCAGGAGAGTTTTACTTTAAAAAAATGTTTACAATCTCATCAATTTGTTTCTCTGCAACAGCTTGTTTCAAGTATATTTTCCAAGAGCTCCCCAGTAAGGATTGTTGAATACTTTCCATTTTGTTTCAGTTATGTTGATTTTCTTTTGGTTCCTTCATCTCTGTTCTTGTGTTTAGCAGCAGCATCTGGGAGAATGTGTGATGCCTTTGTAGATCTGTTCTCTAGACTCCATGGTGAGGCAGCCCAGTTTCTGTGGGCTGGAATTCACACTAATTCACATGATATTGTCTTCTGCCATCCCCCTCCCTGGGTCCTGCTGTTGGAGGAATGAACTGGCCTGCTAAGCCAGGAGTTGTGGGGGGCATTTGGAAATTCCCTGGGGAAGGGAAACTCCCCATGGAGGGTTGTCTTGTCTTGAATGACACAGCAGGGCCTTATGGAGACCCGTGAGTCTTAAGGGCTTGATTTAGAAAAAAAAAGAGGACTGGAAAGATGCTTCAGTATCAGACTTTTGGGTGGAAGCTTTTGTATAGACCTTCTCATAAAAGGGCCATAAATGACTACTAGGAAGGCTCATAGGCTCATTAAGGTGACTTGAGCACAAACACGAAGTGTCTCTAGGGGTGGATTTCATTTGTCTGGGGATGTGGGTCCCAGGCAGACGGGTTCCAGATTGTATTCAGAGACATGGGCTCATGTCTTCAGCTGGTGTAAGTGGAAATGTAGGCCCCTCTGCTTGGAGACACTGTTGGTCTCTGTAATCACCGGGGACTCTGGCTTGGCATAAACAGTTACTTTATCAGGTACTGAGTACCCACTTCCAGAGAAGTGAAATGTTTTGAGTCACCTCTGGAGCAGTTTATTTAATCCAGGAATAACTCCCTTTTAGAGTTTGTCCCCCCAAAAGTTTCTTCTTTTTGGAGAAAGAGAAGAAACATTAGAAAGGTTAAATTGGGAGATAAGGATCTGATGAATCCTTCTCTGGTAGTTTAGGATACCCATTGGATCTGTTTGAAATAGAAATGCCGTGATTCCACAGGAGGCTTTTGTTGGCTCACAGGGGCCATTGAGAGAGAAGAGAGATTTTGTGCTTTTTTTCAGTGATGTTACCTCAGGGCTCAGCTTTAATGGTTCAAGCATGACAGCGAATTTGTTAGTCTGATTTGGTTTTTTATACCTCTTGCTATGGGCTGGGGAAGATGCAGCAGACGTGAGGACAATAAAAGTTTTTCTGCTGGGAGAAGGCCAATCCCAGGCTGTGCTGGAAAAGGAATGGAGGCAGGTGGGAAATGAGAAGAGTGGTCTCAGCATCCCCATGTTTCCAGCGCTCTGCAGCTGAGGTGCTGAAGAACACCCAGGGCAACAGTAGATCTTATGTCACCTGATCTCTGAGGTTGATTGTGCATCCTCATGCTGCAACGTGTCTTCCTTGAACAAGTGTGAAGGGTGTGTGTGTCCAGGAGCTGCTGCTCTGTTCAGCTCAAGTGTTCCTGAGAGCTTCTTGGGGAGCTGCATGACTATAATGACTCAAGCATGTGTCTACCGCTCTGTTCTGTAAAGGACAAATGCACTGGAAACTTGGTGATTCATGACATAATGGCTGTTTCCAGAACTGGCTCCCAGGATTGTTGGAGCCAAACACTGACGTCCAAATGTGTTTTTCTTTCTTCCTTGGGATTTTTGCTGTGCAGAAGGATTTGTGTTATGGTTTGGGAGGAAAAGATAAAGGGTGAAAATGAGGGGAATGAAACTAGCCCTTATGAAATACTTCCCAGCTTATTCTCTTGAAGTGAGAAACGAGCGCTTGAGGAGTGAGGGACATCTATTCAGAGAGGAGGGAAGGAAGGACTGCAGCATCCAGAAGCTTCAATATGTCTCATCTGAGTGCAGAGAGCAGTGGTTGCTCTTGCACAAGCATTTGAGTGCAGGGAGAGAGCACAGTCCAGCCCAAAAGAGAGAGGCACCCTGACTCTTAACTTCGTTTGGCTGCAGCTGGATGTCTTCTGCTTTAAAAGCTTCTTTTCATTTTGAAGATATTTGAAAGCATCACTCCTCCTTTTCTGTTCCTTTGTACACAAACTGTGACCCAGTCCAGGCTGATCAGAACAGTGACTGTCACCAGGCAGCCCCTCTGCATCACAGGGACAGACATTCCCTCTTGCTGCTTCCTTTCCAGTGGCTTCACACTTAGAAACAGCAAACATGAGCCCAAGGGAGCAGTGCATCTTTGTTTTCCATGAAGCTGTGCCCCAGGAGCCACGTCTGACTCAAACTTCTGTCTGTCTTCCATCCTCTCCAGAATTTGAGTATCTGGACTGTTGCATTTATGTCCTTTGATTCCCTCTTCTGCTTCCCTAAGAACAAAACTCTCCAGAAAATGACTGCTTCATCAGTTTTGTCACTCAAATAAGAAGGGAAATATTTTTTTTGATACTTTTCCACTCAGCTGTTTTCTTCCTCTTTCCTCCTGCCTGTTGCTGCTGACACAAGCATATTTCCTTATACAAAAGGGGAAGGTCTTATTGGAAAGCTGCCTAAAGCTTATGAAGTGTCCCAGTAGGGTAGGGGGGATTCCACAGTGACTGTCTTGTCTTAGAGGCCTGCAAGTAATTAAACATGCCAATGGGGAGGAATGACAGTCATCCACTTCTCTCGCTCTCCATCTCCATTGAGAAACGGAACCACATTGATGAAGGAAAGAGAAGGAAAATAGAACAATGTATGAATGATGGTGTCTTCCTCCACCATCATGACAGAGAATACATTTAATGGCCCTACTGTGTCTGATGCCTGAAAGTATAGATGAAATAGAAGGCTGGAGAATTTTAATTTACTGTTTTGTGCTCTGCTGTTTATGTGGTCTTTTTGATACAGATAGGGTTGTTCAGATACCAGATAAAGGTTTCTGGTATAATTCTAACTCACAGGAAGGCGTCCACATCTGTATTTCTTCCTCAGATATCTTCCCATTCCTTTTTCAGAGGCTTTGTCTCAGGGAAGGCTTAACCTGATGTTTGATGGGACTACAAAGACAGGAGCTGTGCTGTTCTGTGAGATCCATGTGCCTGGCTTCAGCTGGCTTCTTTCAAAAGCCTGGCTTTAATCTGAAGTCCTAATTAAGACTTGAATTAGCTGATTGGATGGGCTTCTTCCCTACCCCATCAATGGCACTGCTGATCTTTAAAGGCAGAGTACTCCAGAGGCAGCACCTTGTTTGTTCATCCGCATTGTGTCTTCTCTGTTTTGCTCCATGAAAAACGCGAGATCTCTGACTGCTCTGTGTGAGTGGCAGTGTAAGGAACAGCAAAGCTGCTCTGTTCTGCTGGATAACATCAGTAATGTTGGTGCTCACAGGAGAGGTAAATTTGGCGGATCTCAGATTGGTTTTGAGCTCTTTATAATGCAAAGGAGTCCTTGACATAATAGGTTCCTTGGGGATTCTGCTGCCAGGGGAATTGGAGGTTGCTGTATGGTAGGAAAGCCTCAGAAGCACAGCTGAAGTCAATATCCACGGGAAGGGCAACCACAGACACAGAAATAATTTTCTTCACTTTCTACTTGCAGCATTCTTGCATGGATGGCTGCAGAAGGTGGATCCATAAACATGAAAATGTTGAGAAAAAGCTCAACGACTCCAGTCAGAGGGAACGAGTCAGGAAACATTCCAGGGACATGTTCCTGTGGACTTGAGACTTGAAGGTTTTCTCTCAGGAGGTTTTCCTGACAGGGTCTGCTGGCTATCATCTGGGAGGGCCTTCCTGAGCTCTTGATAACTGATGGGAAGCCATGGGCTTCCTCCCTTGCCTTGAGGCAAATGTATGTGTTTGGGCTTAAGTTCAGAGGAAGCAAAGCTGAGATTGATGGGAATCCACATCAAGGAGTTCTGCAGACAGGAGGGCTGCTGCATTAACAGCATAGTTCAGGATTGACTTAAAAATTCCAGATCAAGGCCTCCTCCCAAAATTGGATCAAATGCTTTTATTTTTAGAAAATCCAGTGCCTGTAGAGGCAAAGTTGAGATGAGCTCTGTGGTTTTTTCCAGTCAAGGATCTTTTGGGGCATACACAGCTCATGCCTCCAAGCTTTTCTCTGTCATCAGAAGTGGCAAATACTGTCTTTTTTTAAAATTACCAAGGAGGTTCCCATGCAGTTGCTTGTTTCCAGAAGTTTAGAAATTCAAGGAAACGTTTTTGGAGCTAAGTCACGAGTTCTAATGACAAGTTGGCATGTGATGATGATCATTCACTCTGAGGCTGTACTTTGTTGTCTGCTCTGGCTGTGTTTCGTTTGGAGAAGCATGGTTGTGCAGGGGTGCAGGAAAGCCCTGTGAGGAAAACGAAAGCCCTAAAGTTAATCTGGTTGTGTGGAAGGACTTGTGCTGATTTAATCAGCAGCCATGTGATATACCCAAGTCTCATACCTGATCTTCATGCCAATGTTTATGGAGTCCTTCTCACCTGGGGTCAAGGCATCAAGATGTTGGGAGTGGTGCAGAGCACCTTTCCTTTTCATCCACCCGCCTGCACCTTCTTGAACACAATTGTCATGAGAAACATTTCTGTGAGCAGCTCCTGGCTCTGGGAAATAGACTGAACTAACACAATCAGCTCTGCAGAGCCATGGAACAGCAATGAAAAAGCCAGTGAACTGGATCATATCAGTGGCATGGAAAAGAGAAACGCTGTGTTGCCTTTTAATTCAGTGTCTTCTGGCAAGGGTTATTAATTTAGGGCTTGTCCTCACACACCACTACCATGTGTTTGTAAAAGATCAGCTCAAATTAGCAGTGCACAGTTGTGATTATTTTAAAAATGGTTAGAATTTTTGCTGTGGGGTGCAAGGGAAGGATAAGACAGCTGTGATCTGCCCTGGTGCTTCTAGCTGAGATCCAGGTGGATGAAAGCATGCAGCACCATGGCAGAAGGCTTTAGCCACGGGTGTGTGTGGTACCTCCCAGCAGCTGCACTGACCACTGCCCTCCCCAGTGATATCTAAAGAATGATGCAACTGGATAAAGATATTACAAGTTGGCAAGATAAGTGCCTAGGATAACTGTTTAATTTGGGACTATTTCCATTCTGTTTTTTCTTTGTAAGTTAAAATCCATGCGATGCAATGTCAAGACGATGTTCACCTTGAATACAGCGTGTACTTCTTGTGCAGCAGTGCCTAAAATGTTGTGTCCAAGAGGCTGGTTAAAGACCTCCCAAAGATTAGGGGAGAGGAACTGCAGGTAAGGCCTGTTTCCTAACTGTGTTATGCTTTTGGTGCAGCCCTGCTGTGCAGGGAGTAGTGTGTATCTTCAGGAGAACACACGTGTGGTTTTGAGCTCTAAAGGTCCAAGGAGTTTTGTTTTCAGATGCAGAAAAATGGGTTTATGGCCCCTATTAATGTTGCTTTTGTCTCCTTGCAAATCCTACAGACTTTTTGCCGGGCAGTTTTTATATACACAGAACAAATTAAATGTCAATAACCATTTAACTTGCCCTAAACAACCTGACTTTGCTAATCCCGCTGTAGCAATTTAACAGACGCCTGTCTAGCACTGAAACCTGTTTCAGACCCAGAATTCCTTAGTGGCTTATTAGGAAAATAATATAATGATAGCTCCCCTTGTATATCCTTCCAGTTTCCAGCAATAATCCTCTGAACTTTTTACCTTCCTAGTTCACTTTATGACAATTGCTTGTTCATGTGTGCCTTGCTCATACTCTGTTGAGCTTGGCTGGTAGGAAAAGGATGAAGGAAAACTGAATTTACTAGGAGGAGGCTTTTGTAAAATGAAACACTATAGATTATTGTTTGTGTATGTATTTGGCAATGTATGTTAATTGTTAATATATAGCTCCATTGTCTGCTCTTTCTGTGATTCCCTCAAAATACTTTAAAAACGGTGGTGGCAGTTTTGCAGTTTGTAGCAGTTTTTGCACTCACACAGGAGTCAGACTGAAGCCAAAGTAGCAATGCTATTGAGATAATTTCCAAGTTCCTTTTGGGTAGGATGTGATGCCAAAAATAAAATTAAATGTAACAATAATGTGAGTTTATGCAGCTTTTCTGAGTGTTATCTGCTCTTGTGGTGGTGGTTGGACAGACCCAAGAATAGTTTCGTACTGTGTACGTGCAGAACAAGAGGCACTGCCACCAAGGACTCACGTTGTGTGTAGAGGGGAGGGATGATGGGTTGAAAAGAAGATGCCTCTTTGAGGGATTTAAGGCATTTGACCAAGATTTAATAGAGAATCTGTGAATAACACAGCTATTAAATCTAAATTTACAGCGTCTTGATCTGGAATCTTTAGTAAAAGACAGAAAGGGACAAGTCCTGAAAGGAGATTTTGGTCTTTCAAGCTTCCTTTAGATGTGAAGTTGAATGCTGAGTCACCCTGGAAATCCTCTTTATTTCTGTGCTTTATAATCCTGCAGCACCCAAAGTTTCCATCCTGATGCAAGATCCTGTCTCATGCCCAGTCCCTGACAGATTTCTTGTAACCAATCATTGAGGCTCAAATCAATGGGTCTCTTTAGATAAGACATAACTGGAGTAAAACCTTGTGTGTGTGTGTACATGGAACAGGGGATGAGGGTCCTTTCTTCCCTTCAGAGCTCAGGGCACTACAGTGTGATTGCCTAGAAACTCTCCAACAGGCCTGTGCTAGGTTTGTGGTATAATCATAATCTTGGATTGTTCTTTTTAAGATACTCTGTCAAGTTAGGAGAAAATACCCTTTCCCTGTCAGGGTGCCATCACACGTGTAAGAAGGAAATTGAGGAGAGAAAGTGCTGTCCAGGATTCTGGGGTACAGAGTGCTATGGTAAGTTCTGGGGGTTTTTACAACAATCTCTAGCTGTTGGACAGGTCAAACCAGTTTTAATAGGAAGCATTAGATATACCTTGATGTGATTAATTTTCATTATTTCTTGAATACTTTTAAGGTCTCCATTATCTGTCTGGGAGCATATCTGCCTGTTCAGCATATAATCTCTCTGCTCCAGATGAGTTCAATCCCCTTACATTTAACACATAACATAACCTCCTGTGGTGGAACTTCCTTTTGTCTCTTCTTTAAAAATAAACCCTTGGAAAGGGATGTTTTTGTTCCTCTTTACAAAAGTTTCCAAAGGAAGAGGAAGATCTCTCTGATATCCCTCTAGTCTGCAATGCGTGTGCCACGTGTGCTGCTCTGTAGGAGTTAATCAGCCCCTGAGCCACAGAAAACACTTAGCAATTCCAGCCCAAGGTGAACATAACTATTCCAAAACCCCCAGCAGGATTTATGCCAAGTAATGAGAATTTGTTTTGTCATCTCAAAAATTCAAAAGCAAGACCTGCTAAGCCCAACAGTTCTCACACATTTGACTGATGGAATAGTTCCATCTCCAGTTCTGCAGAAAATGGGAGACTCTTTGAGTGCTTGAGCCTGTTCTCATGCAGGCTTTGAATAAGCAACTGGTTTCATCAGAGGAATCACATGCCTAAAATTATCAGAAATAGTCCCCAGAATCTGGAAGTACCCCACTCTAAAGATGTGTAGACCATGTTTTTCTGGGCACACTTCCAGCTCTTCATGAAGTCAGGGAGAGCTGAAAATGCTCAGTATCTTTGCAAAGCAGGCTCCTGTCTGTCCCAAGTTCAAGAACTGCCCTCTCCTCTCAGTGCTGCTGGCAGCAGTGGTCGAACCTCAAAAAGTGTTTCAGTGCCTTTGTTGAAACTTAGTTAGTTATGGCTTCTTGGGACTTTTCCTTAGACTTTTCCTAAAAGGCTTTTCTTAGCCCAATTACTCCTTGGTGCCACTGTTGGCCGTATTCGTCAGCTCTGAGCCAGTGTTAGGTGGGCTGAATAAGTTGCTGCTGAAGAGGCAATTACATTCGTACAACTGGAATACCTGGGGGAGGAGGAGATGGAAAGGTGCTGGTTGTTCAATCTAATCTCATCTGGCTTTCCTCTTACCTGCTAGAGTGTCCAGGTGGCTCTGAAAATCCCTGCAGTGGCCATGGGACATGCTTGGATGGTTTGCAGCAAAATGGGACGTGCATCTGCAAGGTCAGTGCACCTTGATTTACTCTGAGGGTGATGTGCTTTGTCAGAGGGAGTTGTTTGTGAGGTGTCTGTGCAGGTGCTCTGGGTGAAGGCTGCCCTTTTGCCTGGAAGGCCATTTGCAGCTCCTTTCATTCCAGCATCAGTGTCTGTGGTTTTCCTGCAGCCTTGGTGTGGTCTGTAATAGCACTAAAATGCTGTTGATGATAGTATGGAGTTGGGAAGAATCTCAAGGGAGAAATTAAGAAAGAATTGCATGAATTTAAGCCCTGATCAGTTGAAATAATTAGTGTCAGTCTGTGGCTGCAAGAAGCCCTGAAACACTTGGCTCTTAATGAGCTGCACCCAGGTAGGCAGAGGCTCCCTGTCTCAGGAAAAAAGCGGACACCAGAAAGACAACTCAGCACAGATCTTTTTTTCTTTTATCTTTACAGCTCCAGACTTAGTACAACTAAAGCATAAACAATTCCTGCACATTTAAATTGGGTAGAGCAGTGTTTCTAAAATTTATAGCTTAATGAATCAGTGTAAGACTTGAAACTTTCTCTGATAACTGTATGTTTTTACAGCATCCTTAGTTAATAGCTGAAATCCTACCTCTTGGGCTCTTCTTTGAGAAAAGCTGATTTTGTATTTAACTCAAAGACACCTTATATCGACTAAAATATATTCTGAAGGTCCCCAAACCCTGTAAAATCAATAGAAAAGAATCCCACTGGCATTAGTGAATTCTAGATTCCTTTTTCAGAGAGATAGCAGGAGCCAGCTAGTACATTCCCATCTGTCTCTAATTAGGACATTGTTTCCCCAGTGCCCACCAGAGTTTGCTGGCATTTGCATGCCCTCTGTGTGTCATCTTACACTGGGGTCTCCTTTGCCATGGGGCTGGTTAGTACTGGAGCACTGAACAGACCAGTTTTCTTCACTGTGTTGCTTCAGCTGTCGCAGAAAATCAAAAATGGGGAGAGACTTCGAACTATAACAATGTGTGAAACAATAAAGTGATACAGAAAAGTAATATCTGGCACATTTTGGGGCCCTTCTAGGAGCAATACAGTGGGTATGGCTGCCAGAATTGCCGAGATGAAAATCGTTTTGGCCCAGACTGTCAGTCAGGTAAGAACAAGTCATTCAAGTGAAACCTTCACAAAGATAACTGAAAACAGGGAAGGAGGAAGAAGAGGTTGAGTGAGGAAGATGCTGGAGGTACGGAGAGTGGCAGAGAGCTGGCAGTGTTCAATAGCAGGTGTCTGGGCATTTTGTGTTTGTGCCCTTCTGCACTGTGTCCCATTAGACAAATGATTCTCAGTCTTTCACTCAAACTGTCCATTTTTCCTGTTGGAAATCTGTCTCCCTCTCTCACCTCTTACTGGGTTATCCCAGCTTCCTCTCCCTTTTTGGCCAGGCTGTTACCTACATCCCTGAATAAACCCATGCTCGCTTCCCAACTGTTTTTCAGACTCCTGTAACTGCCCCACTTGTCTCTCAGCTTCTTCCTTGTTGCCCTCTATAAAAAAAATGATTAAACACTGTGCTGCCTCTCATGTATGGCATTTTGGGAAGTGATTTGTGACCAGTGCAGCCTGGCTGTTACAGGAGCTCTTTTTGTCTAGCTCCTGGTTCCTTGTGTCCACAGAGGTGAGATAGATGTGACCTTGGTGGTTGTGCTCATGTGTTAAAACATGTGCCTGAAAGGCTGGTCTAGATCTTGCATTCAGGGCTGCTCTTACCTTGTGTTCTTGAGTCCGGGGCATGCAGTTTGTCCTCTCAAAGCTGTAACTGGCATGGCCAACTTCTTTTGAAAGGAGTTAGTGGATTATTGGTGGGAAATCAGGGTGCCAAGTCCCTGGGCAGCTGGCCAATGTGTTCCCTGGCAGCTGAAGAGAGGTTTGTCTGGACTTCCCTTGCAGAGTGTGACTGTGTGCACGGGAAATGCAACAGCGGCGTCACTGGGAATGGGAGCTGCACGTGCTATGGAGGCTACACAGGCCCCAGGTGTGACCAAGGTAAATACACTGGTAGCTGCAGAGGGGCTAGGAGAGCTAACCTATGGGATGGCATTGGGTGCATGTGTCCCTAAAGGAGCAGGGGGGCAATGAATAGGTTGGGACTGTAGATGAAAGATGATTTGAGCACTGGAGATTGAGATAGAGGGAAGAGCTGGCACCTGCTCCCCACTTTGTGGCAGTGATCAAGATGTACCATCTCTGTATGCCTCTGTTCTTTCTCTGGAAACCATCTAGATCCCTTCTCTAAGCCTTGGGCTGCCAGTCTGCCTTGGGCTGACTACCTGGGCTGCCAGGGACTTAGAGCTGGCTGCACTGCTCATATCTTCTGGCTTTTGTGCCAGCTTGGGGTCCTTGGAAACCACATTTGCCTTTATTTCCAGGTATTCTGTAAGGTGAATTATCTCTTCTACCAGTGCCCTACATGCTCAAAGGGAAACCCTCTTTGCTGTGTGCTTGCAGATCTCCCCCTTTGCAAAGGTGTGACATGCGAGGCCAACAGTGAGTGTGTGGTGAGGGGTGGGACAGCCGTGTGTGACTGCAAGCTGGGCTACAGAAAACAGGGCAGCACATGCCAAGGTGAGAAACTTCTCTGTGACCCTAAATGGTACCATTTGGAAAAAGTCCTATTGCATTGTTACCTGCAGAGGAGTTCGATTACTGTGAACACCATGCCTACTTCACTGCAGAAGCTTTAGAACCGATTTTTTCAGGAATCCCTTTAAGATTAAGGGCTACGCTTTTGGGTCTCCTCTCACTTGGTCATGATAGCAAGAAGTGCATTGAAGTAGCAGGTTCCATTCAGATTTTGCTTATAAGTATGTACTAAATAATGACAGCAGGATATTGGTGAGTCTGAACCAGTTTAAATAACATGTGGAGTTAGAGGAGTTCTTCACTGATATCAAATTTAAGTTTGTGAATTGGTTTCCTTAAAAGAAAGTTGATAAAATGCATGTGATCATGGATAGCTATGGATAGCTGTTTTCACTGGCTCTTTATGGGTTTTGCTGACCAAATTGCAGTTTCATATCTCCTCAGATATGATGCAAATTCAGAATCAATCCAAGTACTCTCTGTCACTCACACTTCTTATACTGAAGTAACATGGAAAATGTGTCATCCGAATTCCTCAGAATAAAATACCCCAAACGTCTACTGTCTGAAATGATTTTATTGTCCTGCCAAATTCTAGAAGTTTAGTAGTACAAATTCCTTATGCCTCTTTCTTTCCGTGCCTTTGCAGTCTGCTGTGCTGCATCAAGTGCTGTTTTGAAAACAGAAGTTTGGTTCTGCTCACCTCTAATCTCTTGATTACAGCTCAGGATCCTTGTACTCCTTCTCCATGTTCCCCCTTTGCTGTATGTAAAGTTCTTGGACCACAAACGTATCAATGTACCTGCAAAGAAGGATTTCAAGGGGATGGAAAGATTTGCCAGCCCATCAACCCTTGTGTGGACAGCAATGGAGGCTGCCCAGAAAACTCTACAACTTGTGTTTACAGACGTCCAGGAGAGGTAAGGGCAATAACAGCAACGGTCTGAAAAATGGCCAGGGAGAAGTTCTTCAAATGAACTGCTGGATGTGTCAGTCAAATCTGCTCTCCTCACCTCAGACTTTGCAAAGAGGAATCGCACAGCTCTTTTGTAGGATAACTAACAGGGTAAAAGATGATGAATGCACCTCTGTGATCACTGTGTTGCCTTCCCTTAGGCAATTTGCGTTTGCAAGCCTGGGATGAGTAGGAGAACTCCTTCATCCGAGTGTCTGGCATTTCCCAGCGATTGCCGGCAGTATCTTTGCGACGTGACTGCCACATGTGAAATTAACTCTCAGGGGACTCCTAGGTAAGCCACTTTGAAAATTGCAAATAAAGAAGCTAATTCTGCAGCTAGAACGAAAACTAGGTTTGGATGAGCTGAATTTTGAAGAAACTGAGGGTGATCTGAGTATGGGCCAGAGCCGCCCTTTGAGAAGAACCTGTTTGTAGCAAAGCCATTGAGAGTAGAGTTTTACATCAGTCATTCTAAATTATTGCGTGTGGGTCACAAAATGCTTTAAATCTGGGGTGGCAGAGTCTTCTGAGGTGTGAACTGGAGATGTAGATCCTCAAGCTAGTGGTGATAGAAGGTTATTATCAGTTAATAATCAATCATTGAAAGGAAGATGTGTGACTTGTTTGCTCACATTAGCACATGTTTGCTTCTGAGGGATAAGACTTTGTCTCTTCTCCCAGTCAGGCTTGTGAGCAACAAATAAATTAGAGTTGCAGATTGACAGGGAAAGGGGAAATTGAGTGAAGAAACACCAGACCTTGCTTAGTCTTTTGGAGCCAAACACCTACAAATTGGTACCCCTTAGATGCGAGATACAGCCAGATACAGGATCATCTTTGCATAATGGCCTCTCAAACACCAGAGAAAGCTTCACCGAGGATTTTGTGTGTTTTCAAGAAAAGGTAGAGCTTCTTTGAGACACTGAACAGGGAAAGAGCAATCTGATCTCCTTGATCCTTCCTTCTCCAGTGCTGCTAAAACTATTGGCCTCCACTTACTCATGGTGCTCCAGGCCAGGACTGAAACACAGTGGCTTCCCTTTTTGAAGATCTGCTAGCACAGTGCAGGACACAGTGTTCAGCGCAGTCCCTGCCTTACAGATCTGTTCCCCAGCAGTTGGCACTGAGCCCTCTGAGGCTGGAGGGATGTCAAATTCCTCCCGTGTCGCATGGCTTTGCATGGCTGAAACAGAAAGAGCAGAGCCGATACTTGGACAAAGCCCAGATGGGAAAAAACATCTTTGGTAGTCTCTGAGTGATGACTACAAATCCGTGTGAATCAGGACGGAGATTTTCACATGTAGATAAGACTTTCTGGAAAAGTCATTACCCTGTCTGGGCCCCTCAGTGAGTCCCAGATGAACTGTAGCTACCTGATGTGCTTGGGCTGGCTTCTCATTGAAGCCAAGGGGTCACATAGGAGCTGTTTGATAGGTTGTCACTTAGTCTGTGGGTTTTATGCATTACCTCCAATTTTCAGATGCTGTAATTACTAGAACTGACTGAATATCTAGTTAGAAAGGTCTCAATAAATATGTTGTAGCAAACCCTGAATTCTAGAGCAGTCATTCCTTGCGTTGTTTGTGTCTGAGAAAGCATCTCCATTCTCTTTGGGTAGATCCAAATTTGCTTGCCTGGCAGAAATGTGCGTATTTTTTCCTGTCACTCAGTTTAGGCAGGAGTTACTCAGCCCTTACCTGCATCCCTGGAAGTGGTCGCAAACAGGTTGGATGGGGCTCTGAGCAACCTGGTCTAGTGGAAGGTGTCCTTGCCCATGGCAGGGAGAGTTTGAACTAAATGATCTTTAAAGTCCCTTCCAACCCAAACCATTCTCTGATTCTAAGATCTTAAAGCTAGGATTGGCCTTTCAAGTGTAGGTACTGAAGTGTTGTTCTACTCCTGTCTGTTGAATGTGTTGCGAACTGGTTTATAATGGTTTGTTATTTTTCATTCTTGTTTCACAGCTGTGTGTGTAAAGAAGGGGAGATTGGAGATGGGAGAAGTTGCTATAAAGATCTCTTGGGTGAGATAAATCAGCATAATCTGCGAGGAAGGTTTACTAGGAAACTAAACGTCGCCAAGAAAATGTTTGGTAAATGTTTTTTAATTTTGCTTGGGGGGTGGAGCAAACTGGGAACAAACTCCCTCTGCTTCCTTGAAAACAAAGACTTGGCTGCATCAGGCCAATAATGTGTAGTTTGAGTTGTGCTGTTAACGAGAGGAATAATTATTGCTGTGGTTAAACCATAGCTGCATAACACTTCACAGTGCCCCTCTTTTTACAGCTTCTGGTTGCTCAACATTGCTGACTAAATATGGGCCCTTCACAGTCTTTGTACCATCCCTTCTTCCCATTCTTGATAGAATGGAAATCAACGTAAGTTGTCTTGGTTTTAGCAAATTTTTGTCTTTAGATTCTTTCCTTCCTGAGCTCTGCAGCCTGTAAAGACTGATCGATATGAGAGAGGAATTTTGGCAGGCACTATTTATGGAAACTATCTCTTGGGAATACTCTTCATTGTCTGGTTAAGTTGCAGTCTTACAGAGGATATTACATCTCTCACATTGTTTTTAAAACCTCTGTCTCTTTCTTTAATACTGACAGAGTTTGTTTGTTTTTAATGTCAAGAAGTGTAATACTTTCTGGCCATTCTTTTAAAGCTCAAACCTCTTGTGTCTGGCTATTCTTAAAACTTTAAGTGGCTTTTTACTACCTGAGGGTGTGATTTTCTAAAGGGGCCAAGTATTACGCCAAAGTATTGGAATTTCAACTTACGGTCAAAAATAGTAATTTCTGGATCCATAGAAAATATATCAGGAGAGGCACCCAAATTACCTAGTCTGCTTGTTCCCCCAAGGATCAGTTCCACCTAAATCAGTAGTGACTGAGGATTGTTTTAAAAAACACCAATGATGGTAAGCCCAGAGAAGAAAGGAAGAAACTAAATGTAATTTCAGCAGATTAGATTTCACCACTTACATGGTCCAACACAGGCAAAGACTCTGTTTGGGGAGCTTCAGCAAATTTTATAATCTGGAGCATGCAAGGATAGTATTTAAATTGTCCAACTCCAATAGATTTCTGTCCAGGGGATTCATCTAAAGTCACTTGCAGGTTAATCAGTCTCCCTCTTGGGTGTGTACACAAACAGAAGCAAGGGTTTTGCCAGATTGCTACTGCAGTGAATCAAAATGAAGAGGAAATCTCAGTCTTGTATGCTAAGAATTTCTCTCGTGTGTTACCTGGGGGAAAGGTAGTGTTGTGGTAAATGAAGTTTTGAAAGAACGTGTTATTTATCTTTTTTAAGATAATGTGTTTTTATCTTTTTTATTTATCTTTTTATGTGGACTTTCCTCCCCAAAGGATAGCACTGCTGAGCAGTTGTGCAGAATGCACATTGTTCCTGGTCTGCATTTGATAGAAGACATGATAAAAGCCAGGACTATGTGGACCTTGTCAGGACATCAGCTGACATTCACTAGCCAGGTAAGGAATGTCCCAAAGGCCTGGGCCACTGTTTTCACATAGGACAGACTGGAGCTCGAGCACAGTTTCCTTGATGGGCTTTCTTCACCAGAAAACCTTTTTCTGTGATCAGAGCAACAAGTTCCTTTGTGCAGTCCAAAGCAAGGTAGTTTAAGACCAGGCACCCCAAGCAACCATATCTCCTGTCTCACAGACAACCAATTTAGCCAGAATCTGACTTGCCTTTTCATGGTCTTCATGTGCGTTGTGCTCGGGAGAAGAGACCTCTTCCCTACACCATTAGCAGCTACAGTATCCGTGTGGCTGACGTGGACGAGGCAACAAAGTCTCTCTTCAGACTGAATGCTCCCTTGGAGTTTTAGTGCTTGGATGCAGCCACATGCTGGATATTTTCTCTTGTAGTTTCTCTTTTCCTCTCTTTCTATTTTATTTCCCTTAATCTTCATAGCAAAGAAATTTTCTCTGTTTTGTTCTGATATGGAAGGCTCTTTTTTCCCTTTTCCAATTGTCTCATATTTTCCGGTATCCACTGCTCTCTCTCCATCCTGCACTTTTCCTGCATGCATGCTCACAGGTGGCCCAGGGGCAGAGCCCTGTGTTTCCTCTCCGAGGATCCAGCCTTGGCCTTGAGGTCTAGTTCATAATACATCAAAAGGACAAAGCACTTTTGGGAGCAGGGGAATCTGAACTGAGCTTGTCAATGCTCCTTTAAAAATTCTTTCCTGTTTGTTTACTTAGGAGTCTTTTGACCTGGGAAGTCTGCCCTCCCCTTCCTTTGTTTCAGACAGAATCTTCAGTGATGTGAATTGAAGTTTAGGGGAGGGAGGAGCAATTCAAAATGCTGATGGTAAAATGAAAAGCACAGGAAAGCAGTGCTTGCCTGAACTTGAATCATGGCTGCAGCACCAAGACTCAGCTGCTTGGTTTGTGGGTTAACCTTGAGACACCCTCACACACCAGGCTTCGGTGCACAGCTCTATACACAGCGGAAGGACCAGACAGATGCCCTGTAATTCAGTGAGCCTCACTGTTTTGGCTTTGTTATGAAGACTCATTGTAGGCATAATGAGACAATAAAAGCTGCATTCAATGCTGTAATTCCAGGATTGTCTCCAAATCAGCTATGTGATGGTCAGGGCATCCTTTTATGGTCCAGAGCAGTGATCAAACATTGTTCACACTCAAATTTAATTCTGGAGCAGGGTGTCCCAGATGAGGTCTGTTTGCTTTTTTTTTTTTTTTTTTTTTTTTTTGCCTGTCCTTCCTACTGAGTGTTNTTTTGTAATAAGACTTAAAAGTACCACTCAGGATCAAAATATCACCCAAACTCAAGTAGAGTGGGATGATTGTCTTACACCGAGTCCATCAATTAAATTTACTTTTTCGGGAGTAACTCTGGCTGTGCCTTCCCCTTGCTGACCCATAGGCAAAGAGCACTGGTTTGTAGATCTATCATGGTAACACAGATATACCACAATGAAATAACTTCTTATTATTGTTATTGTTATTATTGCTATTACTGTTATTACCCAGACATACATCAAATCTTTCCGGTATCAAGACCTGCCGGGGGAACTGTACAACATCTTGCAATCAAACCTCCCAGCAGCCAATGGAATCATACATATTGTTAACAGCCTCAGGAAAAAACCCAGCACTGACAACCTCAGAAACCCACAGGTAAATAAGTATTCTTATTTCTTCTCTTTAATGGGACAGCAGAATAAACGCTTGAAAAAACAAAGCAATTTTCATAGTTAATCTTCCAAATTAGTTAGGCTTTTTTTTAAAGGGAAAAGGCTATTTATTTTGTTTTCAGCTACAATAAGGCCTGTTAGGGATTATTAAAATACCATTAAAAGTAGCTAATAGTACTGCATAAGCCAGATAAGAGTCTTGCAATGGTGCTTTTACAGTGCTTGGATGAGTAGACAATTCTACTTTCATGAATCAAATCATAGCAAATGAAAAGAGCTCCTCCTCAGTTGTATCTTACAGAATATGTTTCTTACAGCACAAGTATTGAAAAGCATTTTTCACATAAAAATCAAATGAAGATTTTTTTTTAATTGATCTGTACTGCATTTTGAAATTATAATCAAAAAGTTGTCTTTGTGTTAAAAATATTTAATATGAGAACAAATAACCATTAGCTTGTGCCCATCTTTTTGAGGATGATGGTCTCCTGTAGATCTTTACATGCAAACCACAAGCTGAGCATTCCAATATGTGCTCAGACCTTTCTTCAGCCCCAGTCATGTTTTTCCTCTTCGTATCTTCTTGCAGAAAACCATTGGTGAGATCCTTGCTTCAATGGAGATCTTCAGTAGATTTGAAACTATACTGGAGGTGAGTTTGTGTCTGCCCAGGAAGCTGTGATATTGCTGCTGTGCAAAGCCTGCTGCTGCTTTGAAGGGAATTTTGAATAGTATTTAAATACATCCCAGTGGTTTGGCTTTCTTTCTGGATGTTTTATTCTGTGTAATTTTTTTTTTATTTTCTTATTTTACCTAAGCAAATGTAATGGAAAAGATTGGAATTTTCACATCTATAGGGGATCTGGCACAAGCAGCAAGGGTACATGCCTCTTTTTCATCTTCCTCCCCACAGCCCCTTCCCCTTGTTCCTGGAGGGTTGCTCTCCAAAGCACGTTTAGCTCTTGACCCCAGTTTAGTCTCTGTGTGTGTGCTTGTGTGTTTAAGGCATGCGGGGAGCGTTAGCCCAGGACTCCCTTGTTCATATTTGCTGCATTCCTGCCAGTGGCTTCATTGTCCCAGCTGTGTTTTTTGTGGCTTACACTTACACTTGTGTTCTATCACACACCTGTCCTTGGTGTTCAGTTGCCTCTTGCACATTTTGCTTTACAACAGCTCTGCCTTTAGTGCATTGTTTAATGTTTTCTCTCACTTCCTGATGGACACCCCTCACTGATCCATGCTAGATCCAAGATGAAATTGTCTATTGTTTTTGCAGAACTGTGGCCTGCCTGCAATATTGGATGGACCAGGGCCCTTCACTGTATTTGTACCCAGCAATGATGGTGTGGATAGGCTGCGAGATGGAAGGCTCATTTACCTTTTCACAGAGGTGAGAGCCCGAAGTAGTGTAAGACATCCTGAGCTGACTGAGTTGCACTGGGCTGGACTCGAATGGCTCTGTGCAATGTATCTGGTCATTGCTGAAAGTTGTTCTTCCTGGGGGTGGCTAAACCATGTCTTTGTTTCTGTAAGGCTCTGGAAGAGAAGTGGGTGCTGATGGAACCTGCAGTGAGAAATACGGTTAGCCAGATGGTTTAAATCTGGTGTTTGACCTTCATTCCTCACCCCTGCTTTGGGGAGGGGAAAATGAAGGAACCTATTCACCAAGTGACTTCCCTGCTATAGGCATTGGCATTGCAAGCCACTGATTAAAAGAGAATGTAATTGCCTCCTCTTACTCCTGAGCATTGAAGGTATGTCTAATTCTGATGTTTTCTTCTTTCCTTAGGGCATAAATAAGCTTCAGGAACTCGTCAAACATCACATCTACACTGCAGCAGCGGTAAGGCAGGCAGCTCTAACTCCAGGCCTCCTTCAGACCAGCACCTTTTCAGCTCTCTTGTCTGGCAGAGAGGTCACAGTGTTGATGACTTGAGCTGTTGTTTCTTGGACTTCCCCTGGAGTAGCAGAGTTGTGACTCAGGATCTGATGAGGCAAAATGTTTACCATGAAAGGGTTTGCCAAAAGGGACAGCTGTGCTCTCCATCAAGAAACTCTGAGTTTTCTGGAGTGGTGGTGCTCCCTAGCTGGATGGCCTCTACAATGAAAATATTGTCCAGCAGAGTTTGCTGCAGGACACAAAAATAATAATTGTCCTGGTTCTCAGAACTTCTCTCTTCTCAAATCATTAAGTTGCTTAGTACAGAAGCTGCAGTTTACATTTTTTTCCTGCCTTTAAGCTTATTTTTTCAGTCAAAATATGTTCTCTATTATGCTTCTGGCTGAGCTTTCATTGTTTATTGAATATGTCCTAGAAAAATCCCTTATTCGTCTGACACTGCTTGCAGCTGTACTAGTAAGAGACACTGTTAGTGAGACTCAATTTCAGCTGTGCTGGACTGTTATCTAAACAAGGAATGAAAACCAAGGCAGCCACCACCAGTACTGCTGTGTTTGTGGTACAACAGTTCACACAAAGTCCTGAATTACCCTCTGACCCATTGTTTGTTTTTAAGGTATTTCATGAGATGTAAAAGCTAAGTCCCCCGAGAAGTTTTTCAAGTGGCAGGAATCACAGAAGGTTTCTGAAAGCTGAACTGAAACAACCCTGCTTCTTCACGGTACCACCCCCTTGTGTTTTTATTTCAGGTGACTGTAGAGAAACTGATAATGATGCCACATATTGTTACAATGGCCAACCAGATACTTACCATCAACATTAGTGCAGATGTAAGTGTGAATCACAACCCTTTGGGGCTAGGAAAAAGTCTGAATGCGGTTCTCAACAATGTGGCTTCAGCCCATCTCTGCTTCCTCCTCTGCTTTAAAAGCTAGACTTAAATGAGGTCACTGTACTCGTTTGCTTCTTAGCCAATCTGTAACTCCACTTAGAGGCTTGACCATTTGTGTAATTGCCCTTGATGTTGTGAACCATCTACTGCATTGGCTTTATGTAGTTTATTCTGTCTAATGGGCTAAAATTGTGTTTCTGCATCAGGGAAGAATTCTGATGGATGAATCAGGGATCCCCTTAAACATGCGGGACATTGTGGCATCAAATGGTATCATTCATACCTTGGATGGCATCTTCATCCCTCCTTCAATTGTTCCCATTTTGCCTCACAGATGCAATGAAGAGCAACATCAGATTGTGATGGTAAGTCAGCTTCTCCCATTCTCATGCTCAAGCACAACTGGTGCTTGATGTGCACCCCACACTCACCTGGAGGGACAAAAGCAGACTGGGTAAACTGCACTGGGGAAATTTGCTCTGTTTGAGAGTTCCCCTGGTGTGAACTTTGGCACTGTCAGCATCGTCAGTGTTTCTTCTACTTGCACTTGGCATTGCTTTCCTGCTAATCAGCAAATGTTTGTTGTAGGTTGTTGTTCTTTCCGTGCACCCATCCTACCTTTGATTCCAAAGTACATTTGCCTTTTCCCTTAAATGATCTTTTTCCCACTGGAGTTGCTAACTCAGCTGACAGTGCTTTGTTCTTACCTCTGTCAGCACTGGTGTCCAGTAGCCTGGACAGGAAGCAGACATTTAGTAGCAGGACCTACAAATGCTGTGCAATATTCTCATTTGAACTGTTGCAATAACAATATTTGAGGTGCTTGCTTCCCAGTTTGATCATTGGTAGGCTACTGTAGAAAGAAGATGAGGCTTGAATAGCAAGAGGTTTGGGGAGACACAGTGGATCCCGAGGGGCCAGAGTGTCCACATAACTTGCTGATTCAGAGAGTCTTGCTGTTTGGATGCCCAAAGTGCTTTCCAGCCTAGCAGCATATCTAGTGACAGAGAGACCCAGAGGGTGGAGACAGACCCCATCCTGCAGGCAGGTGCAAGCATCTCCTTGAGACACATGGGAAATTTTATTTAAGTGGTAAACTCAGCACATTTCAGAGTGTGAAAACTAATAGTAGTTAAATATTTCTTATACATGTTGTGATGTTTTGTACATATATACTGGGAACAGTAGCTCTGTAGCATTCTTGGCATGGGGAGGGGGTTCCTTGAGAAGATTACATTTTTGCATCTTCTTCTCCTAACAGGGCTCTTGTGTGGATTGTGAGGCTCTCAACAACAGCATTTGCCCACCTGGCAGTCAAGAAATGGTAAATATTTGTAGTTATTTCTGTAATTTCATCTTTGCATGATGGCAGATGCACTGACAGTGTGTCAAACTCAAGCCACTTTCAAATAAATAGAGAGCAGTAAAGGCAGCCATTGGAGGGGCTTGTTAGAGGATGCATATCCATGCTTTGTGATCCCAGACTGTTGCCCTATAACTGCTCTGTGCACACTCTTGTTCTGAAGTCTGCTTGCTGAATCAGTGTGGAGCATGGTGAGAAATTCTGCTCTAAATGGTATTGAAGACTTGCAGCTTTTAGCACTTCTGCTCTGCCTCAGGCAGAGCTTTCCTGCTCACAAGCAGGGTTTGCCAGCTCCTCCAGAGTCCCAGAAGCAAGCCTGATTCTGCTAGCACCACCCAGTACTGCCACTGCCTAAATCACAGCCAGAGAATTGCAACAACCTTTCTGCACTGCAGTTGGTGAGGAACAGTTTGTTCCTGGCCTGTGCTCCCTGTTGACTCAGAGATGAGCAGAGCTAGCTGAAGGTGGAGCAAGGAGGAGTGCTGGTGTTTGAGTTATCCCATGCTGAGGTTAGCAGAACAGCAAGTTCCAGGAAACTGCGATGTGAAGGCCAGACCCAAGATGTTGTTTGTGAAAGCCAGAGAGGTGTTCACCACCTTAAACTCTTGGGTGTTTTCTGAGAGATCTGACTTTCAGGAGAACTTGGTAATTCGGTCTCAGCATGAATGTCTGAAATGGAGCTCTGCAAAATCACTAGTTGCTCATTTTCCTCTCTGATTGAGGCTGGCAAAGGCAGAATCATCTGGGGCCCAGTTATGCCCTTGCCTAACTCCAAGACAGGTCACAGAGCATTGCTCCAAATCTTTTTGCAACCCTTTCTTCTATGTCTTCCTCTCTTCATCTCACGTTCATCTTTTTCTTTCCCTCCCTCCCTCCCTCTCTCATTCTTTCCTTACTCCCCCTATGCCCCAGTCTCCCTCCCTTCTTCCCTCTCCTATCTCTTTCCCCCGTCTTTCTTACTTTCTATTTCTCCCCCCAGCCCTTATCTCCCCCTTGTCTCCTCACCCTCCCTTCCTTCCCCTACGCTTGCTCTCTCCCTTATCATAGATACTATTATTAGAACTAAAGGGCAGCACCTTGGCTCAGGCCTGGATACTCTTGGGAGCAAGAGGAGGCCACCGTGTGCCTTGGTTCATCCGAGGCATGCCATAACCATGTCTCGTTCACCTTGGCTCCTTGGTGAACTTCCTCAGCTCAGAGATAGGCACAGTTGCTCTCTGCAGCAAAGAGAGCAAAGGGAAAGGTTACCGTTCTTATGGCTTGTTTTGTTTGTACAGGAACCAACGCTCTCCCCAAAAGAATGTGTTTACATCCATGATCCACAAGGCCTGAATGTCCTGAAGAAGGGGTGCGCCAGGTACTGCAATCAAACCATCATGGTGAGTGTGATGGAAGAACCACATTCCCTCCGAAAGATGCTCAGCTCTGCTCTTCCTCATTCACCAAGAAGAGCTCTGACTCTCAGTCGAGAGGACAGGATGGGAGCAAAAGGAAAGCTGTTCCCAGGACCATCACATAAATGAGCTACCTGCTTTTCCTTTGTCCAAGAGAACACAGGGTATCAACCTACTGCAAATGTTAGAGCGCAGCTCAGTTGAACCTGAGTGCAATAAATAAATAAGACATCCCATTTGTGACTGGCCAAGCTGTAGGAAGCCATGATGGTGCAGTGTTAACTGGAGTGTCCCAGCTTTAGCATTTCTCCCAAAGGAAGCTGAGCACAGGGAAAGTGCTGTAAACTGTGAAGTGGTTGCATCCTGTTTATGAACCGCTGTCAGATGGTTTGGGAAAGTCTCTCTTAGTGAATTGATGGACCTCATGTTTTTCTGCAGCTCCTGAGCTCTCACAGTGCCAACTCTATGGAATGATTTGCAGGTGTTTCATTAAATAATGCTGATTGTTTGTATTATGATTGCTCTTTCTTTGGTCAGGCCTGCAATCCAGGGCTGCTACATCCCTCCATAGAAACGCAGTCCTGGGCAAGGATAAAGTAGGAGTGAGTGGGCCAGCACTACAGAGAATAAAAAGCTCATAAAAAACATGGACCCTGTGTGTTGAAGTCACAGAGCAAGCAGAAAGTAATGGTTTGTTCCAAGAAGAACAGACAGTGAGCAGGAGGAGGGGCATTGTTGAAAAACAATTTAAGTGCAGGAGCGTCTAAGAAACACAAATGCCAAATGCAACGATCTGTTTCACTCCATGGTGGAGACAAGAATTTCAGAATTATGAGGGTTACTCTAGGAAATTCTTGTTAAGTCCTATCATACCTTACCAATTTTGCTTTTTTTTTTTCAGAAACCTGGATGCTGCAAAGGATTCTTTGGTCCAGACTGCATGCCATGCCCAGGGGGATTTTCCAGTCCATGCTACGGCCGGGGAAATGTAAGTGTGGAGGATCCTGCTGCATTGCAATGAGCAGTTACATCAGTGTGGTTTGAGAATGTTGTTTTAGATAAGTGCAATTAAGAGTTTGTGCTCCAAGGCTAAACCTGCAGCAGTGGTAGCAGAAGATCCAGGGAGAATGGCACACACTCAGTGTGAATAAGGTTATGGCTGTTGGGGACACCTCTGGGTGTGTGGGATCTGGTGTGTATTGCTACCACCACTCTTCAAAGTCCTGTTTGTTACTGCAAGTATCAAAGTGCCTTTGACAGACATCAATGCCTTGGCATTTCCCTGAGTTTCAATCATTTTGGTTTTCTTTTTGTTTTCTTTCTAGTGCAGCGATGGCATCCAAGGGAATGGCAACTGTCACTGCTTTGAAGGTTTCAAAGGCACAGCCTGCCACATTTGTGCAAACCCAAACAAGCATGGCGAAAACTGTGATGAAGGTTGGTAACTCTGATGGAGAGAATAAAGGAAAACGTAGAACAAGGATTATGGTGCAAATTCACGTATATTGGATTCCCTTCTGGCAAGACCAGCATCATGAAAGAAGTGACAAAAATGTCATCATGTGTGTCCCTTCAAACAACAGTGGAGAAAACATGTTTGATATGACAGCAGTGATGGGGGTTTTGGAAACATCAACCTATTTTAGATCTCTCCTGTTAGGAAACAAGAGACAGTTGACAATGACCTTGAGCTTGATAGCCTAAATTTGAGCCTGTTCTTACAGCCTACAGAAAACATGGACCCAGGCAGTCACAGGATCTGTTCCCTGGCCAGGCTTGATTTGTGATGGGTGTTTCTCAGCAGACATCCCTCTGTCAAAAAAAAAAAATGGGATGATAATTTGGTGTAAGAAGAGATTTTGAAGGAAAGTTGGGAATCTACAACCATGGTGGATTCTGGGCTTTTTGTACTTACTGATCTTGCTGCATGTACTTGACAGATTGTGGCTGTGTCCATGGCGTCTGTGACAACAGGCCTGGCAGTGGGGGTGTGTGTCAGTCCTGGTCCTGCAAGGAAGGCTACACAGGGAAATTCTGTGACAAGACGTCCAAGAACTGTGGCCCAAGTGGGCTGTCCCAGTACTGCCACCAGCATGCTGTCTGCAGCCTCAATGACACAGCAAGGTCAGGCTCTGTGGCACATTCAGGGACACATTGCCATTGTACAGGCACATGGCTGCCACCCCTGTGTGTGTGGCTGTGTTGCACAGGATTGTTTGAGTAACTCAGCCAACCTGCTAGAAATCAATCTTGCTTGCTTGAGGGATTGCTCTACCTGTGTCCCTCTTGTGTTTATACTTTTAAGGTGCATCTGCATGGATGGATATGAAGGAGATGGGTTTTCCTGCCAGCCCATTGACCTGTGCAGTCAGCCAGAACGGGGAGGTTGTTCACAGAATGTAAGTGGAGTCAGACTGTGAAGTGTGGAGAGGCAGCTCCTCTCAATGAGAGCAGGGATCCAGGATTCCTGGGACTGTTACAGATTCTGTGTGCTAGTTTTTCCTGTCTGTCAGATGGGTGAAATAACAGGTAGCTTGACACAGTCATTGTAAAGATGCCAATCATTTGGGTTGGTGCCAAAATGTGACACTCCAAGGATAGTTTGGCTAGTTTGCACCAGGTATCTTATCAGCCACAGAGATTAGCTGTACAGACAATTTTTGGTTTGCAATGATATTCCCCATAAGCTCTTCTAACATGTGTTGGTTTCTCTGTTGTTATGTTCAGTCTGTAGCTTAACTGCGATATCCAACTCATGTTTCCAGTAACCACGAACACTGCATTACTATTCATGGTAAAAGACTGTGGTGCTTTATGCTGGAAATAAAATTACTGCCAAACGGTCAGACCTCGTCATAAATTAGACCCCTCAGTCAGAGGAAGACACTGGGCCATATAGAAGAGAATAGGATGGCACTGGGTACGAAGTAGGTCTGTCCTGAGAGAGATCTGCTGTCCATCACTGATTCCATCCCAGACATCCAAGCAAGAGATTGTGGTCCTCCTCTTCCGGGAATATTTATTCTGTAATGGAAGAGCTTTACATAATGATAATGAACACCCTGGGAGTTCTGAGCCACCTTAGGCACAAGTGTCTTCCTCTCTCAAAACACCAAATGTCTCCAGAATCACTTTGTTATGAAGTTTTCTATGGCTTTTCTGGAGAAGATGCTTCCAGCCTCCATCCCCAGTGCTGGAATCAGAGTTGGTCAGCCAGAAATTCTCCACGGTGTGAGGAAGGAGATCTGTTGCTGTATTTTCATTGCACTGTCTCCCTTCTGCTGAATGTAATTCCTTCTCTCTCCCTTCTCCTGAAGGCCCTGTGCACCAGTACAGGCCCTGGCACTGCCACCTGCCAGTGCAATGTGGGCTGGACTGGGGACGGGAAGGCCTGTGTGCCTATAGACAACTGCATGCTGGAGAGCAGGGGGAACTGCCACCTCAACGCCGACTGCGTTTACATTGGGCCTGGGCAGGTATGAGCAAAGCTGAGCAGCCTGATGGCAGAATTTACACTTCCTCAGCTGCTCTGAGATGGCCTTAGATTGCCAGAGGCAAAAATCAGGCTGACCAGCAGCCAAGTCTGCTTGTCTACTGCCGGAAACACCAGCTGCAGCTGCAGCATTGCAGTGCACTTGCATGTGAGATGCACTGGTGTGTTTAGGACTGCTACTCAGCTCCGGGACTTGTGCAGCAAGGGGACAAGACTACGCTCGGTAATCCAGCTTGACCTCAGGCATCAGTTGCTGCATCCCCCAGTCACCAGATCACAGCATTGAAGGGCATGTGCAGCTGTTCAGTCTGTGGAGGGAGCTGGGCCAAGAGCAAGGCCTGTTGAGATAGGAGGAAGACACACAAGAGGGGTCTTCTCAGGGTGCTACTTCTCCCCACTGAGCCAGGGGAGCGTTGCACAATGTGCTGAAAAAAGGTACAAAAGCTGTAGCAGATTTTAGTGGGATGTGCAAGTGCTCTCCCCAATATCTTGAAAGCAGGAAGTTTTGAAATTAACTCATCTTTCTGCCAGTCACAAAGTCCATGTCATTCCCTAAAAATCTGGAAATAAAGGAGGAAACCATCATTTTCAAGTGACCCCCACAGCCAAGCCATGCAAGGGATTAAAGTGCTTGAGTAACCAGGCAGCTTGTGTGCTGTGATAGAGGATGATGCTCTGCTAAGGAACCAACTCTACATTTCCAGGTCTCGAGGGACCAGGAAAATAAATTAAGTTTTGCTGCCTTAGACCTTTTTTGGGCAGCAAATGAGGATGTTCTGGTAAGTCTATAAAACAGAAATGTCTCTTTCTTGCAGAGCAAGTGTGTCTGCAAGAGGGGTTATGCTGGCGATGGCCACAGCTGTGATGCGATCAACCCGTGCCTCATGGACAATGGTGGCTGCCATGACCTGGTGAGTAGCTAAAGAGCTGTCCCAAGGCTGGCATGGCAGGAGGGGATCACCTGCTCACTGACAGGTTTTGCAGCCATGGCATTGAGAGAATTGCAGGGATTTATGTTATGTCATCTTGCTGGCCTGCACTGAGGTGCTCCAAAGATGGATCCTCTGATTTTTGTGGGTTCACACAACCAAAACTATCATCCTGGCTTAGCTACATGAGGGGAATGCTCAGTGCCACCATAAAGGCAGCAGGTGGAAGGTGTTTGTGTGTGTTACTCCAGCCCAGCCCTTGGAAGGCCACAATTCAATTCTGAGATAGATGTAACACTACATAACCTGTGTTTTCTTTCTAAATTCTCCTTCCTTCCCTTGTATTTGCAGGCTACATGTGTACCCCTTGGTGGAGGAGAGAGATCCTGTGTTTGCTCTGAAGGCTACTTTGGGGATGGCATGACGTGCTACGGGGACATTCTAAAAGTTAGTGAAGAGCAAATGTCTGAGGCCTTTTTGAGACTGGAGAGAACTGGCTCTGCTCTCGCTGTACTTTTCTGTGGTACCTGAGTTGACTCCTTCTCCCAACATCAGCGTGAAGCACAAGTGTATGCCAAGGCCACAGGGACAGAAGCGATGCCAGGACTAATTACTGCCAGTGAAACTATAATTTCTAAGCTGCTTCACTCCTGTGCAGGGAGCACCTGTCCTGTGCAATAAGTCATCTTTCCTTTGTTGTTCAGAAAGTTTTTCAGGTCAGAGCTGTCAGGCCTATTTTCTGTCATTAGAAATATCAAAGGCCACTGTGGATTCTATCTTTTGTCCCTGATACACATGAACTCATTGCAGATGAGTTGAAAAGAGTTGGCTTATTTGGGAATATATTTTTTTAATGGCTGAAATTTCATTTTAGAAGTGCTCATCTCTCCTCACAATACATGGTGCCTGTAATGGTTGTGAAGTGAGAAGAATGTCTAAGTCATTAGTGCCAGATTTGATACTGCAAAGAGCTCCTTTCCCCCACCCGGAGTCTCCCAGCCCTGTACCCTGTGCTCAGCAGAGGTAACTCTTCTGTTGTTTCTGTTTGAAAGGAGCTGGCCAGGAATTCCCACTTTGCAGGCTTCTACAGCTGGGTTAAGGTAAGAGAAACCATGGGCCAACCACACAGGTAAGTTCTGTAGAAGTGAAGTCTGTGAATGAGTCTGTTAGAAAACAAGCAGTTCCCTTAATCTTTTTCTGTGCAATATAAGAGAAGGAAAGAGAAAAGAAAACGAAGCAAAGGAGAAATGGTTAGAGAGCAGGCATGTAGAAAAGCTGTGGAGTTTGTGATAGAATGAGGGTCATGAGTGTGTTTTGGGGGCCCTGTTTCTCACACAGGAGGAAGCTGGAGCTGTGCTACACTTAATTTTCATGGTTGTACCCTCTGTAACTCCTGACCATCAAAAAACAGTACAGAAGGGAAAGAAGAAGGGGTGGCGTTATAACACTGTTTTTCAGAAGAAAATCCTTTGAGACATTAGACTGCATGTTTGTTCCCTTTCTCATTGCTGTCTCCCTATCTAGTGTAGGAATAAGAGAGACCCTCCACAGACTGCAGCAAGTCCATGGAAACACAATATGATGGATAGCCTCTAACTGAGCTTTAGCTCACCTGGCCTGCTGCATACATTGCTTTTGCCAGCAATTATCTTGGTCCCTCTGCCAGGACTGATGCTGGGGGTTCAAAAAGGATTTATGGATATGATTGAATGTGTTTGAAGGAAAACTGAATTGGGGAAGTAGAGCTGAAAGCAGCAGGTTTTCCCTTGGCAATCAGGTGTCAGCTGTTTTGGCTAAACCACCTGTGGCATTCATTGATTGCCATGCCCAGGAGAGCCTGCTGTGCTGCTGAGCACGTGCTGTGTTCCTTCACATCCCTTTCGCATGGCTGCGAGAGTGGAATGGCTGTTGGTTGTGTTTTGCACTATAGATGTGGCAGTGGCATGTCTTATTTGTTCATTTTTGTGCTTTGGACAACAGAAATCTCTCTTCAGCATCCCAGCAGGAACCAATGTCACTGTCCTGGTGCCATCAGAGGCAGCTATCAAGAGCTTGAACAATGCTGACAAAGATTTCTGGTTGACCCCCTACATGCTGCCATTTTTAGTCAGGTATGAGGAGCCTTCTGCTTTCGCTTTACTGGGCCAAACAACAGTAACAGAGCCATGAAATGGATTTTTTCTTGTGCATGACCAATAAGGAGATAGCTTGCCATAACTATAGAAGCAAATTTAAATATCTAGCAGGCAAAAATTAAGTAGGCATTTAAAACATAACAGACCACTGACCATGGGCAGTGGGTTTATTTTTCATGTATTTGCAGAGGGAGATCTTCCCAGTCAGATGGCATCAGAACAAGTAATTCCCTCCATTGTTCTCTCCACATCCTAAACTACTTCATGTGAGAGACATGAATGTTGGATGGTACGGGCTTATCTCCCTGCCATTACCAACAGTTCTCTAATCATTTCTTTACCTGATTTTGTTCCCTTCAGAGCCCACTTTCTTGAAGGTGTCTTCACTGCTGAAAAGCTAAAAAAGTACGACGGGCCAGAATTACTCACTCTCAACCCACAGACCAGATGGCAGATAAACACCACAAGTGACGTAAGGGTTTCTTACATAAGGCTCACATACCAGTCTCAGATTTAACTGCTGAGGAGCTGCTATGTCCAGTGGGGAGCCCACATGGGACACTGGTGCCCTCAAATGCAGACATCTTTCAAAAACTGTACCCAGATTAACCATGTGCAGTGTTGAATGAACAATGTATTTGTTTAGAACTTGCTTGGCATTTCCTAATCCTTTTGCTTTCCCCTCTGGTTCTTGTGCAGGTGTTGACCATCCAGAATGCGAGTGTGGTTGTCAGTGACATCCCTGCCAGCAATGGCATTATCCATGTCCTCAGTAAGGTACGTCAGTACATGTGACACTGGGAAACGCTGCAGTTGTAGCAGCAGGTTTGTGTAGGAGCCTCTGTGATAGGGCCAAGGAGGAATATATGTCTGGACTGTTACGAAGGGATATAAAGGCAAAATATGTGAGGTTATCACGAGGTCCTGACAGATGCTTCCTGTGCAGCAGCGTTCAATGTTTAAAACATTTGTCTCCTGGACAAGTGAGAGGAGAGTTCGCCTTCTCTTGGCTGATAGGAGAAGAGTTCAGGTTATTGCAGGATTGTGTAAAATTAGGCCTTTTCTAATTGCCTTTCGTGCAAGCAGGGCAGGAGTCCAGTGTGATTCTGCTCACAGCCCCTTGCTCAGCCTTGCTCTAAAGCCACTTTTTCCGTAGGTTTTGTTGCCGCCTGCAGGAGAGATCCCACCGAGCCCTCCTGGTCTGCAGGAACAGCTCAACACAGTGGCCTCGTTCCGCACATTCAAGGAGTTGCTAGAGGTAAGCAGTCGAGGTGAGCACTGCCGTCACTGCCAGAACTGTCTTTTGAGCAAATGCCCACCTTACCCTGAACTGAGGGACCTAAATTTGGATTGCTTGGTAAGAAAGGGAGATCATGTATGTCCTACATGAGGGATCTTCTAGGAAAGCTCTTTTGAGCAGCCAAGGAGTTACATAATTACAGTTGGATCTGCAGATCACTGGCATGCATTGGAGTGGAAGGTGGCCTGTCTACTGCAGGTGCTCTCATGCCTGTATAAACAGAGAAACCCAGAGGAAAGGGAAGGCTTGTTCATAGCTGGGAAGCTGCACTCATGTCATCTCCAGGATGAGGAGCAAGCAATCAGATGCGTGTGGCTCAACAGAAGTTGTGCATCCCATTTTCAAGCATTTCCTCTTGCCTTTGTAATTGATCCCACACGTGGTTTGGTTTTAGTGAGTACAAGGGTAATTGCTAATGTTACTGTTTTGGACATTTTTTAGGAATATCAGCTCATTGGGAAAGTCGAGTCCTCTGAACAATACACAATTTTTGTTCCTGGAAATAATTCCATTGAGGAGTACTGCCATGCTGCCAATGTGACCCAGCTGGTAAGCTCACTGCTTGCAGTTTGAATATGTATTGTGGTGAGTGCCGGGGCATGTACACTGCTGAATAGTAAACAAGCTCAGGGGATTTCAGCGTGGAGAGGAGATGAATATCTGATGCTAAAAGCAGGGAGAAATGTGGCAGAGAAATGAGATTTCCTGGGGTATTGCAGTGGGATCTGACAAGAATATTTGGACCCCAAGTGCAGAGTAAATGAGTATGTGGATGGATGGCACAACATATTCCACTTCTTGGCTGGCTGTGGCGATTTTCAGACTTCTGAAAGGTTCCAAAAAACATTAATGGCTTCATCAAGTATCAGAATCATCACGTGTGATCAGTCATCTGTGATAGAGTTACTAGGCTCTGTGGGCTTAATTAACCATTACAGGTGCTTGAGAAATTTTCTTATGCCATACTTCTGACTGAATTGTAGTCTAAGAAGTCAAAAGACTCCTAACATTTTTATTTCTGTGGATTTAGGACAATGAAACAGTGCAGTACCACATTGTACTGGGAGAGAAGCTCTTGCCCGCAGACCTGAGAAGTGGAATTCATAAGAACAGCATGTTAGGGCTCTCCTACTGGCTAATGTTTTACCAAAATAGCACCCAGGTAAGGGAGGCAGACTCTTCTGCCATTTGAGGATCTGACTTGACCTATCACTTCCCAAGGCTGGTGACTCGATACTCCCGTTTCTCTTTTGCACACCCTCACAAGTTTACTGCTGGGACTGTCTGGCAGCTGCCAAGCAATCCATGCAAAAGGAGTTGAAGATTGTCATCTCAGCTGTTTTCCTCTGCTTTGCAGAAGTTTGTCAATAATATTCCTTTGGATGGAAAATCCTTCGAGACAAAGAACGGCATCCTGATCGGGGTGTCCCAGGTGCTCCAGATCCAGAAGAATCGCTGCACTGCCAATACCACCACCATACAGAAGGTAATGGTGATGGCCGAGGAGCTGACGCCATTTCACAGCGTTGCTGCACCTGCTGAACCAAACTGGTGGATAACAGACAGCCTACCTTGGCTCTCCTCATAGATGAGACAGTAGCTTGTGGGGTAACCCCAGATGAGCCTCATGTGAAATGGGACATTGTGGAGACTTGGCCCCTCCTACCTGCAGATTGTGTACATCTAATGCAGCTCTTGTGCAGATCGTGTTCAGTTCCCTTGCTGGAGCTCTCTCACAGTGCCTGCCCTGGGGCTGGCTGGTGCAGGGACTCCCAGATACTCAGCTGTGGAAGGAAAATCCAGCCAAATTCTTGCATGCCATGACCACGAGCTCCCCTAGAAAATGCTGTCTGCTCTCCCTGGGAGTTATGGCCAAAGTCCAGCTTGCATTTACCTTGTAGCTCTTGGCAATTGAACCACTTAACCTGAAGATTACAGGGTCAGACTGAGGTAAGTCTGCCAGCTAGAGATCAGAAAAAAAGTATTTGCAGGCTCATGTGAATGAACCCTGGGGCTACAAAAATCCCTGAGACTTGGGAAAGGTATAGCATTTGATCTTGTGGTGTTTTGAGCCACTGAGATAAAAACATCTTTGTCTTTGTCCCAGCCAGCAGCCTGTAGAGCAGCATTTGTAATTCAAGATTAGTGTCTTGGTGTGGTGTAGGTGGAGGACACACATGTGACTTGTCCTGTTCTCTATGCCCCAGTCAAGGTGCGGCAAGTGTGAGAAGGGGATCAAGTGTCCTTCTGGATCAGTTCTTGTGGTGAGTCTTGGATTCATGTGACAGCTCACAGACTGGTTGCAGATAATGTGTTGATGTCCTTTTATTGCTCTGTAAGTGTCATCTTGATACCTGAAAAAATGTGCCCTTGAGTCCTCTGTGGCTCATCCATTGCCAAGGTTTGCAAGAAAAAGCAGAAACCAAGGGAAGGTTACACAGGAAAAACACGGACATGAATTGTGAAGCTCCATACATAGCTGGTACCAGGCTTTGCTTGAATTTCAGGAGCCCTTTAGTTTCCCCACTTCACAGGGAAAAAGAGATGTCTTTTTTTTATTTTATCTTTGACTCTTTTGACATTATCATCAAGGAAAGCCAGTTTAGGACTGCCTGTAGCAATTTCCCTGCCTGGACCATTGATTTTTTCACACAGATGGGCTGATTGTGCCTGCAGCTTGTTTGTGAGTGAGTGACAAACATTTCCAGAGAGGAAAAGAACTAAGCATTTCGTTTTCATGCTGGCTGTGAATTGCCTGACAGCTACATCTGGCTTCTTAGGCCTCGTCGCTTTACTCTATGTCCAAAAGTTTCTCTTTTCTCAGTATTCAGACTAACATGCACCATGGATTTGGCAGGTAACAAAAAGACTCTGTGTGGTGACCACACATCCAGAGATGCCTCATTGGTCTCAGCTCTGGATAGTTCAAATTTTTAGGGCTATTCTGTCAGATACAAAGCAAGAACACTGCCATATGCACCCAAATGTGCATTGTTTGTCTAAATATTTTAATATCTCCTGTCTGTGTCTATGTCAATTACATCCTCAGGAATCTCCAGGAAGCAGGAATCTCACTCACTGTGAATTGCGCATTGCGGGTACAAGAACACTTGGCTGCTATTTCACCTGTGCAAAAGTTTCTCTGGTGAGAAAAACATTTGCCTCAGATTCATTTTGGCAAAAGCAAGATGGGTGTCAGAAAACAGCCATGGAAGTGCAGGCTGTGCTGAAGTCCTGCCTGTGTTTGTTTGCCTAGCTGAGACTGGGCTTGTCTGGGTATTGCTCTCCATCCTGGAGGTGGAGGGCACTGGAATAAAAAAAGACCTGCAGAAATGTCTGCACAGTGATGGATTGGGATCTGCTGCTTCGGTGTTGTTGCTCTGGGTTTTGTCCTGCAGAGGAAGAGAAGGAGTTGAATGTTTGCAGTCTGGTTTCCTAAGGAAATGAGGCATGAATGATGGTATTCTGCTTGTGCGTGTGCCTTCCCGAATAAGTGATGACTCATTGGAGCCAAACCAAAGGGAGGAGCAGAAGGTCTCACACCTCATGTTATGTGTGTTACAGACCTTACCAGTTTCGTGAAAATGCATTGCTGGAAGAAAACACTAAAAGAGAAAGTGGTAAAAGAAAAACTTGTGTGAATTTGAGGTTTTATAGGTATTGCAGCATCACTTGGAAAGTTTAGTGGGAATGGGAAATTGAAAAGGGAGAGAGCGAGTTAGACTTACTGTACTCGCATTGAGAGTTTCAGTCAGCACTTGTACCTCACTTGGCACTTTTGCATCCCTTCATTAGAAGGTGTTTCTCATCATCTGTACTGTCCAGCTTGATCTCATCATGGTTTCCTCCCTCCATGGGTAGATGCAGAAAGAAGTGAGAGCAGTTAAATCAGGCTTTGGAACCAAATCACTTTCTGGCAGAGCCTCTCTCTGCCCAGCAGAGACATGGTGTGGGCACGGGCAGGAGATAGGCTGGAGGGGCACAGGACATTTCAGTTACTCACCAAAGCGCCAGTGTTTCTCAAGGGCAGTGCAGACATTTACATGAAGTTCTGGGCAACAGAACACCCCATTTCAGGGTGTTCACTCCATCCTGCCTGTTCCTTCCCTGTGTTGTCAGAAATTATGGCTATCACATAGTGAAAGGAATCAAGTAGATCCAACAATAAAGCTGTACCATGTCTGTGCTGCACAGGATGGCTCAGCCCAGTTTGTTCTCGTTGGTTTTCCAGAGGTCTGTCTGCTGCCCCGGCTATTACGGCCACATGTGTGAGATGTGCCCTGGGAAGCCAGGCCAGTGGTGCTCTGGGAACGGGGAATGCCAGGATGGCATCCAGGGCAGCGGGGAGTGCCGATGCCTGGAGGGCTTCCACGGCACCGCCTGTGAGATGTGTGAAGTGGGACGATATGGAGCCGACTGCAAATCAGGTGACACCGATGGCTGTTGCAGCTTGGCTCTACCAAACTGCTTGCAGTGGCAGAAAAGTGGCCACATGTCAGCTCTCAGGAGGGATGGTGGGAGAGCAGAAATGTCCCAAGACCTCTGAGACAGGCAAATGGCTGCCAGGTCTCTGAGAGAGAGACAGCAGGAGTGAGCACTTGTGGCCAGCCAGAGGAATGGCCCCATTTTGCAACCTAAAACCAAGTATGTGCTGTGCTGCTCGTCCTGCTGCCACCCAGACTACAGCAAGTAGAGGTGGATGGTCTGTTCCTGGGCTTTTGGCATGGCAGTGAGGGATTAAGAGCTGATACTCCTGTGACATTTTCTTGATGGCAGTTTGACATGTTGGATTAGGAAAAGAGCAGCCAATGAAATGGCAGCAAGACTCTGCTGGTGAGACCTGGCTGATTTAACAGTGCTGTTTCTATTTCCGCTGCAGAATGTGCCTGTGACAATGGCATTTGTAACGACGGACTGCGAGGGGACGGGAGCTGCGAGTGCTTCCCGGGGTGGATGGGCCCTACCTGCCAAGAAAGTATGTGAGGGTGAAGGGGCCTCTGGTGTAATAGTGGCAGAGAAATCTGAGCGAGCAGAAATCTGGGTGGTCAGAAATCTGATTTCTTGGGTTGCCAGAGCAGTTGTGTGTTAGCAGAGCGCTGTGCTCACAGAGTCACTTGTACTCTGCACCCACCCTGAACCTTTTCAGCCTGTGCTCACTCATTCCTACACACAAGCTGCATTTGCTGGGACTTCCCCAACAGCACACAAGCCCTTGAGTTATTCTGGTAAATCAAGGAAAGCTTATTCCTGCTTCTACCTCTGTTGAGATCAGAGACACCTCAAAAACAGCCCCTTGCTCTGGGACAGAGATGAGAGCTTCCAGTCGCACTGGTTGGACCATGACTCCTGCTGCTTGCCTAAGAAGGTGGCAGGGCTTGATTTGAATTTTCAAAGGGACCCAGTGTGTTTGCTGAGCTGCTTTTTCTGCTCACAAATCCATTCACTCGGGTGAGCCCAGGCTGTGGCCTGCAGTTTTCAATAAATCTGTCACTGTGTGTCAAAGTAACATGTTGAAGATGGATTTGGAATTTTTTATTAGCATTTAGGTGAGGAGAAAGCTGAGCTTCTAAATACCTTGGGATTTTAAAGGTTTGCACACAAAGAATGATTTTATAGTGACTTTAGGAATAGAAATCAAGCAGAGCTGTCCTATCTAGTGTAAATGGCAAACATGAAAGCAGTTCATCTTTTGCTTCAAAAGGGCCAAAGCCAAAAGGCTCTGTAAGTCTGGATTAACAAGGTTCCAGCCCTTGTTTCATTCCTACCGGTGTGGAGGCCACACAGATAGAATCAAATGGAACCATTAGCTCAGACAGAGAACATCAAACTCACTCCCTTGCAAAGTGCCAAAGCATAAATCCCATGAGATTTTCCTGCTGCCACATAGGACAAGAGAGTTAGCATAAACTCCTGGTTTGCAGGCTCCTCTTCTGTAGATAGCAGAAATGGCCCCAACTGAAAATTCCAAATTACATTTGTGTTTTCTCTTGAAGGAATCAAGATTGACTTATGCAATAACACTTGCCATCAAATGGCCAGGTAAGCGCAGACAAGGGGCTGAGTCGTCCGTGTGGGTTTGTGTGTGTTTTCCACAGAGGTGATTCTGGCTTAGGGCTTGGCAGAGGGCTGGGAGAAGATGCCTACTCATTAAAGATGCATAATTATCAGTTCTATTCTGGGAGCTCTCTTTGGGGCACGCATAGTCTCTCAAGTCTCTCTTTTGTCCGTCTGAGCATAAATCCATTCCAAGTTCCTTCTGCATGTGTGGATGGGAGAAAGCAGAGATTCCAAGGTACTCCAAGGCCAGCCTTATTCATGGAGCAAATCAACCACCCCTCTACAAGCCCTTTCTGCCCCTGCCAAGGAATGAAACAGGGCTGGAATGACTCCCTCATGCTTCCTTCTCCATTCATTATCCAATCTCCTGTTTTAGGCACTGGGACCCTGCCATCACCCTTGTACTTTGCAGAAGCTCGTGGATGTGGTGAGGGTGCACTGGGGGAGGTTTGGGCTGGACACCAGGTCCTGGCCAGTGTGACTGGAATGTTTGGAGCTGCGAAGGAATACCTGGCATGTGCCTTCTGTGGTCCTTGTGGTCTCTTGCATATGCCAGACTTGTACCAAGCCAAGCCCATCAGCAGTTGTTGTCAGTGATTATTTATCCCTGTCTTGTTTCAGCTGCCGCAATAGTTCCACAGATTCCCTACCTACCTGCTTCTGCTCTGCTGGATACACAGGGAATGGGACCCATTGCACAGGTATGTCCAGCAAAGACAAGGGGAAATAAATGGCAGGAAGTTGCCAGACAAAAGATCACTCAAATCCGTTTCCTCTCAGCCATCCGCCATGAACTCTGCCATGCTTTGGTACAGATGTTTTCCAGTCCAGAGCTTTACACAGGATGCTCTTGATGTTGCTAAAGCCTGCAAGAGAGGGATAAAAAGGCAGGCCAGTGTAGGAGGGCAGATCTTATTGCCTGATGCACATGAATGGGTTGTACGTGTTCTAATATCACAGTATTGGTGGCAAAGTTATAACAATTTTGGCCATGAATCCTTGGAATATGGGTGTTTCAATTCCCTAGAACTTTGTGATTCTTCTATTTGCTGACTATGTCAAAATCAGGTAACAGTGCTCAGTAGAGCCAGAATGAGGTGGGATTTCAGGGCATTAAGAACCTGGTCCCTGTCAAAAGCAAACAGACCAGGAAAAAAAACAAGTGATGAAATTGTAACAGTCAAAACACTAGGAGACATTCCAATTTCTTTTCAATATTGCCCTTGCTGGAAAGTGAATAAGGGGAAAGAAGCAGCTTATTTACTTGGACTGGCCTCTCTCAGGTCTGGATGAGGCCCCAAGCCCTTCAAGAACCTACAGTTTAGTTGGGAAACAAAGGGATTTTAATAAGATGTTGTGATTTTGTTAAGATGAATGATCATTCTGGCACAGTTGGTCATTCCTAGGTGCTCTGAGCTGATTCTGCTCCTCTTGTTTGTGGTCACAGAAATAGATCCCTGCACTATTGACCATGGCGGCTGCTCTGTGCACGCTGTGTGCACCAAAGTGTCCCCAGGAGAGAGAACCTGTGTTTGCAAGGAAGGCTATGCTGGGGACGGGACACTCTGCATGGGTGAGTGCTCAGGGTGTGTTTTGGGGGTGGCAGAGAGGCAGCATTGATGCTAAGGCGAGTTTCAGACTAAAACCACCAGAGTTTTGGTCTCAAAGCCAAAGATCCCTGTGAGGCTTCTTGCTCTGATGCGTGTCATGGAGAGGCCCAGAGACTGAGGGTGAGGGCAGTCTCCCACAGCTCTGAGGTGAAGATGGAGCTATAGGGAGAACCCAGTCCTCTCATATTCTTTAAAGTACACCCAGACAGGCTTGGAATTTTCTGCGGGCAGATTTATCACGGCTCAGAGACCCACATGTGCCAGGAGTAAACTTGCAGTTGCACCCTATTCCTTTGCTATCACAAGACACTTTCCCAGGAAAGTGTTCCCCAAGCTGGAAAAGTTCTCTTTGTTGCTTTCTCGATACCTCTTTGGATCACAGGTTCCCAGCTGCCTTGAGCAGCCCTCAGCAGTAACCTGGCCTTATTGTTTTGCTGCAGAAATTGATCTCTGTCTTGAAAGCAATGGGGGCTGCCACACCAATGCAGAGTGCATCAAAACAGGCCCAAAGAAGGTGAGTGTGTAGGATGGATGGCAGGGCAATGTTATTATGGAAGTTGTCACAGCTGTGTAATTGTCTTAGAGACAGTCCTGTCCTTTACAGTGCCTTACTTTGTGCTTGCTCCTTTCCATGTAGAGAAGTTGCCTGGGAAGAGCATGAAAACATTGCTGTTTCCATGAAAGCAGATAGCTTTGCTGGCCAGAGGCTGGAGCAGTCTCAGGTTATATTTGTTGTGGACACAAGCTTGGTTTTCATGGATGCAGCAATGGGTGCTACACCACATGCTTTCTGTCCAGGGCAGCCCTTGTGTGTTTCCTTTATTGGGTCCAAGTTTGAGCCCAAGGGTCTGTTCTCCCTCCAGGTCGCCTGCAACTGCCTGCCTGGTTACAGTGGGGATGGTGTGAGTCAGTGCAACCCCATCAACTTGTGTGAACAGGTATAGCTGCATTTTGCTGCTTCCAGAGGTGAAGGCCACAGCCTGGAAATGCCCCCTTCTCCCAAGAGTTAACAGCAGGAACAGCATTAGCCTGGTTGTTTCAGCTGAAGTCTTGCCTTTCCACATACTGAAGGATTTCCTTCTGTGTTTCTTTTCCATTGCCTCTTGCAGTGACCTGCAAGTATGTTGGTCACACGGAATTCCCTCAGTGTGGAAACAGGGTTGGAGGCGTGTGGGCTTTTTCCTCTGCATCTATTTCGTGTGGGATGTGCTCAAAATGTTCAGAGTGTTCTGTGCTCATGGCATCGCTGCCACTTCAAACTGTCCCTCTGAATCATGGGACAGATTTGTCATCACTGGGTTCTGAAGTGAAGTGTGAAAGTCTCGTTTCATGGGAGGATTTGGTACTGGGAAGCCCTTGAGAATTTGGGTGAGGTTTATACTAAGGCACTAAACAGTGGAGAGGGATGGTTTCGTTTCACTGGACTGGATGTAGTTTGCAGTTTCCACGTGCAAGGGGCCGTTCAAGTGGTTGGAGAAGTCCCTCCAAGCAGCCTTTTGCTTTCCCTGCCAGAACAACGGAGGCTGCAGCCCCTTTGGGCTCTGCAAGTACACAGGCCCTGGCACTCGGAACTGCTCCTGCTCCTGGCACAGCATTGGAGATGGCTTCATCTGCCGTGGCAAAGTGCATCAGGTGAGAGGCGTGTGCTGCAGTTTCTGTGTTCCCTGCCCTGCAGCAAGGCACTCCCTCCTCTCCAGAGGGTGAGCAGATCTTGGTGTCATATCGACACATGTGTGGTGTAGGAGAGGAGACAGGTGCTTTGAGGCAAACTCCCCATAAATCATACGTGTGTTTGCTGTGCCAGCTGCAGGGAATCATGGCAAAGTGACTTTGCTCCAAAGGCAGCCATGCTGGGAACACTCTACTGCTGTCAGCAACATTGGCCATACTTCCAGGGGACTGTTTGCTCCATGTCATAAACAAATGGAAGCGATCTTGTTTTTGCCCAAGGCAACTCACTTCTGCCCAGTGGGGTTAGGGCAGGTGTCCTCTGTGGCCATGCCAGGACTTGGGACCCAGTCTGGAGGGCAGCAGTCTGTGTCCAGTTCTCTTGCCAATACAGTGGCTGTCCTTGGGCAAGCTGATGATCTTTTCAGGCAGTGGCAAATAAAAGCTCATCTCCACAGCAGAGCCACGAGAAGAAAGATAGACTGTGTGTTCCTCTGCTCTTACTGAAAGTTAGTGTGGCAAGGAGAGGGCATTTGCCTTGCCAAGGTGTGTCTGCCCTCTGGACAGCATCCCAGAACTGGCAGTGGCAGCAGAGTGAGGTTAAAGCAGAGATTTTGTGAAGCACTTGAGGTGTCCCATGAGCACAGGACAGTTACCCATGAGACAGGTGCTGCAGGACCAGCCAGCTTTCATCTGCTGTCCATCCTGCATCTCTAGTGAATGGCACAGACAGAGCTCACAGCAGCATCCATGTCATCTGTGCCTGCAGTGCTAGTGAGGGAGAGAGGGAAGATCACTATGATGTGTCAGGAGAACTGGTGTCTCATTGGGGTGGGAGAGTGACCTGGAGTGGAAGGAGCAGGTCCCTGTGCAGAAGGGATCCTGCTAACACCAGCTGATTCCCTTTGTTTAAGGAACTCGGAAGGATTCCAGATGCATCCATGTTCTTTAGGATGATACAGGTTGGTGACAGCTTTGTCCTTGTCTCTGTGTAGTAAATCCCACCTAGGGCTTTCTGCAAAGACTCTTGCTAACTGGAACAATGTTTTCTGCTTCTCTTCCCTCAAATGCTCTTCTAACATAGGCAGAAAGCATCAAAGAACTCAGTGGGGCAGGGCCTTTCACTGTCTTCGTCCCACAGACAGATTTCATAGGAAATACCACAGTGGTAAGTGCCCTCCCATCCCAAGCTCTGTCAGGTATTTGACAGCTCCAGTTGTGGTAATGTCCCCTCAGGGACTGTTCTGCCCAGTGAATTGAAGCAAAGGGGCACCATGGAGAGTTAAAGACATCCCCTGTTCTCCATCAGTGTAAGAGCAGAGGTTTGGAGGCATCTCACTGAGGAGACAACCTGGACAGGGGTGGGCATGGCTCCTCTTGTAACGAGACCCTTGTTGGAGATGATGTCTCATGGGCCTCAGAAGCACCGTGTCAGAGCAGTGGTGTTTGGTGGCTTTGGTGCCCATGGAGCTGGTAACAGCAAGACTTCCGTGCATCTGTGACGGGCCTCTTACTCCTTCCCAAGAATAAGAGAATGGCAGCTTTTTGGTGTCAGTGTAATGGAATATCCTAACCCCATCACTGACTAGTCAAGCTGGTTGAAATTTCCCAAAGCTCTCAAATGGTTTTGTGCCTTCAAGAGCATTTGGCGGGGGACAAGATTTTCTGAAGGGATGGATCAGAGGGAACTCAGGCAATCCAGGTCTCCCCCATCGGGGTTGGGGCCCTGTGTGTGAGGCAAAGTGCCCCGCTGTGATCTCACTCTTGTTTTCTGTCTGTAGTTTGAGGAGTGGAAGAGCAGGGGTCTCCTCCGGGACCTGCTTCGCTACCACATGGTGGGTTGCCAGAAGTTGCTCTCCAGTGATCTGGAAGCCCAGGAGTCCCTTACATCTTTATCTGGCCACAAAATAAACATCACAGTGAACGAGGTAATTCTCTTTGCTGTCCCACTTGTCAGGATGTCACTTTATCTGTCATTTGAAGGCACTGTGGTTGTGGCAAGGGACTTGCCTTGGGCCCATAGACACTGGCAGGGCGGTGCCATGGCTGTGCAGGCCTCAGCAGGTCCCCTCTCTCGCAGAATAGCATCTCTCTCAACGAGGAAGCCAAAGTGGTCACGAGTGACATCGTCGGTGTGAACGGGGTCATTCACTTCATCAGCAAGATCCTCATTCCCAGTGACCTGGTGGGCTGTAACATTTCCTCCAAGCTCTCATGGGTAAGGCCGGAGCTGTGCCTTGGTGGCAGGGCCATGCTGAGCTCAGGGACAGGATCTCTCTCCCTGCAGTGCTGCCTCAGCCCAAGGCTGCCTGGGCTGCTCTTCCTCCCTCTCCCTGACTGCCTAGGAGTTGTCTGAGGCTACGGATTTGGCTTGTGAAGGTGACAGCATTTGTGGCATAGCCAGATTTGGAGCATGAGCCTTATCCATCACTATGGGACAACAATCCTGGATGTAATTAGGATGATCATGTCCCATGCCAACCAGCAGACTCCTTTTCCAGCACAGAGTAGGTTGCAGTATGAGTTTGCCAATGCCTCTCTGTGACTCCTTAAGCTAGCGCTAGGGGCTTATAGATCCTGCATTTTGCAGACTATAACACATTTTCTGTGCAGCACAATGGAGTGCTGGAATTCATCTCAGTTCCTGCCATAGCACCATCAAGGATGAACCAGAAAAGCGTTAGCTGCTGAATGCCAGCCCTTTCCAGGCCAAATCACCAGCATGATGGTGACAGAGATAAACTTGTGTTTAGCTACTGTAGTTGTTAACTGTTAAATGCAGGTTTCTCTCCTGCATTGCTGGTCCTGGAGGGGGAACCCTTGGTGAGAGTTGTTTGCTTTCCTCCCTCTGCAGCAGAACATCACGGAAGTGGCTGAGTCCTTTGGGTACACCATTTACAGCAAGCTGCTGCAGGTGAGCCCCCTGCCCTCTGCTGCCTGGGGGGAGCTGCTGGGTGCATGTGCATGGTCACTGTGGGGCTTGGGGCTTTCCCTTTGTATCCCTGTGCTCCGGGCAGGACGCAGAGCTGCTGCCGCTGCTCAGTGACCCCGTGCACAGACCCTTCACGCTGCTCTGGCCCACGGACGCTGCGTTCAGTGCCCTCCCAGAGAGCCGGCGGAAGTTCCTGTACCGCAGAGAGCACCGGGACGTGCTGGCCTCCTACCTCAAAGCACACATGATCAGGGATGCAAAGGTAAAGGGACAGCACACAGGCTCCTGCCTCCCAAGGCCACACGTGGTGCCGTTGCCTGCTATGGCTAATTGTCAGAGTGATCTTGCCAAATATTTTGCTGCCATAGAACACGCAGCATATCAGCTGTCTTGAGAAGACCCAAAGACATTTGAGTACTGGAGGCAACTACAGTGTCCTTGTGAATCTCTGGTGGCTGAGCTGAAACCTTCTGTCAGCAGCTTCTTGGGGAGCTGCAAGGCTCACAAACAGGCCCTTGTGTACAGGGGTATGAACGAGGGGGGTGTCCAGCTGAGCAAAACCAGGGCCTGCTTTCACATGCTGGTTTCTCACTGTTGAGGAATCTGGGACTCACCTAGTATAGCTGTGCTGTGCCACCCCCAGCAGCTTCATGGACTGCCACATCGTGCCCTCTGAGGGTGGCCACTGGCCCCTGTCCTCACCATCTGTTAACATGAATTGCCAATTTAGCCAGTCTCTCCTTCATATTTTTCTTTTTCCGCTATTAGATTGTTGCTGGTAACGTGCCCCAAGTCGAAACCATACGGACAATGCATGGCTCCACCATCTCGTTCAGCTGCAGCAAAGCCCATGTGGTGAGTGTTGGCAATTCCAGGCTTGGCTTCCCATGGAGCAGGTGTCTCTGGACGTGGCTGCAGAGCAACTGGTGCTTTTGGTAGGGAGTGAATGCAGAGTTGGGATGATTGCAGGCTGGAACACCGCATTCTCCTGGCTACAGCTGGGCTGTAAAGGGGCACAAGGTGTAGCCAGCTGTCAGGAGTGCAGAGGTGTGTGCTACCTGCACATGCACATCATGATGACCTAGCTGCAAAGCCAAGCCCTTGGTGCCACAACATTTACAGAGCATGTGCAGCATGGACAGAGGCCATCCTTAGGAGAGGTGGATGTGAGGAGTGTCAGCTGGGAAGGGTAGTGAAGGACATGTGCACAGAGATTTTAGAGTTCTTGGATTGATTAAGAAGCCATGGCAGCCAGGATGTAGGATGTGCCAGAATCACAAGTTGCTTTCTTCCTCTGTTAGGGGGAGATTCTGGTGGGGAACGGCGATGCCACCATCATCCAGAGGCACATAGAATTCCATGGGGGCATTGCTCATGGCATTGATAGACTGTTGGAGCCACCGGATCTGGGATCTCGGTGTGATGAATTCACCTTTGTTGAGCTGCAGGTAAGCATGTGTGATGAGCTGAATGAGGATCTGGGCCATCCACGCAGCCCTGTGCCTGGGAAGAGGGATATTGGGATTTGCTGCTCTTCCTTGGCAAAGTTGAGCAGCCAAGAGAGGCAGCAGCACGTACTGAGTTGTTGTGAGGTTTCTTTCTCCCCTCCACAGGGATCTACAGAGAGCTGCGGACTCTGTGGCTTCGAGCCACCCTGCCCTGCTGGCTCCGTTCAACGGGTAAAGCTCACAGCTTTGTCACCAAAGAGGCCTGTTAGGGGACCAGTGACAATACCCATGTGCACTTCATGTTTTAGCAGCAAAATGAAGGCCCACCTACATGTGGCGAGCCCTTAGCTCAGTCACGTTGTCCATGCCAAGTCATGCTGGAGCTGGGCTAAAAAATATAGGGTCCAGTGGTCTTTGCTTGGTCAGTCTGTATGTGGGTGACAGTGGCACAGGAGTCCCTCCAGCAGCAATGAGAGTGGCTCTGGGTGTGCTTTATAGCAAAAAAGCTGAGCCTGGGGATGGATCATGGCTGATGCCATGGTGAGCAGCCTTGGGAGGCAGTGGCTGTATCCCATCCTCACTGCGGGATTCTGGCGTGTCCCTGAGATTCATCTGGGGCTCCTGTCACCAGCCCCAGCATATGTTAGGAAGCCTCTGTTACCTGTCATAAAACTGAACGAGTGGCACAAGAAAAGTCAAGGTGAGTTGTCAGCGACCAGCTTGGCAAACCCTGTGTTTTGCCTGTTTCCTCACAGGGGGAAACCAGGCGCTGCTACTATTACGGAAACCACTTGCTGAGGAACACGTTCCTGTTTCACCGCAACTCCCTGTTGCGGCCAGCGTGGCCACACTCCCCGTGGGACCCCTTCAGGAGACACTTCTCTTCCAGGGGGCCTCTGAGACGAGGCTGCAGGAGGAGCTGCATTTCCAGCCAGTGGGTCCCGCAGTGCTGTGCCAACCACTATGGCCGGGACTGTCAGGGTAAGAGCCACCCTGTCCCTGTCTCCTGTGGGATCGTGGCATTACTGGTTCAGCACATCTGACATCCATGAATGTGCTTCCCTGGAGAAGGGTGGGCAAAATCCCAGGCAGGGAGCTCCAGCCTGGAAAAGGTGCAGGGATTATAATCCCCTGGGATAATAACAGGGAATTCCCTTTCCTTGGAGAGTATCTTGTCTCTGTGAAGAGCCCTGGGCACACAGCTGCTGGGGGTAGCTGTCAGACATGCCACTCACTCCTAGATGTAGCCAGTGCTCAGCCATTCCTGCCCTCAGTGCCTTGGGCAGCGCTCATGTCCTTGGGTGAGTCTGCTCTTTGTGTGGGTGGGTCAGCCCACACCCAGCACATCACAGCGGGGCCTCTTCCCAGGCTGGAAGCTGTGCTAAATTTGTCCCCCATTGCCCCCATTCCTAAGTTTTCCTGTCGGAGGATGTCCCCAGCACTCACTCCCCAGACTGCTGAGCTGTCTGTGGTCCAAGCACCCCGTGAGCAGCAGCTCAGGTGGCACCTGGTCTGCGGGGCCTGTGGGGGGGGCAGCAGGTGGTTCCCCTCCAGAACAGGGTCCCTTTGTCACCACAGCCTCACTAAGGTGCCCCATTTGCAGCATGCCCAGGAGGGCTGGAGGCGCCATGCAACAACCGCGGGACCTGCAACGACAAAATCGGTGGCTCAGGCATCTGCAACTGCAGCCAGGCGTTCATCGGGACAGGCTGCGAGCTGTGCGCGCCCGGCAGATACGGCCCGGAGTGCCGAGGTAGCGCAGCTGGGCGTGGCTGGGCCGGGGGTGGGCAATGTGGCACACCGTGCTGCAGGACAGGGCGTAGGTGCTGGCCTGACCCCCTTGCAGCCCACGACTGATAAGGCCACAGGGTCAAAGACCCCTCCTCGTTTGTCAAGCACAGTTGAGAGCCCCAGTTCAAAGTATTTCACTGTGAGCTGGGGGACACAGAAATTGGGATGAACCCTGTACAGATAGAGCATCTCCTGGGACCTGCTCAGCAGCGACCTGAGACAAAAGCAAAGGAAAGGAAAAGAGAGTCCTCCATCCTCCCATCCCAAACTAGGCCTTCATGGGATTTCCAGGAATGTTTCAGAGTGAGAAACACATATCAGAAAAGGACAGGGGAGGGGAGTGATGGGGGTTTGTAGGTGCAGAGGCTTCTCCTCCTCTGTGAAGGGTGTGTGTGACAGGGGCCAGGGCTGGCAGTGGCAGGAAGGGATTTGTCGGGCTGCCGTGCCCACCTTCATGCCTGCCACACTCCTGCCACATGGCTGTCCCAGATCCTTTCCACCAAGGCATGACTGGTGTATTTGTCCATTCCTCACAGAGTGCAACTGCACTGAGAACGGTGTGTGCAATGGAGGCCTGCACGGCGATGGCTTCTGCTTCTGTGCCGAGGGCTGGACTGGGGACCGCTGCGAAATCAGACTGGGTGAGGGATGCTAAGCTGTTCCCTGGGACCCATCTGCTATTCCCTGGGACCTGCTGCAACATGGCTGCTTCCCCAGGAGCTGGGTATTTCAAGCAGCTATTCATTGCTTGTGAATATCTCCAAAAAGGAGCTCTCAGTTGTGAGGCTCATCCTGAGATCTGGCCCATGCTGTTGAATTTCACAAGGGGTGGGGTGGTGAGGAGGGGGTAGAGGAGAAAAGCTCTACTGGATCCTGAACAAGTTCCTAAGCTCAGAGGTGCTCCAAGAAGAGCTTGAGGCTGAAGTAAAGGTCTGAGGTGTATTTGATGGAGTAACAAACCTCTGTGTTTGGGCAAGGCACCTGCAGAAGGAACAGGGGGAGGGGGAGAGGTGTGAGCGTGGGGCAGGTGGCCTGGGGCAGAGGCTGGTGGTGGCAGCCGTGCCCGTCTTACAGCCCTGAGGTCACTGGGACCCGCTTGTGTTCTGGTTTCAGTGGTGGCACCCCGCTGCTCTCCGCCGTGCCACGCCCAGGCCGTTTGCCGCGCCGGCAACCTGTGCGAGTGCGAGCTGCACTACGAAGGGGACGGGAGAACGTGCTCAGGTGCGGGGCAGCGCCGGGGGCTGGGCTGCAGGGGTGGCGAGCAGGGCGAGGGAAGCGGCCAACAGGGCAGGACAGCAGGTGACCACCTCCTGCTGGCCATGTTGTGGTGACAACTGGCAGGACAGCCAGGCTGACCCCCAGGACACCTCGCGAGGTGTTTTAGTTAAGCCAGGACCTCCCCCTCGCAGTGATCGACATGTGCAGCCAGGACAACGGGGGCTGTGCCAGGCACGCACGGTGCTCACAGACGGGCGTGAACGTGTCCTGCGCCTGCGCCCCCGGCTACAGAGGTGACGGCTACATCTGCGAGCCCATCGACCGCTGTGCCGACGGCAGGAACGGGGACTGCAGCCAGCACGCCCACTGCATCAGCACCGGCCCGGTCAGTGCGGCCCCTCGGGCCGGGGACACCCACGTGCCTGGGGGAACAGCCCGGCTGGCTGCCCTGGGACACCCAGGCTGCTGGAGGACAGCCATGTGACAGTGTCCCCCTCTACTGCAGTCCCCTCCTGCCCCTCCTCTCCTGTGCCCCTCAGCTGCTGCACTCATCCTGCAGGTCCTTACCACCAGGCAGGGGCTGTCCTGCTCTGATGGTCCTGGGGATATTAGGATACTCAGGTCATTTTCCCCCACTCCTCTGTCTAAGCAAAAGATGCATCAGTTGTGTCATTCCTGAGCTGTTTTGGGGTCTCCTGGATGGTCCTTCCAAGACCATGTTTCTCACCCTGAAACGTTCTTGGAGACCCTGTAAGGCCCAGTTTGGGATGGGAGAATGGAGTACTCTCTTTTCCTTCTCTTTGCTTTTGTCTTACACGGGCACAGGTCCCTGCTGAGCATGTCCCAGGGGATGCTGTATCTGTACAAGATTCATCACAGCTTCTGTGTCTCCCAGCTCACAGCATGGTGTAGTGCAAGAGTCATGAGCAATGTACCTCAAAGCTCAGCTCAAACAGCATTTGCCAAGGATTTCAGTGTGACATTGCCTGGGTGCGGGGGTAGGACAGGCCGTGTGGCCTTTCACAGCTCTGTCATAGTCCTGGCAGGCTGTTGAGGCATTCTGAAGGCTCATCCCCATCTTCACAGGGATACAAGGATCCCCAGCTGGCATCTGTGTGTTTGCACTCACACAAATGCCACCCTTCCATTGTGCTGCAGAACGAGCGGCGCTGTGAGTGCAAGCAGGGCTACGTTGGGGACGGGATCCAGTGCCTGGAAGAGGTCGTGCCCCCCACAGACCGGTGCCTGGACGACAATGGGCAGTGCCACAGGGAGGCCATCTGCACTGACCTGCACTTCCATGGTGTGTGTGCTCAACCCCACAGTGCCAGGGGGATGATGTTCTATGGAGAGGCGATGTTCCCTCATCCTTCACCTTTGGCCTGGAGCTCCCCTTAGGAGAGCTGGAGGGTGGGATGGCTAAGAGGACAGGGGCTCATCTCTGTAGCTTGGTGTGGTTTTCACATTCTTCTTTTCCCTCCATGTCATAGGGGAGGAGGGGCCATCCTTGTCTGCTCCCATGGGACATGAGATGGCGTCTGGTGGGACCAGCTCTGTTGTGGAAGGAGAGAAGCTCAGAAGAAGCCTCTCCCTCACCTGTGCCTTGTCCACATCCCACCCTCTTTGGCAGTGCTGCCCATGCTCACACAGGGACCCACATGGCTGCCTGGGGAGGTGGTTCAGTGCGTCCTGTACTGATGCTCCTGGCCTTGGTATTTTGCAGATAAGACCATGGGCGTGTTCCACCTGCAGTCACCCCGAAAAAAGTACGACTTCACTTACGAGCAGGCTCAGGCAGCCTGTGCTGCAGAAGGTGCTTCCCTGGCCACATTCCAGCAGCTCTCGGCAGCACAGCAGGTCAGGGCAGGGGTAGCTTTGTCCCCTCGGGGGTGGGACAAGCTGTGCTTCTCCTGGGGCCCGGCCCAGCCCAGGGGTGATGTGTGGGTGGTTAACCTCTCATCCCCTTGGCCAGGCCATGTTTGTGCCATCTACATGCATGAAACAGGAGGGCCGGTGGGTCTTGCCAATCATACTGGGATGGGACTTGTGGCCATGCCCAACACTTTAGGGGTTGGGTGCATGTTGGATAAAGCACAATGGGAATGTTCATCGGGGCAGAAAACCTGGGACAGAGATACTTTTAATCTGATAATTCATTTTTCTCTTCTAGATGGGATTCCATCTGTGCTTGGTGGGTTGGCTGGACAATGGCACAGCCGGATACCCCACAGCCTACCCCAACCCCAGCTGTGGGTCCAACCATGTGGGCATTGTGGACTATGGCTCCCGAAGCAACCTCAGTGAGACCTGGGATGCATTCTGCTACCGAGAGAAGGGTGAGTGATGCCAGCACATTCCCTGTTGGGCACAAGGGCTGTGTCAGGGCAGCAGGCAGGGAACTGCCCTGGAGTATGAGGCAGGCACATGCCCTCTCCCCATGCCCATGTCCAGAGGGAACATGATGAGGACAGCCAGAAATCAAAAGGTAGTTGGTACAGCCGGCACTGATGAGTCCAGTCATACCCTGGTGTTCTTTTGCAGATCTGACCTGCACCTGCCGTGATGGGTTTGTGGGAGATGGGTACTGGTGCAGTGGGAATCTCCCCAATGTGCTCGCAGACCAGGACCGCTTCTCTACCTTCTACTCTGTAAGTGATGCTCTTCTGGTTCTGCAGGAGCAACAAGGCAGAGGGAAGGATCAGCTGGAACAGGGAGGAGTTGGGTTTGGTCTGTGTGCGGGGTAGAGAGTACAAATACAGAGAGGGGGTTTCTTTCCAGGGCTGGGGGGTTCCTGGGCGGGGAAAAGTGACAACATTGTGCTGTCAGCAATGTGCTGATGGGGAAGATCTCCCGTCTCTTCCAGATGTTGCTCAATTTTGCCAATGACACAGCAGAAGGACTGGATTTTTTCATGTATTTGTCTGATGTCTCTGCTCCCAAAACTCTCTTTGTCCCTCTGAATTCTGGCTTTGCAGACAATGAGGTAAGCAAGTAATGGTAAACTGTCAGAGCCCCAGAGGGGAGCAGGTGTCACCCTAAACTGGCATGATGGTGTGAAATAGTCTGGGGAAGGAGGAGGAATGCGGGTCAGAGGGGACCAGTGGACCAGTCCAACCATTCCCTCAGAAGAGCCATTTTGGTCAGAATGCTCAGCGCCCTCTCCAGCTGAGCTGTGACAATCCCAAGGGTGGCAAATCCTCCCTGCTCTGCACAGCTGTTCTGTGCCGTGTTGTCCACAAATGGAGTGTCTGTGGCCATGGAGAGAGTCTGGATGTGGCCAGGGGAGCTGCACAGCAGCAGGGAAGGGGAGAGACCAACTCATCCATTTCTTACCCCTGTGCACTCGTGTTTATTCAGACGCTGACAGGAGAAGAACTGAAGCTCCACGTGTCATCCAGCAATGTCGTTCTCTTCAGCTTCAACCTTACAACGGGCACCATCATCCCATCCCAGTCCGGATATGAGCTCCATGTATCAGACCTCCCAGCAAGCAACAGTACAGAGCACTCGGTAGGTTTAGCCTTGGCAGAGGGCAAAAAAAGCCCACAAGTTTTCACCACGTCTCTTTTCAGACAGGGAATGAAGGGGAGCCTTTCTGGGCAGGTGACATCATCTGTGTCCTGTGCTGTAGGATGCCAAGAGGATCAATGACACGATGATTGTGGAGTGGGACATTTTAGCTTTCAATGGCATCATTCACGTGATAGCAGAGCCACTGAGAATCCCACCACCCGTCGTTCACCTTGGCCAGGTGAGTCTGGGGCATGAACAGGGCTGGCATCGTGCCTGGGAATGGGGATGACGTGACAGTCACCCCAAGAACTGGCCTCGTCTTCTGCTCTGTGGCGTGTTTCATTTTGGGAGGGCTGCCCACGGTCCCACTGGGGAGCAGCAGCAGGGGCGGTGCCATCGCTGTGCCGGGGCAGCGCCTTGACGGCGCCGCTGTTTCCGGCACAGGTGAACGGTGAGGCGCAGGGGTCGGGCTCCGTGGCTACGGCGGCGTTGTCAGCGCTGTGCTTCGTGCTGGCGCTGGCTGCGGGTGCCGGCGTCGCCTACTACTGCGTGAGGAGGCGACGGCAGCAGGGGCAGTTCGGCTATTATCAGGTATGAGCGGGCCGGGGAGGGCAGTGGATGGAGCTGGGGTGGCCGGGCGGGTCAGCCGGGACAGGTGCAGGGTCCGGCTGCGGGTCCCGGGTGGGTGCGCGGAGGGGCCAGCGCGCCAGGGGGCGCCCGCGGGCTCCAACGGGCAGGG
>VZRN01004188.1:509397-537288 GCA_013397935.1 Dasyornis broadbenti
CGCCTGGCCCCGCCCCGCCTCGCCCCGCGCTCACCCCGCGCTCTCTCCCCTGCAGGAGCCGCCGCTGATGGACGCCGGCATCGACCCCCGCGGGTTCCCGCAGTGACCCTGCATGGCCCCGACCGGACCGCACCGCGGGGAAATAAAGAGCTCAGCGCCACCGGCTGTGCCCGCGCCTGCCCTCTGCCCCGACCCTCGCCGCCTCGGCCTCCCACCGCCCGCCCCGCCGCTATCGGCCCCCAGGAGGTGGAAGCTCCTGCCCCTCCTCGCCCCCGCCCAGCGTCTGTCATGGCCTCTTACCAGGGGGATGCCTGCCCAAACCTCTAGTACCTGGGGCTCAGTTCAGCGGCTCCCAAGGATGTACAGCCCTCAGTGTTTGCGTGCAACATCCCCCGGGGCCTTCCGACCCTCGTTCTGTGCCCTCACACTGCCCCATGGTCAGGTACGAGTCATGTCAGTCACTACCCCAGACACCCCTTCCGTCCCCCGTCCCCGGCGTGCTCCCTGCCTGCACTACCGCTGTAAGGGCACCGCCTGTTCCGTGCCGAACTCAGCCTCGGTCTCTCTGCTGCCCACCCCGGCTTCAGCCCAGGCTGTCCTCAGTCATGTCCCCAGGGCAGGCAGAGAAGCCCCACCGAGCACAGAGAGCAGGTTAGTCAGTTAGTTACACATGCTGCAGACGTTTATTGAGCTACACACTACAACATAGCACAAAGACAAATGCCACATGCACCTACTACAGGTGTTTGATTAGAGCAGCCACGTTAACAGATTGTCCAAGCCACTGAGTAGAGCGCAAGGCATCTTGAAAGTCTGCAACAGGCGGGCACATGGCACAAAGACAAGGCAGAGACGCAAGTGACAGACTGACTGGCCAGCCTGGCACAGCACTGGAAGGAACATCATGCAGGACAAGATAAGTGTGTGTGTGTGTGTGTGTGTGTGTGTGTGTGTGTCTCACTAACTGAGGGTTGCTGACACGAGTCAGGTCCTGACAGAGGGTCCTCCACACTGCCCTGGTTGCTCTCCCTCAGCTGTCGCCACACTGGCACCTCCAGCCCCCACAGCAATCACCACAGCACAGTGCTCACAAGCCCCTGGTGTCTGTCCACATGCTCATTCCCAGTCTCCCTCCAAACCCACAGCCCTTATGCACTGCCCTGACATTCTGCAGTCACTCATTCCTGTCTTCCTGCTTACTTCCAGACCCTCCTGTCTTTTTTCCCTCTCTCCTCCCTGTCACCTCAACTCTGACTGCCCCTGAGCAAGCTGGCACTGTTACCCTTGTTGCCATCTCCAGCTGTGGTGTGGCAGTGAGGGGAGGAGGAGCAAGGCAATCAATATCTCCACCCGTTTATCTTATAGCCATCACTTCCCACACACCAACCCGTATCAGAGTGGCACAAATGCTCAAAACCCCCTTCTCCCCTCACTTGCCCTCTACCCCTCCCCAAACACCCGGCATGACCCTGCGGCAGTCTGAAACCTGGTCAGGACCAGCAAGGCCCTGAGCCAGGTGCAGAGCACATTTTCTGAACTTCATATCCTAAAGCAGCTCTCACTTTCCTGGGCCTCCTGACTCTCACCCCTGACCCATCACATATACTCTAGCATCACTATTAGCATCTCTTTGCTCATTCTCCTGCTGAGGAGACACGAGAGAGCTTTGCCTGGCTATGCTCCCCTTTCTGACCCCCTACACCCAGCAGCACTTCACACGCACCCCTTCCCCAAATATCCTCACCTACCCCTCCAGCCACCTTAGGCTACATCTCGGTGAACAGAGGTGGAAAGTCACCACCTCTGCTGCCACCCCTGCACCTTCCCTGAAGGACTGAACACATTCCTCTGCACCTCACAACTGACCACAGCCCATCAATTGCCAAAATAACAAATTCAAAAATACCAACAGTGCACAGCCTTAAGCTCACTCAAAAACCAGCCATGTCCTCAAACGGTAACTTTGGGACCCTGTGACCTACTCCCACATCCAAGGCTTGCACATCCTGCCCAGTTACCTACCAGAGGCCCCAGCTGGACAGACCAGTCTGGTGGGGAGGGGGATGAGTCTGAGGGCTGCTGGACAGGTAACGCTGCTGATACTTTGTCATGTGATGCACTCACTGATGGGCTTGATTGGTTGCCCAGCTGGCAGCCCTGACCCTCCCTGTCCATCTGCAGAGTCGCTCATGCTCCAGTCCCAGACTATGGGGACAGCTATAAACCTGACACACCTTGTCACAGCTCCCGTGGGTTGCACTCAGCAAGCACTGGAGACGTGGAGCTCCATGCCTGAGCCACTTGTCTGGGCACAGAGCAGGGAGTGGCAGTGTCCCACCACCAGCACTGGCCCTCCATCTCACCCACTCCTAGAGAAGACTCCCTGCACAAGCACCCATCCTCTGTCCAGCCTGCAATGCACTTCAGGAAAAGGGATGGAGCCAGTGAAGGGAGAAAATAAACACCATCTACACAGGTATGCAAGTGTCAAACGCCCTTTAGTGGTAGACAGAGGTGCTGCCGGCTGAGCTGCCCGGCCCCACTCCAGCCCTGGCCGTGCTGCTGCTACCTGCAGTACCTGCCCTTCACCGGATGTGCACCATCTCCTCCAGGAAGGGGGTTTTCATGCAGCCCGTGCACAGCTGATCCATCCAGAGTGGAGCCTCGTGCTGCAGGGGTGTGCGTCGGGGATAGAAGGTGAAATTCACATCGTAGTTCAGCAGGCAGCTAATGGAAGCCATGTAGATATCAGAGAACCGCACCAGCCGGCGGGAGAAGTACGTGGGGTTGTGGAAGGTGCGGAAGATGCTTCCAAACTGGGGGTTGAACAGGTTCTTTGTCAGAGACCTGAGAAGAAAGAGATGGTGCTCTGGAGATAAAACTGTGGTCACAGCATCTTCCCACTGCCTTAGCCCTGGGCCACCCCAAGTGCTTCTTCCCCACACTGTGATGCAGACCAGTCCCTATGTAGTGAGACTGATGAATATTCAGTGCACTCTTACTCTACCTGTTACGGGCAATGCCAGGAGCTGCAGTAGCAGACAGCCCACCCACCCCTCCCAGCACTCCCCTTCCCCACCCTGCCTTCAAACCAGTCCAACCTCCCAGGCTGCAGGACTGCACTGCTGCATGCCCCCAACCCAGAGGCAAGTGACACTAGGCAGGACCAGAGTCCAATAGCTGCAGCACCATTGCCCCCAAAGCAGGTCACAAAATAGACCCAGTGCAGGACTGGGAGCCTCTGAGAGGCCTCATGAGTGAGGGAGGGATGATACCCACCTGATCTCCTGCCGTTCCTTCATCCACTCCAGCAATACTTGCTTTGACTCTGCATCCTGATACATCTGCAAAGATAGCAGTAGAAGGCACCACTTCCATCAGTCCTGCAGGCAACACCTCAGCTCCCTGCAATTTCCACTCACAAACCCCAAGCTCACTGCACCAGGAGGAGGATGAGATATTTTTGAGAACAAGGCAAGATCCCCTCGTTCCCATGCTAAACCCAAAATTCAGACTCAGAAGGCAGCATATAACCTGTCCAGCCAGGAGCTGTTTACCTGCATTCTCTCCAGCAGCCCTGTCAGAGCCTGCTGCCAGGTCAGGGAGTGCATGTACTGCTCTGTGTTTATGATCCGGATCTCCGTCTCTAGTTCAGGAACGATGGCTCCAGTCCTCCAGCCATGACGCAGCATGAGGTCCTGGAGGTCAGGGTGGAAAAACAACAAAGAATTTAACATAAAGACTGAAAGCCAAACACAACCCTAGTTCCTAGAAGAGTGGGTTTGTTCCCATTTTGGATTCTCAGGGGACAGCGTGTGCCAGTAACAACCATCTCCTGGTCACCAGGATCAGTTGCATGAAGAACCCAGAAAGGTGGGATCCACACAAACTGCTCTCAAATTCACAGACTTTACCCACAGAAGGTACTTTAGGAGCCCCTTCTCTAGCGCTTGCCTCTGTCTGACAGCAATGGTGAAGCCTGTGTGTCCTGTGTGGGGGACCACCCAGCACAGCACAGCCCAGCCCTGAGCACTCAGAGCAGGCTCTGCCTTATCCCCAGCCCAGCTGCAGCCACAGCAGCCACGTGGGATTGCTGCCACCTCACTGGGGAGCAGAGGCATTGCACTCACCGCAAGGTCGCTGTACAGGTGGTCACCAAAATAGAGCACTTTAGACCCACGCCAGCCTGTCAGCCGCAGGAAATCAAAGAGGTTACCCTGCAAGTGACAGGAGCACAGAGTGAAACGTGGGTGCAGGCCACCTTACCACATGCAGGTATGAGCACTCTCATGGAATTTCAACCTGCTCTCTGCCCCACCATCTACACCCAGAGGTTTCTGTCCTTCCCCACTTCACTTTCTTCCCACGTGACAACCCCCTGTACATCCCCCAGCTTTTCTAAGGCTACAGAAAAAGGCAAAAACTCTTCCAAAGAATTCCAAAGAGGAATTTCAGGGGAAATTCTGTGGTCTACAGTATAGAAAGTCAAGAAGACAATATGGTCTAAAAAGGCAACAAAAGGAAGCAGTTTAGAGGCAAAGAGACACCTAAATTAGAAAAGCCTGAGGATGGGCAGAAAGAACCCCAAGTGTTTTGGGTTTAGAAGTTGTTGGTCTCAGGTGATAATGATTTCACCTCACAGGGTGCACCAGAGGTTAATGTGAGCACCTTCAGGCACACATTTTGCAGTCAGGAGCTGTTCTACATCACTGACCACCATCCCAACCCCAAAGATTAACAACACCCACATGTACACAGGAATTGTTTAACCAAGCCAAAGACCTGAAAAAATAGTTGTGCAGGCTGCCTGAAATGAGTAAAACAAAACAAACCAAACCCCAAAGCACCAGCTAAAGCACAGCACCAAGCAGCTTTCAAGGCTTTCCAAACATCCATACATGCACAGAAGACACTTCAGGGACTACCCTTCCACCTCCACACAAGTTTTCCACATGAGTCATGAAAACAAAACCCACTAGGGAAAGGAAAAGGCCCCATCAATGCCAGCAGATCAGCACAAGCAGTCAGTGCAAACCCATGAGCCACTCGGTAGCAATCCCTCCAGCCAGTGTCTAGCAGCAGGAGGGAGCCAGCACTCCCACCCACCAGTAGCAGCCTGGCCAGAAAGCCCCCAACACATACAGCGCCCACAGCAGCCACTGGCAACTTGCTGTATGCACAGCTAAGGCTGCCCAGAACCAGGCTGCTGGGCCTTCTGTTGCTGCAGCATCCCTGGAGCTGAGCAGACTTGCCTTAACAGCACAAAAACACAGGACTGGGCAGGCCTCTACACTTCTTGGACACAACATTGCTGCTGCTCAGGAAGCCACTGGCAGAGCAGGGGAATGGACCACAGCCTTGGAAGGAGGATAGTCCTCTGCTGTGCTCCAGGCACCTCAAACAGCAGTGGACCTGGCAGCTGAGATACCCATGCTTGGAGATCCATGAAGCCACAGAACTGTTCTGAGACCTCCAGATCCTGTCCTCCTTTCCCGTTGAGATCACAGACTGGGGGAGGGATGGGAGTACAAACCTGTCACACACAGAAAACACCACATCTGTCAGAACCCAGGGACTAGAGGGCATCACTTCAACCTTCCAGTCCCCAGGGCAAAACACCAATCCCTGAGGTCCCATTCATGGGATACCCACAGCAAAAAACTACCATCCAGCCATGCTTCAGGGGACAGGAAGAGCTCAGAGGCCTCTGGCAAAACTACCAGCACAGCAAGGTCCATGGCCACTAACAGTAACCAGAAAGATGCCACTCCAAGAAACCAAAAATCCTGGAGACAGGGTGGGCTACAACCAGGATACACACTCTATCACCTCCCAAGAACCACAGTTAGGCAACAACCTTAATACAGTTAGATAAACATCATGGTGAGGGAGAAGTGGCAAGGACCCCAAAATCCTACCCATCTCTCCTTCTTCCCTCATCTTTTCCCTTCCTCAGTGTACTGTTCATGTGGGTGAGCAACCTGTGGGCATGAGATGTAGGTGAGTCAAGAGCAGGATTTAATTCAGCAATAAACTCCATGGCTGAGGTGTGTGTTTTCTCCTGAGGGAGCTGCTGACCCACTGAGAATGAGCTCTACTTGCATGTTCCCAGCTCCTAGCTCTTGGCAGAGGATGGGACACGAGCCCATCACTTTGGCAGACACACCAGACAGAGGCTTCCCAACAGCACTACTCTAGGACATGACCTGCTTTGCTACCACAGGTCAGGTCCCAGCTACTTGACCACAGTCTCACTAACAGTTTCTTCCCGTGGGATTGGACAGCTCAAATAACCAAGAACAAACTGTCCTAAAGCCAGAGGCAGCTTGTCTCAGGGGACAGACCAGCTGCAAGGATAACACCCAGGGCAGCAAGTTTACCAGAGCAGCAGCTCATCTTCAGCCATGCTGCTCGTTCTGGAAGGGGAGAGTCAGGAGCTAGGCTTTGCACCCTCTTTGATGCTTTGATGCACCCTATTTGATCTCCCTTGTTTCTCTATGCCCTTATCCACAAGCCCACCTTTTCCCACCGTATGGAGAACATCTTGGAGTGAAGTGTGGAAGATCTTTGCATGCACAACAGGTTTCAGAGAGCTGTGCCTTCTTAGCCTCAACTACCATACTCTTGGAAGCCCCTCCAGGACAAGAGTTTCAGGACCAGGACATCAGAAGAGCCGAGGGAGAAGTACACAATTGGCCATGCTGGCCAATGTCAAAGCAGAGCTCCCAGGGTGAAGGTTTCATTGTACATGGGGGTGGGGGACATTCACTGGCGCCTCCTACACATCCAGAAGATGTTTCCCTACCACCTCATCTCACACAAACAGGGCAGCAGCAGGGAAAACCCAGCCTGGCAGAGGCAACTCAGCACAGGTTCCCTTAGGCAGAAAAAGCAAGTGTCCCACACTCTAAATTACCTGGCCCTGCTCTGCCTTTTCCCACCTATCCCAGTCCCCCCATGCCTAGTGCCAAGCCCATGCTGAAAGCATTCTGGGGGACAGTGTCCTACCAGGCTAGGGAGAGCTCATGGGGACAGGGCATTTTCCACTGCCCACAGCTAGCCCAGAGTGTGTTTTCTTACAAACACCCTCTACCTACACAGGTGCTCTTTCCAAGGACTTCTGTGTTTCATTTTTCAAACACCAAACATGAACGAGTGTCCTGCAGTAGAACCCATCATTTCCCCTTGCCATGACCAAGCAGACCGTCCTGTTTCTCTAGCGATTTCCAAAACTGCAGGCGTGTTGTGAGTCCTCACCATTTCAGATTCCCACTTCACACTCCTTATGCACCCATTCAGTTTACCTCTTTGTAGATCTTTCCCTTTTCCAGCTGGTTTATTTTGTCCCACTGCAGTGAGCCTTTATCATCAAGTTTTCGAAAAGGTCTGGGAAGAAACAGGGGGAAATGTCAACTTCTTTTGATTTTTGGTGATTGTTACTCAGCAACCAGAACATTTGAATCACAAAACTTGTTTACCTATGTAACAACCTGAAATAAAAGCTCTACATGAGTTCTAAGTGATCTTCTGGGTCTTCTGCACTATTTTCTCAGGGGAAGAGAAAGTGTGAGAGGGAAATATCTTTTCAAAATGCTTCCATTGACTATAACCATTGCAGGCCAAAATCCCTAACAACTCTTCTTGCTCTTCACATACAGAGGAGGAAAAGAATCATAACGACTCCCTCTGAAATGCCAAGGCCAAGCAGGCTTTGCCACACAACTCTTTGTGTGCTGTTCCAACCTGGCTACGCCCCAGCCCAACGGAGACCATGGAATGTCCTAATAGGATAAAGCAGGTCTGCAGAGACAATGGGAAGCAGTCCCCATGCTGATATTAGCAGGCAACCAAGCTGCCTCCTGTTTTTCCTGAGGGCTTGCCACAACCTTCTGCACTCCATGAGTGGGATCTTAGGCACCAGGCAGCCAGCCATAGGTTTTATTTCCAAGAGGGCAGATGATCATAGCTCCAGGCTGTGCTTGTAAAGCACTTCACCTGCAGCCCATGAAACAAACCTTTACCAGGCCAGCACAGTTTATAAAGCCATTCCATAGGTTTAATCCAGCATAAGCCAATGGCCTGGGAAATAGGGGAGGAAAATACATACAAAGGAAAGAATAGACCAAACTCTCAACAAAGCAGACACAAGCTCCCAAAACAAAGAATCTAAAGAGCAAAGTAAGGACAGCAGTCTATCTACCAACTAGTCCCTTGGCAGCTCCTAACTGACCACAAAACCCAGCTGCCACGTATAAATGCTTCCAGAGCTGCCAGTTCCCAAATAACATGGATCCAGTCACTAAACAAGATCCCAAAAAACAAACCACAGATACTTGCTATGGGGAATAGGAAAAGGAAAGATTTTGTCACACGCTCAGGACCAAGAAATGGCCAGCTCTCATGTCAATTTTAGAAACATGTTTTCTGTTTGGCTGTACACATTCTATCCACTTATTCCTAGAATGGTCAATATCTGAGAGGACAGTGGACGGCTGAATACCTCCTGGAGCTAGACTATGCTTAGCAAACCACTGCTTTCTGGCAGGCCAAAAGAGCAGTTCCCTGCAGGGAGGGGGACCCAAGGCAGGACTGCCCTGGACACGTACTTCCGCCGGTCAGTGAAGAAGTTGGGCTTGTCTGCTTGCACAATGACCATGTCAAATAAGTCCCGCCAGTTCTTGCCAACCATGTGTTTCATTCCTTTGTCCCTAAGGGCAAAGAAACAGAAAAATTAACAGATCCAGTACTCTTTTTGCACCCAACACTGCATCTTTACAACAGTATATCCTAAATTCACTCTCATTTCAGTAACAAAGAAAAGAGATTAGTGAACCCCGCTAAGGATGCCTCATTGCATGAAATATTGATGCTGTGCTTTGTTTCAAGCTGTCACACACTTTCTTCTGCACCACTGGAAGCCCAGGGAAGTCTGTGATGCAGCAAACACTGCTAGAGGCAATAGAAAGTGTCAGCTCTGTAATGTTGTGGCCAGCCACAGCCTTGTGACTTCTTCAAAAAGTGGGATCACTGCTGTGGCTGCAACATCCACCATAAGCAGCTCCCAGAGAGCTCTCCTGACCACTGCCACAAAACCCTGTCCCATAAAACTCCCAGGTGCTCAGAGGAGGGAGAGCCCTGCACAGCTCTTGCTGTGCCATGGTGACCCATTGATGTGCAATAATAGTACTCACACAAAGCTAAAGGGACTGTTTGTGATGAGGAACAGTTTCTTCTTGTGGTTCACCAGTCGGTTTAGCACAGCGTAGATTTCATCCCCATGCAGAATATACTGTTCTGTATCAGAATGAAACACACAGCATCAATCAAAGCATTTTGGCATAAGTCATGACCATATTTCTATAAACCAAACCAAGCCTAGCCCCTATACCACTAAGGATGCAAAAGATCTGAGTTAGATCCACCTTAGATGGGCAGGTAAGGAACCACCATGGTGACAGAGTGGCCTTCCTCATCCCATCAATCCTATCTAAAGAGAAAGACTGAGGAAGCAAAAAGTGAGTTTGGCACCAGAGCTCTATTTAACTCACCCATATCTTTTTCAATCCATTTGTACATCACTCCTTTCACATGAACATCTCTAATTGCATCCTAAAGAAAAGAGCAGGGAAAAAAGTTTCAGTTTTACACAGGGCATTCCTGTTTCCCAGCATGCAAACCTACTGCCACCACCGAGGGACCAAGGCAGTAATGATATATCCCTTCCTTGCTGAATGAACAAAAGGTCCACCAATGCTAAGCAGCAGAGCGTGCCCAGCAAGGCTCACCAAGATGCCAAGAGAACACAATAGCTGGCTCAGCTGATGCAGTGTAAGGGGGAAAACCTCAAAACTGATCTGTGAAGCACAAGTTCCTTCCTGCTCTTGGAAACTAGCACACATTAATGCACTGGTTCCAAGGCAATAAAGACTGTGCAGCTCCAAAACCATTTACTGTCCCAAAACTGTACTGCCTCAGACATTAGGTGGCTTTTTCTTCCTCCTTATGACTGTGGAAGCTCTGCCAAGAGTGACCCAAAGGATAGGAGCGTGGCCAATGTGAACAGCAGCAGAGGAGAGCATCTATGATTCCAAGATGCTCCCCACAAGCCAAGGAGGGCCACAGCTCCAAGGCCTGGTGGCCAGTGTGCACAGGCAGAGCAGAAGCTCCCACCAGGAGAGTGGCACAAAACACAGCTGGGAGGGAAGCAAGTTAAAACAGATGTTGTCAAGGGCATCCAAATATCCTCTATTTTCCAGGCCAGAGGCCAAGATTTTTGGACACACCCAACTGAGATTCTGCCCAAGTCTCCATCCAGCAAGATATGCCAGACACACAAAATCATTTCCAGAGCAGCAACACAGTTTGCAGTGTTTGCACATGTAAATGCTTGTTTCAACAGCACCGTTTTCATCCCTGACAATTTACACAGGTAAACAAATGCTGCCTTTCCCCAGAACCCTTAAAACTCCGTCACACTGTGTTCCCTTTCATGAGTTGCCCTTTCAGACTGAGTCCCACACTCACCACTGACATCACTACAGTGCCACTTGCCACACAGACACCTGGTCTCATGGCAGTACTGGGGAAACCTCCTCATAACCCCAAAAGTAATTTCCTTCAGAGCTGGAGAGAACCACAATTTACAACTTAAATGGGGATGATGAAGGCAAAGGCACTGCCACTTCAAAATGGAGTTTTAGGAGCTTCTTCCCACCATGTGGATTTGAACAGCAAAAAGGCAGACATCACATCTTATTGCCTCATTGGACAGATTCTGAACAGAGAGCAGGGGCTCTAACAAGAAAACAACTTTCTTGTAGCACCACTGTCACTAAAAGCAAGCAAAACTTTGGATTTGTGTCAAAACTACCTTTGCTGAGAAGAAAGACTTCAGTGTGCTCTTTACCTATACTCCTGCCCTCCATAAAATAAAAGAAGAAAAAAAAAAAAGAAAACTATAATGTTTCTGTAGGTAATATGTTGGAGCCTTGGTAGGTGTCAAACCGGGCTCAGAAAAACACCTCCAAAGGGAAGCAGGGTAAGCTGTACATTCTTACTCTCAAATATGAAGTGACCAAACTGGTGTGACAGGACTACTTGGACTACATGTCAGCTTCAGCCTTTGCCATATCCCGGGGTCTGCCCCTTTGACTCAGTGCAGTGCCTGAAGCACTAAACCAGCTCCCAAACACACAGGCTGCACCAGCATTACCACCAAGAGTTACAGAAGGGTGCCAGGTTAAGCCAGTGCTGTACTAACAGCTGGGCTATGCGAGTCCTCTGGGACACCCGCCTACAAGCACAGAGGGATCTCTGTACTCATGTCCACAAAGCATTTCTTTGCACTTGAACTTGGGTTCTGCAATGGGGTAAGTCTTGCAAAAATGTTTATTCTCGTTGTACAGAAAAAAAGCAAGAACTCTTCTGGTGAGAGCACAAGATGGTCCCTTGTTTCAGTACAGATTTCAGGCATTGCCACAGATTTTCTGTCATAGCTCTCTTCTTTGCCTACTTCAGTTGCTCCTCAGGGATGACCACATTCTCCCTCAAAAGGACAAAGCCTGGATTAGCACTCAGGAGTCTGATGGTTGGACCACACCAGCTGCCCTGTATTGAACGCGTATTAGGCTGTGACAACCATTCCCCTGCTCTCAAGATTTCCATTAGGAACATGTCCATTTAGATCTCAAAACAAGGTTCAGAAGACACTCTTCACAAAAGGCCTCAGGAGTCAGCTGTATCTCTTCTTCCCATTTTCCCCACCCAAGTGCAAAACCAACATCCAACACCCTCAAAACATGTTAAGGTTTTGTGGGAAATGTGCCAGCACGTTCCTATCAAGCACCAACAGAAGGTCAGGACACACAGCTGACAGGTGGATCCTTATCACAAAGCAGCAGCACAGACACAGAGCTCCATTTCCCCGTGGAGCCTCATTTCCCTCACAGAAGTGAACAGACAGTGGGTGAGCCTAAGATTCCCACAAGGTGCAAACCAAAAACCCTTCTCCACAGAAAAAGGAATGCAATAAGGAAAACGTGTTGTCTTTTAGCTTAAGTCACCCAGAGCAGCAATCTCAAGCACTTACAACTTGCCTACATTAACTGAGAAGTCAAACAGCCTCCCCAACAATGCTGATAATCCCATACAGCCCTTTCAAGTGCCACTCAACACCTCAGAGTAAATGACACGATAGCTACAGTCACCCACTGGAAAGCATCCCCAAAGGATCAGACTACTCTGCAGCTGCAAGGGGTAGAGGATTCTCAGAGCAGACAAGGACAGGTGTTTTACAATCACTGTATAAACTGTTTGGTATACAGTCAGACCAAGCCTCTTTGAAAAATGAGATACTAAGGAAAACATAGTTTAAAAGTCCGCAGAACCAGAAAACATTTAAACAGGCTTTGTAACATATTTCCCATGGAAGGACCTTCAGCTTAAGCAGCCTAGGCACTGCCACATGAGATAATGTAAGACAACACCAGCTCTGTAGTACAAACAGAATTCAAACATGTTCTGAAAACACAGCTTTACATATTCCCTGGTAATGCTTTGATCTACAGGGGCAACAGAGCTGTCATATCAGGCTGCTCACTGCCAGCCCCTTGGGTCTGAGTGCTGCAGAACTCACAGCTCTGGTGTGGTGTGAGCTGGGGGACAGCTGACATTTCACTTACAGATATGTCCTTGTAGAGATGCACCTGGTCAAACTCAATGCCATGAGTGATGAAGTAATCAATGACTGAAGAGAGCAGTGTCATTTCAGGAAGAGAAAAAATGTCCATAAACTGCTTAAGTGATGGACCCTGGAAAGAAAAAAGGAAAGGGACACATTAAACCAAAAATACTCAGAAAAAAATAGCAAAGCCAACAAAAAAACTCCTATCACACAGTATCATCTGGAATATATTCCAGGCTAACAAAAACACTAGTGTGGGAAGTCCCAGCTACTCAGCCAGTGTCAGCCTAAACACTAACCTAGTGCATTAACACTTGATGAGAGAGGCTTCTCCTTCTCATATATCATTAAACAAATCCAGCATTATTAATACCACAGGGTGAAGATGGAAGAAGTGAGGAGTCAGTCCCAGACATTTTTATTTCAACCCCAGGCCCTCTGCTTCTCCCCTGGACTCTTGGCATTAATACAGGTGCCAACAGACACCTAAAGCAGCAGACAAGGGCCTTGCTGAAGATGTCCCACTGCTCATCTAAACTAGGCTGTGACACTGGACACAGGGCACCAAAGCCGCTCACACCACATTCCAGTGAGGTTTCACAAGGCAGTGTAAAAATCACCCCAAGAAGTTGTTTGTCAATGCCTGTCACTACAGAAAACCCAGAGGAAAAAGAACTCCAGCCCACTCAGGAGTCAAATGGAAATGGGCAATTAATTTCTGACTAAGGAATAACAAATAACTCCCCTTGCATTAGGCAAAGTTGCAACTCTCACACACATTTGCTGTTGTTACTGCCTATCGATTACAAACCTATCAGCAAGTCAAGAGCCAACTTTGGCTCCAGAGAGGCCTTCCAATAAAAGAAACTTTGCGTATTCTCTATGTACCACCTGTGCAGAGGACTACAGTGAGTCTCACTGGGAAGATGAAGCTGGGATCAATTTTTTCATCTTCCATCAATACAGTTCCAAATCAGACAGGGCCACAGTTACTAAGGTCCCATATAGGGAAAGCAATTTGGGAAGCACACAGACCTCCCCACGAACCTGGTCACCAGCAGTGCCCTGGCAATCCAGTCACATCATGCCTGTGCATGAGCTTTGAGCAACCCAGGACTGACAGTTGCAAAGTTGCAATGCTGTAGGATAATAGTGGCCCACTTCAGAAAGCATTTATTAGAGCTGTGTGAAAGACAGACAAGAAAGCAGCATCCAGAAGAGGACAGAAGGTGCAGATGGTGGAAGCTGACAGGGTACCTGCTGCCTAATGAAAAATGGGAGGCCCTGTCATGCCAGGATGTAACAACAGAACATCTCCTATTTAGCCTGGCCAGGTAAGAGTGGCACAAGACCAGCCTTCTTTGCAGCCCTCTCTAAAGGTAACATTGGGGCAACACAAATTGGGGTCAAAAGGGCAAAGGAACAACAAACAGCATTTTGCCTGAGGTATATTACCAAAAAATGCTGCAATCAAGAGCTGTGGTGGTGTGCTGCGGGTTATACAATTTCCATCCATCCAGCATGGGACAATTTCACCTACAGCAGAAAAGAACACAAAGGGCCACATACCACACACAGTGGTGCTGTTTAGGGATACTCACTGAATCCTTCCAACACTTCTGTCCATTTTGATGTCTGGTTGCTAAGGGAATATTTCTCCCACTAGCAAAACCAAAAGTTCCTGAAAATATCCTTCACCTTTTTCTCCTGTTCAGAGATTCTGGGAAAGAAGCAAGAGGGACAAAGACAGGCAGTTCCTACTAAAATAACTAGGTAAGGGATTTAGTACAGTGCAGCAAAGCAATGACCTGTGACCTGTCCTACCTTTCAATACCTTAAGTATAGAGAAGACAGGTAAACATTCAGTGTTAACAGTAAAGATTTACTTTGTCAACTCTGATTTCATTTTTGTGCCTTTGGTCATTTTTCTGCAAGGCAAGTCCAACCTCTCCCAATTCCCTTTAGTGGCCTTGACTTCCTTAGGCAGGCATTATGAAAGGAGTCATGATGAAAATTATACTGTGCTTTCAGAATATGCTTTTTCTACAACACCCATGAGTTCTCCATCTTCATTAGAGGCCATCACATGTAAAGCCACACCAGCTGCAGTGTCTAACCCTGGGCAAGATCTATGCCCACCTACTGCAGGTGTTGGGATGCTGGCAGCTGTCCACACACTCCTGCTAACAGAGAATCAGGAAAACCCTTAAGGGAGAGTATTTACACACTTCAACCATATCAGTCTCACTTCTTTTGTCACCTATTAGCAACCTTCCTGTTGCCCACACAACATCATCAGCATGGCAGACTAAGGAGGACAAATCCAAAACCCCTACTAAAGGCTCACTCCACAGCAGTTCACTGCACATGCTCACAGCAGTCATATTAATCTATTTTCATCTTTCTCACTAATGTGGGAAAATATGTCCCACTTAGTGGCACAGGTTGAGCAGAAATTGCTGGATGCAAATACCATTAGTTGTAAATATTTTTGTTCTCTTTGGGATCCACCTATTAGTTCATGGAGTCTACTACATTATTAGGAGAGGAGATTCACCTCTTCACAAAGAAGAGCTGATATCCCTACTTCTGTGGCCAGATGTTATATCAGATTTTTTAATACCAACTACAGGAAAAAAGAAAGCAGCTGGTATGTACAAAGCAGCACAGAAAGGCACCTCAGCATGAACTCCTTGTCCTACAGAAGGCCACAACTCAAAGCAGGTTTCATGTTTACAATTATTTAAAAAGAAAGGTGAAGTCATCTCAAGTTTGGCAGGAGTGAAGGGAGTTGCACAGCAGGAGGCTAATTGAGGGCAGTTTACAAACAAACACCAAATTTTAATAGAAATGTCCTATTTCAAAGCTGGAAATATCATTGAGCTATAAACAGAGTATATACTTATCCAGAAAGCAACTACTCAGATTAACTGTTCCCAAGAGAGAAAGAGGAAAATCAAGAAGTGACCTTGCTGGAGACTTCACAAAGCAGACTCACAGGGGTATTACCAGAGGAAGTGTGCCCTTCTTCCAGCTTCCCCCAAGGCAACAGAACTAAGGCAAGGAACAAAGCAGTGCTGGGAAAAGGGATGTGAACGGTCCCACTTGGCCACTACACCACATGAGACACCCAAGGAAGAAAAATCTCTTCTAACTTCCTGTAGTTCAGGCAACCAAAGGATTTCTACAGCTCCTACAGACAGTATGTCAGTACTTCACTACCCCCTCCACTCATGGACACCAACCCTATGAATAATATCCCCTGAGCAGTTCTGAAGGAGTGTGGAGAGGGATCCTTTACATGAAGGGAAAAAACCCCTACCCAAAACCAAAGAGTGAAAGGCATTGCAAGCACCCTACTGCTACACACACAGACCCCCTCTCACACAGCTCAATGCAAACACGAGCACTGCAGGCTGCCCCAGTAGCTTGGGAGCTAGATTTGGCCAAGGAACAAGGAGAGAACATCTCCCTATCAGTCTTCAAAGCCATTCAGCTCTAGGCCAATAGCCCTGGTATTTAGAAATGCTTTGCAGATGTCTTTCAGATGCTAAACTGCTAAATAACCTCTGGGGCATATTCCCACTAGAACAAAAACACACACTGCATCTCACTAGGGACCAAGCCTTTCCAAGGGAGGCTGCAGTCATTTACAAGTGCATACATTTCCCTCTGTTTTCCAAGCTGTTCAAAGAGCTGCTGCTGCATCCCAGCAGCCAAGGGCTTACAATACCTTGCCATAGAAGTCACTCATCTGGTACAGGGGGATGTGCTGCGTACCACCGTAGAGTTCGATCACCTCTTCATCAGGCACTGGTTTGAGCCCTCTAGACACAAAACAACAGTTTGCCAATAATCACCAGTCTGCACAGTGCTACAAACTGCAGAGAAAAACAGGATGGGGCAAACAGGCTCTTTTCTAAAACTCACAAATTTCTCTTGCCCAAGAGAGACAGGCAGAGAGCCTGACAGCTCTTAAGATTCACATAAAATCATTCCCAAGACGTTCTTCAGATACCCTGTTTGCTCCTACAAGATTATTGAGGGACTTTATCCACATTCCAGCAGAGTCCAGCCAGAGGCTTCTCTCTCTCTGCTGTCAATTTGCTGACAGAACTGCCCCACCAAACCAGCTCCATGACCTGACTCGGGCAGCACTGGGTAACTAACTTGGTTTGGAGATGTTGCTTCCATGAGCTACATCATCTTTAATGAAAAGGTGTAGGAAAAGGGCTTGCTGAAAATGGGTTTCCTTCTCACTCAGTTTTCCTAATCAGAACAAATCCTTCACTAAGACCATTCAACAGAGCAGGCTGTTTTTCCCCTAAACACCAAAACTAAGGGTATGGCTGCACTGTGTCTTTCATGAACATCAGGTTATCTGACTGCTGCAGGTTTTGACTCTTGCACAATTTTGATGACTGTTTGCTCAAGCAGTCAGCAACTTTCCCTTTCTGCTTTTCTACTCAGTTATGATACAGCCCCTAAGAAGTTAAACGTTGCTTTAGTTGTGCTCAAAAGCAAAGGAGAGTTTAGAAGGATACTCCAAGAAATATAGTTACAAAAGGGTACTAGGGAAAAAGAATTAAAATTTGTTTTCACTAAAAATCTCTTTAGAAGCTGAAGTAAAATATGGGGCAGTACAAAACCCTGTTCCCCTCACCCCACAAGCTGGCACTCAAAGAAGCCAATTCTCTCTGATTATGAAACTCCCTTTTAATATTCTAAGAGTGTTTACTGTAACTGAAGCTTAACAGAAAAAGGGCAGAGATCAAGGAAAAAAAACTACATCGGCTTCCATGCTCAGGAAATACAACACAGGATTTATAGGAGCTTTGCTACTGATATCTCTTAATTACTATTTGTTACACACCAAGCCCACTCCTCTTTGGGACAAGGTGTTTTGTCAATCTCCAGTCCCACAACTCTTTGGAGAAAAGATTGCTCTGCACTGTTTCAGCCGCATATTCCAAAGCACACCCAGCTGTTCTTGGAGAGCTAAAGGAAAAATAGGACAACCTAGGCCTCAAAGTGAGCCCAGATTGTAAAGCACTGTTACTTTATTGACATGTCTGTGTTGCTTTAAGATTTAATTTGCACATCCAGAGCACTCTCCAAGGCACAGCAGAGCACTGCTGGGATACACTCCTGCCTGAAGAAGACAGGCCCATGTGTGAACCACATCCAGAGGAGCCCTTTCCTAGTGGCACTGTTTTCTCTCAGGTGTTAACCCAGCCATGCTGTAGCTGCAGCTCAGACTCCACACAATGTACATGACAGATGTGCTATTAACCATTACAAAAAGCTCCAGGTCCTCCCACCCACACTTGGCTTGAAATGCTTGAGAATAAATAACTCCCTGCAATTATATGCCAGGTAAGCATTTGAAGCAAGCGCAAACAGGATGAGCCAGACAAGACTGTGCTCTGCTCAGGAAAAAAAAGCCAGAACAACATATGCCATGAACATACACCAAGATGTAGAAATGCACCTTTGCATATATGAGTATTTCAAAAATGATTTTCAGAACTGACAAACCTATATGCCGTCCCCAGCTGGACATAATGGAAAGCATCGATCTTCATGAGAAGACTCTGTGATAAGGGAGAGATATTTATGGTTAGAATTGGTTTACTGTTAAAATTTACAATGAAACCTTATTAAAGCTCCACAAAAATGACACTTAGAAAATAAAGTCCAGTATGAACATCCCACATCTATGTACTTTAGGCAGCACTTATTCTCCAGCTACTTTTAGACACACTTATTCATACTGTGACTTTTTATTGGCCTCTCTGACAAAAGACCATCTTTCTGTGAGCCAGAGTCTGTTACACTCAATTTGCAGACAGGGATGCAGTTGAAAACCAAGGACAACAATGTTTCTGTGACTCAAGAAAGTCTATTCTTATCTCCCTTCCAAGAACACACATATTCCAAAGGAGTTTTGTGCGCACAAGAGATCTATTCCTCCCCACATTTATCTTAAGCAGGACTAAGTAGGTAAGTTTTAGTTTAGAGCATAGCTGCACCCAGTCATTTTCTTCACACAAAAGCTCTCCCCTTCCCAGTAGAAATGAAGCAAAGATGTTCAGGAGCACACCAGGCTGGTAACATTAGAGCTTTTGTTGCATTTTTGGTATCAGACTCCCCTAATCATGAGTCATCCTTCTTCTCCATCCATCATTCTGAAGCTGTAACACAAATCCTTGGGTATGGAAAGCAGCCCTACACTAAATCCACATCACTCTGCAGCTTGCATAAGGAACACAGCATCAAACTGCTTTCATCAGGATACCGTATCAGTGCATCTTGTTACACTGTGGGCAGACTCCCCAGTAATCTCTGAGGAGTGCAGGCAAATATGCTGAACGTTTTACTCAGACAGGCACAACCCAGATTTCTGTGTGTTTTGCAAACTCTGATCCTGAGAAAAGAGAATTCTCTGCTTTCTACTCACTCAAAAGGGTGCTTTGCTTGTCCAGGCCACTTACCTGTGTTTCTCGGATATACCAGCCAAAGATTTAAACAGAGAAAGAACCTTTAATTTCCCAAAAATCTACTTCTTGTTTTGTAAGGCTAGAGGCATGAGTGGTCTGCTGCCATGCTCACCACAGTTAGGACAAAAGACACAGAAAATAGAGTTTTTTCCTTCATTCTCTTTTCCCCCTCCTGCTGGAGAACAGCACATGCATTCCAGCCTGCACTGCCTGCTTCCCTGAATTTCCTCAAACTCAACATAAGAGAAAGCTACTACAGTAAAGTAACTTTCTCTGCTGTGCTCCCACCTGACTGCCTGGCTGCAGCAGCCAGCATTACATCACTGGGCATCAGGCTTTCAGGGAATCGGTCCAAAGCACTGAAAAGGGTTAAAGCTAATGCCTGCACTCTGCTTGCCTCTGTTCCTAAGAGGCATGCATCTCAAGTAGCTGGGATCTTATTCCAGGCAGTCCTATTATTCGGGGTGGGGGGTGGGGAAGGCTTCCTAAAGCATTCTCCTGACAAGTCATTTCTATTATTAGAGAAAGACATTATGCCTCTGCTCCTGGTAAATACTTGTAGATGCAGGATTGAGTTTTGTTGTTTAAATTTCCTGAAAGACAAAAATGACCACACAAACAAGTTCAGTTTTCTATTAATTAGCCTGTAGAATGAACTGACTTTTAAATTGGCAAAGCTGTTTAGCAGAGGCCTTTGCTAGAATGTCTCATTCTGCTGGAGGCCAGGCTGGCAGAATACACATCTTTCCTTCAGGAAGAACCCACGCAATGAGAAGCACAGCCACACAGACTCACTGGCAATTTGGAGATAGATGTCACTGCAAGCAATGATATAAAGTATTTCCACTAAAAACATAACAGTGGAAGACAAAGCCCAGGAGAGTGAACTTTGTACAGCTTACCTTTTGTACATCATAGTGAAGTCCACGTATGGCAAACCCTGGAATGTAGTCATACTTCCCAAGCCCTTCTGGATACTGGGGGAAAAAAAAAAAAAAAATCAGCAACAGCATTAGAGCATAAGCATTGGATAATCAACAAAATCCTTTCACCTGTTGAGATTGTTGAGTCCTGCCTAATTTTGCCCCTTCAATAAAGAAAGAGGATGAATGGAGTAAGACAAAGGATCAGGATACCCAAAACTAGTTTTGCTCATGGAAGGGACAGCAGTGAAAAAGCATCAGATTCACTGAAGCAGTGAGGACACTTCTTGTAAGCTCCACTCAATACATGTATTTGGTATAGACTAGCACTGCAGAACACCTCTGAACAGAAAGACACAATGAGAAAAAATGCATAGAAATTGCAAACACCCATTGCAAACAGGGTATCTGTTCTGGGACATTCTCTAGGGTATCATCCCACCAAACAGCACATGCCAAGCCCTGCAGAGCTTCCGTGTTGGTCCATGGTTTATGTTTATCCACCATGTGCACCTCCAACCAGGAATTCTGTAAGCATTATTTCCATAGTTGAGTACAACTGACCAGAGGTTTTCTAGACTAAGGCTCCCACACCAAATTTATAAAACCTAAGGAATGCACATCATGTTAAATTATCTCGAAGGAAATTAATTCTGCAATCAAAGATTGTGAAATGTTAAATTTATCTCAATAAATCAAGTAATTGACACACAAATGCCTGCACAAGCGTGTCTGGGGCTTGCAAAGACAGCAGCAAGCTTAACTGAGTGGAAATTCTTAGCACCTCATTACCTTGAATTGTTCTATTAGGATATCTCTGGCAGTGTTGAAAATCATGGAGTGTAGTAAATTAGAATACTGTGCTAATGTGTAATCGTAGTCAAAGCCATAGATCTCCACATCTCCCAGGCTGATCTCATTGTTAGCATAGATTGCGGCCGGGTTGAGGAGATTGCAGACTCCTGGTGGAAGGAGATCTAAGAGAAGAGAAAGGAGAGAGGTCAGAGAAACTGAGAGGATCACTGAAGTTGAGACTTTTGTTCTGGACCTGACAGCAGCTGGAAATACCACACAGCAGCAGCAAAGGGGCACAGAGCTGCTGTTGAAGGCTGCTGCCGTTAACTCAAATCATCTCCCAGTGGAAAAACACATTGTGAAACCTCTGGCTGCACCTGGAGATAATGCTCTCCATCCATCTGCACAGTAAGACATCTTTTGTGTCAGGAAGCTGCAAAAAGATGTCCCCTGGTCTGGCTGCCATGAAGCAAAGCAGACCCGAGCTTTTGAAGTGTCAAATTTCTATCTCAGAGCAGCTGCAGTTTCTGCAGGCTTCAATGTGAAAAGGAGCTGTGATAAATCACCAGAAAAACATACACCCCTCACTTAGAACTTGCACAAGCAAATAGGCTAACTCTCCTCTTTGGAAAATCTAGATTACTCCAAAACAGAAATTTTGAGGTTTGTGTTTTGGCATTTTTTGTTTCTCACAAAGGCAATGAGACTTCACAGGGATATCCTGAAACTATCATTAAGACTCTTAAAATTTTTGTATTAATGGGCAGGATAAAACAAGACTTTGTACAAATACCAACATATAAAGAAAAACCCCTCACACTAAGTTATGCTCCTGGAGCATGCAATGCTGATAGCAACAAGTTATCTGCTTTCCTCTGATAACCAGCTGTGGAAATAGCATGTGGTTTGTCACTGCAAAGCAGGGTTACTGTTCAAGATACTTGGCAATAGCACTTTGCTCCCCAGACCACTGAGAAAATGGGGTTAAGTGACCAAGCAGCTATTCCAGAGCTAGTCCAGAGAGGAGAGCTTTTGCTCCACTCCAATGGGAGAGGCAGGAACAGATCTTCCCACAGGCTTCCCACTCCATGAGAACTGCCCATTGCAAGCAAGAGCAATAAATATAGTTCCCTGGAGTGGATTGCCTGGTCACAACCACACTGGGGGACAGAGGGGGAGGAGACACTTCCTCCCTCCTCAAAACCGGGTAATTTTCTTTTCGAATGATAGAAAAAGTGCAGGCACTTTCTAGATCCTATTCAGCATCAGTGGGTACGATTTCTTCAGTACATCCTTGCTACAAAACCAAGTTCCATGTGAGCCAAGGACAAAAAATACATTATTAGAAAGAGATACCAGCCCTTCTCCATAAAGGCTTTGTCTGGAATTATAACAGAATTTAGGAAAAAGTCTTAAGTACATTTGCAAGCACTAATGCAGAGAGGTAGTCTAAGAAACAGGATTCAAATATTTCAAAATGTTTCTTTTTCAGGGGGAAAAAATGTCTATGTTACAAAACATGCCCATCCCTATCTCCTAACTGACTTCTATTTGGCCTTCAAATGCAATTCACCAGATGATCTGGAGAGGAATCACTAGAAAACAAAGCAGTATATTAAGGCACGAGGGCTGACTTACTGGCTGCACATCAGGAGCAAAAGCTCTCTGTCAGTGCTCTGCCGGTGGCAAAGTTCCTGGAAGAGGCTCAGGAGAGCAGATGCAATCCAAGTACTTTCCACTGGGATTTTAAAAGATGGGAAATGTAAATAGGATTCAGATGATCACAACTTTCATCCTTTCATCATAAATGCTCTTTGCATCATAAACAAACAGACCTCAACTTCCTGTCCTCACCTCCGGTCAACTTGTGGAAAGACCTTTGTCTAAGCATACACTGGGATTTGCTGGGTTTTATTTTTCTTCCTCGCAAGGAAAACTATGACACAACCTTAATCACATCTCAATGCAAATGTGCAGGACTTTCCTCTTCTATTAAAGCACTTTTTTCTTTTTATGACAAATGCACCCAACTTGCTGTTACAATGTCCCTACACAGAGGTCAAGCTCTTCCAACATTCCCTTTTTGCTAACAGATTCAGGACAACACATTTTCACAGTCTGAAAGTACCACAAAATACTATTACCTGAACCCCACCTCTCTTTTCACAGAAGACGAGAGAACCTTCTACATTCAACCACACATGCCAGCCACAACTTCTGCAAAAATACCACCAAGAAAAATAAAGGGAGCAGTAGGATTTTGTAAGAAGGAGAGGGTAGTCTGAGCTTCACCCAATGAGTCCTATCTGTGATCAGAAGCATAAGCAGTTTCTGTGCCACAGCAAGATTTATGAAGTACATTCAGACCCACTGAGTGAAGTAATGCTCCTCCCTGCCAGCCTCAAGTGTACAGAGCCTCTCTGCTGTTCTCTGACTGCCTCTTGCCCAGGTCATTTTCTCCCCACCCACATTTTGTCACTCACACAGCATATTCTCTCTTACCTCATAAGGGCTGAAAAAAGATGCACACACCAGCCAGAATGATTTATACCCACTGCCTCACACACATGTTCCCTACGCACAATTCCTCAAGCACCACACATCTTGCTGTGTTTCCTATTACGCACTTGCTCTGTCCACCACGTCATCCTACATCTTTAATTTACAGCAATTTCAAAGTCACTGCTTTCCTAGGAAGGAGGAAAGCTCTGAGGGAGTCTATTTGCAGCACCCTCCTCAGTAGAACTGCAGGTGTCCACCTCCTTAAACACGTACAGTCTCCGTGCAGGTTCCAGATATGGCAGGGAAAATACACAACCTGGCAGCACATAGAAAATCAGTTTCAATACAAGAGCCCAAACACACGAGGGGCTTACTGAGCCAGGTTTCAAGAATCTTGGTTTAATCGTGTGCTTGTTTTAGGGTTTGGTTGGCTTTTTTTGTGGTGTTTTGTTTGTTTTTTAAAGATAACCACCTGGGTGGTTACCAATCCTGAAAACTTAATCAAGTCCTGGGCTGCAGGCTTGGGCGCTGCTGCTCTGCTGATGTTCCCCACGTAATCTGCCAGGGCTCTCTGTCTCAGGTTTCCTGGCAATTGTCAAACCAAAACAAACAGACACCCACCAGAAGCTAATGAAGATGCTCTTTTTCAAGAACCATAGCTTTTGCTTTCCCTCTGCCAAGACACCGTAACAGATTACTGGTCAAATATGATAAATCAAAGAAAACAACCGCACAAAACAAAATTAAAATCAGTTTTGGTTATTAAAAACAAATAATAATTCCAACTACTCTCTTGTTATCTGGGTCCTAACTGGAAAGGCAGACAATACCACAGTCAGTCACTGCCTAGTCAGCACTTCACCCAGGAAGTATGATCTAAGGGAGAAGCGGCATGAGCACATCTAAGGATGGTGTGGAAAAAAAGCCACTCTTGCACTGGATGCAGCCCCAGGAATCTGCCTACTTGCACAACTTGCTCTAGTTTGCAACTCCAACGGTTTTTAGGGAAGTGTCTGCATGTCCACGGCACATGCTGAAATTCAGCAACAAAGGCAGACCACAAGAAAGCCTGTTTGATCTCGTGCATCTTTTACATCTGGGTAAAAAGGCAAAGTAAACACATCTCCTTCATTTTACACCTGTGAGAACCTGGACAGAGGCTTAAATCAGAGTATCTTCACGACTGCACAGGTGTCTCTTCTCAGGCAATAACCCACATTGTTAGAATGCAATTACGCTTAATCCCCAACGTGTGAGCAAAGATGGAAACAAAAGCAGGTAATTAACTGCGACCAACCACTAGAGACACCATATGGCCCCTTCTAATGTGAAAAACGCTCTGGGCAGGAGATGCCAAGCACGTCGCCTGCTTTTCTGAGCTCTCGAGGTGCCAACAGCATCCTGCAGGAAATGCCCCTGTTCTCTCAGCCTCAGATCCAGTATGTTAGTGAAGAATGACACATAAACAAGGCAACTCACCGCCATTTCTCACACCCTTTGTACTCCCTGAGGTCCAACACAGCAGACATCTGTACTAATTTCTTTGTAAGACAAGCAGGGAAAAGAAGGATACAGAGGAGCAGATGGCCATCATCTGCCATGTTCTTCAGGAATCAAAAAGTATCCCTTGTTCACACTGAGTTGCTTTCTAAAGACAAACTGCTAGTTTCCCTCCCTTCCAAGCACCCCTTTATCCTTTTGAAGTGTTGTTTTGTGCCATTTCCTGCAAAGCACTCCCACCAGCCAAAGTAGATACTTCTACTAATAGGCTAGGAAGGGAAAAATATTATCTAAAGACCACTTAATTTCAAAGGAACCATGTTAAAAGACGTTGAATTTATGCCATTATGCCTAAATATTTTGTGATTTCCTGCCAATGAAACCTACATTAACTAAAAACCATATTAAACATATTATTTCATTCAAAAATTACATTTTTAAAATATACAAAGGCACTAGAGAAATGTTATGAGAGTTCTTCACAAGAAAAAATGGGTTATATCCAAGAAAACAGAATCGGGAAGTTTACTTAACTGGTCACTCTTCCAGTTCTGGCTATTCTTACATTTAACCATGCTCAAGCTTATCATGCAGAAGCAATTAGTTTGCAGATATTGCAAAGGTTCCTTAGGAAAACTGAGTTAGTGCAGCCACATTTACAGATTTGGAACACCTAGGAAAAAACAAACACTTGCTTACAGCCAAAGCCTCACTGGCTTGGCAGTGCCCTTGTGTCAGGATTGGATGTTTCCTAGAGTGCAAAACTTCAAAGCTTACTGAGAAAGCTTATCAGCCTTCCTTCACACTTATCAGATCAGAAAGCAGCAGTCTTGCTCAACTCCAAGTCTGTCCCAAACCAACGATCAGGAATACTCAGAAGCCAAGCATAGACATTCACCTTCACATCAAAGTTAGAAATCAAGCACAAAGGAACAGACTGATGCCGCATTTTGCACAACTGTTTAGTCATCAAAGCAACAATTAAAACCAACCTGGACCAACTCTATCTCTTCCTGATGAGACTTGAATAACAGCACAGTCTTGAAATTTTAGTCTGGGGAGCTATTTTTTAACAAACGAAGGCCTTCTTATTCAACATATCTGCTGGCTGCCTGGAGGTTTGTGAAGAGTCTGTTCTGCACCAATTGTGCTACTTCACTTGACTTCATTTTGCATTTAGTCCTGCTGATTACTTTTCTGCCTCAATTAATAACTGTATCTCTTGCATCCCAACAGAATTACGTGAGCACAAGCTTCACCATCTATCATGTAGTAAACCAAGCATTTTGCCAAGAGACCGTGACACAGCTTATTAACACACATCTGCATTTATGGTTTCAATCCCATTGTGGAAAAGAAAAAAATGCCTTTGAGGATATCAAGATCCAAACAGCAATACAAGCAGAGCAAGTTGGAATTTCTTTCAAGCAGTGGGGCTAAAACCACAACTCGATCTTGGAGAAGGGTATTAACAATGTCTGTCAGCACCCTGTACTACCCTCAATGGCATTGGGAAAGGAGCTCTCATCCTGGAAAGCAGCAGGCTGAGTACCTAAAGGATCAGCAGCCAGTTCCTTTAGATTTGTGTGTTTTGAAGGACTTGAGATTTTATGTCAAAGCCAGTGTTCTGGAAGGTGGAGGAGGAAGGAATGACAGACCGTGCCAATCTCAGAACAGGGAGAGGGTTCTTCCAGATGCCTATAGCTGGCTGCCAACCTTATCCAAGCCCTTAGGTAAACAAAAGCTAAGGGAGAGTTCTTTAACAGCAGGCACAAAGTCACACTTCCTAGCTCTCTACAGTGCTTACCTTCAGCATTCCAAGAATCAAGAAACCATCAGGGAAAAGTTCCCTGCCCTCATGTCATTAAAGCTATTTTCAGGAGAGTTTAATACAGCGGAGGTCTGCTATTGGCAAAAAGACCACAATCCTGTTTTACACACAGACAGATTTAGCGAGCAGTCTGAGATTTCTCCTTGCTTGGCAAGAGTTCAAAGTAGCCGGCAGAGCCAGGTAACTTCTTGGTTGGAGAAGCAAAAACACACATGCGCTCATGTGCAAAAGGTGTGTCACTTGTGGAACCCAAACTGAGCTCAGGACCAGGACACAGCCTAGGAGCTGCAGCATCATTCTTCTCCATGCTCACCCTTGTGCCTGTGGAGAGTTGGACTTCACTCAGCATCCCCATCCATTTGTCCTAGTCCAACCGCGATTCCGTATGCCAACCAACGGCAAACTGGAGAAAAAGGCAACAAGCCCTTTATTCAGACCATTCGCCATGACAATGCCCACAGTAAGGAGGCCAGTTGTGATGAGTCCCATATAGCCTGCATGTCCTGAAACCCTGAGACCAACCGGGGAATCCACACAGAAGGAAGCCCAGGATGGCGAGAGGAAGATCAAGACCAGATTTCAGTGAAATAGAACCATCCCAGAGAGTCGCGGGTGATGGAAGGTGCGGATGGCATCGCCGAGGAGAAAGGCTCCTAAGCTGGCAGCTGCACAGCCCGGGCACATCCCCAGGGCTGCGGGGCGCGGAAAGGCACCGAGATGCAAAGAGGAGAAAGGAGAGGGAAAAAAAGAATGGAAAGGCCTGCAGCACGTGGCAGCCCCCTTACCGTAGACCAGCTTCTTCATCTCGTGGTACCTGGCCCACAGGTAGGTCTTGGTGTCGGCACCCTCGGCCGGGACGGGCTGGCTGCCGGCTCTGCCGGGGGCAGCTGGGTGCTGCTCCCGGGGATGCCCGTGCCCGCCGTCCCCGGTGGCTTTGTGCCGGCAGCTCTGGCAGGATACGGCCACGGCGAGGAGCCGGGGGGCCGCGCCGCCGCCCCTCCGCAGCGCCGCCATGGCTCCGCCAGACGCCTCAGCCCCGGGACACCGTGCACAGCCGGGACTGCTCTGCTCCGCTCCGCTGCGCTGCGCTGCGCTGCCCGGCCCGGCCCACGGCGGCAGCGGCAGGCGGCCAATCCCCGGTGTGAGGGGCCGGGCCGG
>VZRN01004188.1:537336-580503 GCA_013397935.1 Dasyornis broadbenti
GGAGCCCCAGCGTGAGAGGTGAGCGGCGCGCGGCGCGGGGGCGCGCCCTGCCATGATTGGCTGCGCGTTCCCGTCTCAGGGGAGGGGGTGGCGGGGCCGACGGGCCGCCATGGCAGCGGGGGCCCGGCGGGGGCCCGAGCCGGGCTGGGGCGGCTCCTCGCCCACCACCGGCTGCGGTCACGGTGTGACTGCGGCACGTCCTGTTCCGCCTCTCACGCTTCCCCCTCTGTTGTCTCCTCCACCCTGAAAGAGCGAAGGCCCCCCTGCCGCCCGGCCATGCTAGTCAGCGAGAGGGTGAAGCGCCTCTTTAAGTTGGTGCCCGGGCAGCGGCGCTTTGGCTTCTACAGGTTTCTGCCCTTCTTCTTTGTGCTCGGCGGAGCCATGGAGTGGTTCATGATCAACGTCCGCTTCGGGAAAGAGACCTTCTGTGAGTGCGGGGTGATCGCCGCGCCCGAGACCCGCGCCCGGGGATCCCCGTAACAACAGCGTGGGGTCAGCGCGGCCCGGCCAAGGCCCTTCGGCCCTCACCTGGAGGGCTCCGACCTGCGTTCAGACACTGCTCCCGTTCGGGCAGGATGGAGCACGTGAGGCTCTGCTTCCCCAGCAGAAACACTGGGCAGAAATAAAAAAACTGGGTTTAGAGTACTGAATAAAATTTTAGCTGGAAGAGGGTACATTTAGATTGGATGTTAGGAAAAAGTTCTTCCTTTGAGGGTGCTGAGGCCCTGGCACAGGTTGCACAGAGAAGCTGTAGCTGCTCCATCCATGGAGGTGTTCAAGGCCAGGTTGGAAAGGGCTTGGAGGAAACTGGTCTGGCAGAAGGTTAAGGTCCCTTTCAATCCAAACCATTCTGTGATGATTTTTTACATTGGAAAAGACTTATGAGGTTTGCCAGCATTTCAGCACAGGTGTGGGATCATCTGAAATGTGACTTTTACAACTACAAAAGTATTAAAATGGCTCATGAGAACTTGCCTAATGGCATTTAGTTTCTTAAAGCATTTATTTCTAATGTGACATTCTTCCCTTTAATAAACCCTGCTAGAAATTTTTGTTTACTTCACTAAAAGGATCAGCTCAGCTATGTTGTATCAGGGAAGGGGGAGGCAAGAAGAATGACTGGGAAGGACATGAAGGTGGGAATATTCCTGTGTTTTGTTTATATAAGAAAGGCTAAAATACTGAAGCCAGGCTGAAAGCCTTCAGGCATCGACTTCATGCCTATAATTTAATTTCCCTTCCACTTCAGCTAGTTGGGGCATTTGTAATTTTAATTATCCTTGTGGGAAAGTAGACAAGAAATGACTGTATCACACTGGAAACTTAATTTTCCTAGGGAAAAAACCCCATTTCATTGGGACTGATGGGAAGAACTTTAGCCTGTATGGGAGGGAGAATATGAGCTATTTTAAGTGATAATAAGGATTTGTGTTGGCTTGAATTTCCAGTTGCCTGTCAGTCAGCATCTGCAAGAGAAATTTGGATTGAAAAGTTTAAAAAGAGATGATAGGATTCATGTACTTAACACCATCTTGCACTGGGAAAACTCTAATATGAAACATCTTTTTCTGCAGATGATGTTTACCGTAGGAAACAGTCAGAGAGACAGTACAAGGCAAGGATGGAGAAAGGGGAATTTTAGCTGAAACGCTTCAAGGGGGAGCTCCTGAGTGCTTCAACTGTACAAATGCCAAAACTGCCACGTTGATGGTGGGGGAAGATGTTGGCTCTGTAAGATGAAGTGTGATCCACATATTCCTGTAATACACTCAGATGGTTGGGCAGTTTTGTTCTCCCATATCTGTAATATTTTGTATTTAAATCAAGTGAAAATTTCATCGTGTTTGGGCCTCTGCCACTAATGTAATGTTTGCTTAGTACTTTTAAATAAACTAAACTGAGTAAATAGTCTGGCTACTCTTTTTGTTTGCTTGGTGAAACACCCCCCCTTATGACAAGACCAGTGGGAAAGAAACATTATGCAGTGCATCCACCTCAGCATAATGGAAATAGTAATTTTGAGTTAGTTTCTTTTGTACTGACAGGAACTGCTCTGGCAGATGATTTGTTTTCTTTGCAATGTGGCATAATTTTAACTAGATAAAGAGAGCACAGATTTAGTGCTCAGTGTTTGCTCAGCCCACAGTGCTTGCAAAGTCACCCATGTGTTTGGGTTGTGCTGCCCATGTCTGAGAGGTACCAGAGCAATGTGCATTGTCAGTCCTGGCAAACCTGAGTCCTGGGGTAGGACTCCTGTCCCTAAGGCAGGAAAACAGGGCTGGATGCTGTCTCCCAGCAGTGCTTGCTCCCTGCACAGTGACACCGGGAGCATGGGAGGGGTTGGTGATTGTGCAGTAGGGTGGCTGCTGCAGTGTAATCCTCGAGGACGATCCTACATTGATACAAGTTATCTCTGAAGGTATCAGTGTCAGCCCAGGGTGCAACAAAGAAGCCAATTCTTAAGCTTAAAAACAACCCCGAGGGAGTTCGTGCACTTACAGATGTTCCTGTGTTACCTCCTGACAGCCTTTCTAAGTCTTCATCAACTGCAGAGAGACAGGGGCAGCTGTGTAAAGCTCACAGTGCAGGTTCTTCAGTTGCAAAGAGGAACCTTTGCACTGTGCCTTCCACGGACTTGATCTGGAGGATTAGTGCTACTTGGGTTTTCAAGAGAGGAAAAACTGACAGGATTAAAGATGTGACTGTGCCACTGCATATTTTGACTGAGCAGCAAGTGAATCACTTGAGGAAAGCCTTTATTTCAGAATAAGAACCTTTGATTTTGGTTCCAAGGTAGAGCCCAAGTTCAAAAACTCGTGCACAAGCTGCTTTTTGCAGTCACAAATGACTGCACTGAAGTCAATCCTGACCATAGCAGTCTGTTTAAGAATAAAGCAGTAACAGATTTTGAAAATTGCTGAGCATTAGCTCCATCTGCTTTTATTTCTTGAGCCTTTTGAAACTCTCTTGTGCTCTGTTTTCATAGAACAAGTAAGTTTTTCAATATGTTTGGTTTTTTTTTTTTTTCCAAGAAAGCCCTCTGCCCTAGTTATTTCCCAGGACTCAAGAGCCTGGTGTGAAAAGTTCCTGTGGCTTCCCTTAAGCACTCCTATAATAGCAGAGTGTTCCACAGACAGCAGCGAGCCAAGCCCAGTGCTCACTTCAGACCTCTTGCTTGTTTTGCCAGCAGTTGTTTCCCATTTGCAGCTGAGAGCACCAGGCACGTCTGGAAGATCTCAGGGGTGTCTCCAGCCACGTAAACAGAAAGGGAGAGAGGCTGCAGTCACTCACAAGAAGTCTGGTGTCAGGGAGTTCCATGTCACTGCTGCAGGAATAAAATCCTCCAAGTTGGCATCGTACCATTTCAGGCAACAGAGATCCATTATGACAGGATATGAAGCTTGACATTTAGAAATCTGAGCTGCAGTCTCCGATCCTCCATGTGTTTGTTCATACTGACCCTTTTGCATTCTTAGATATTTGCCAGTCTCTCATTAATGCTGGAAATTAGAATAGCTTCAATGCCTATTCCAGAATTTCAGCCCATTCTAGAGCCAAGCACACTTGGGGACTTAGTATCAGTTTTAATCTACACCCCATCTTCAACAACCAAAGTCTTCATTTGGTTTTGCAGTTTTCCTGCAGGCTCCTAGTTCTGTGCTTTTTGCCTTCCCCAGTAATCTCTGACTCTCACACCCCTGTCTCTGTCCCATCCTACAGCTTTCCCCATCCATCTGCTGTGGCAAAGGGCAGCAGTGAAGAAGCAAGAGCTCTCCTTTGGCTCGGTACTCAGAGAACACCATGGGGCTGTTCCAGGCTGCTGGAGTGAGCCAGGGTCACAGCTTTCACTTCCAGCCCTGCCAGTTCCAAGGCTGAGAACATCCCTTCCTTCTGCACGGAATGCTGCAGGGGATTCAGCCGGTGTTCATCTGGAGCATGGCTCTGCACTGACCAACAGCATTTTCATGTGTTCTGCAATGGCCACAGCAACAGCTTCTGAGTGAGATTCAGCAAAGCATTTCTGCTGCAGGCTTTCTAACCTGTGGAAGTCAGGGCAAGATAGATACCAAGCATGGAAAATTTAAACTCAGTAAGGCAGCAGCAGCAAACAGTCATCTGCAAACAAATAGTGCTACCTACGTACAAGCAGTGCTGCTCACCACTCCAGCATCACAGAGGGGACAGAATAATTCTGTGCAAAAACTGGATCTGTTGATCATTCCCCTGCAGCTGTGCACACACAGATGTAGCTGTGTGCTGAAAACATCTGCGGTGAGCCAGGGAAGAACCAAAAGAAGTTATGTTCGAGGAAGGGTGTTTGTACCCAGCCTGCACTCCTCCCTGGCACAGGGCTGCAGCAAAGTTTTGTCCAAGCTTTTCAAGAACAGCTGAGGGAAGTAACAGCCACCTGATATATTGGTGGTTTTCCTTGGAGCAAAACTTCTCCTGTCATCAGTGGAGACGTGCTTTCACTTCAGACTTAGTACACAGATCCAAACTGTACCTGCACTCTGGTCATGGCCAAACCCCGCTCCTCCAGAGGAAAGAGGAAGAAGTCTTCCAGGTGCTGGTGCGATGAATGCTCCTGAGGAACTTCCTAAAATCAATAGTGGATGCTGGTGCGTCCCACCAAGGATGAGGGTTAAATTATACTTGCTGGAAAATGCTGTTGGCAAAATGAATATAAGGTTTTATTTTATTAATCAAAAATTTACGTGTATCACTGAATCAGATCCCATTCCTTACACAATGTTCAGTGCCCAGCCATTCTGAAACTTCACCTTTGTGCACTTGCAGCCAAGAGGGAGCTACATACATTTATGGTTAATCTTTAGTATCTCAGACTGAGCAAATAAGATGTGTAGGATGATCAGAATTAGTTTTTTTCTGGCCAACTGCAACAGAAGGGAAGAAGTCTTGTGAAGCCGGCAGCCTGTGTGAGAGGTAGCATTTAACCCCTGCGTTGAAAACATGGATGGGTGTTAATTTAAAAAAATGCTCAGTTGTGATTGTTTAAATAGCTCTCTGTAAATTTTACGTCGGAGCCACCTTCAGAGGTTCCTATCACTTAATTTTTCTTGCAGTTTGTACAGAAAATTTCTATCTTTGGTTCCAATTTAATTGTGTAAAAGATGCTTTTTTCATATTACTCATCTAATTTCCTTTATTAAACAGCTACATGGAAGACAGTCCTGAACCACATTAGCTTCCATATGAAATTAAGGCTTGCTGTTTATTTTCAAAGCAACTAATATGGGGGCATCTGGGACTTACTGAATCTTACCACCTCCACTCAGCTGGTTCCCAATGCATCACGTATTTTTCAAGGTTCACTATTCATGCTCGTTACGGCTCAGTTTTCAACATCACTGTTCTTATCACCTCCCTTATGCCTCACAATACACAGGACAACAGAAAAAGGATATTTTATCCACACACAAGCACACACGTACCAAGGACTTGAGAACATCTGGATCAGCAACAGCCAGAATTACTTGAAATAAAATCCTACCAGAAGTCTTAATGGAACACTCAAACCTGGTTAATCCAAAACACTTTTCAAACTATTTTTATTCAAATTAAAAAGACTCAGGTAAACAAAGTGATGGTACATACATGTTATAAACCTGGTTAGCAGCTCAGCCTTCAGGAGTACAAGATCTAATGAAAAGCCAAGCATGGATAAACCAGGTACAAAGACATATGCTGAAAAAAAGTCACCAACATCAACGTTTTGAATTTTTACACAAATAATAAATTTTCTCATGGAAGGGAAGGACTGAGGAAGAGAACAAATAATTATTAGTTGTCTCCAACTGGTTTATGAAAATACCTGTCCTAATTTTATCTATTTTCCACTCTCACAGAAGCCAACCATTGCCCACACATGCTTTTATTTTAATATGAAAGTTTTGTTTACGCCAGTACAATGAACGGCAGTGAAAAACAGATGAAGGGTTCAAACACCCACCATGAGAGAAAAAGAGACAGACAGACATGTCTTTTTTTTTCTTTTTTTNTTTTTTTTTTTTTTTTTTTTTTTAAACCAGAGTGAGAAAAGTTTCTTTTGCTGGTTTGGAATTCTAGACTGTAGCCATTATATCCTAAATTTCACCGCAATCGACTGAAACGCCTCCAGTATAGAGAGAAACGATTTTGAAATAAATAAGGCTTAAAATAACTGATCAGGGCCAGCCCAGTGGCTTACTGGTAGTGCTCTGCACTGCCTTGAAGGAGGAGCCAGGTTTTGTTTGCACTTCCAATCTCTTGCTCCTGGGCCAGAAAGGGCAGTGAAAGGAGGGATTCAGCTGCTCAGCAGGAGAGAGCCAGTGCTGCACATCTGCTCATCACTGACCTTCAGATAAATTAAACATCTGAGTTATACAGGCTCCAAAGGGAGTCCCATCCAGTCCTCAAAAGAAAATAAATAAAACAATAATTTAATTAAAATTCATCCCAGGTTCTTTGGTGTATTTTTTGTTAATGCTGAGAAGTAGGAGAATCTGGTGGTGTATTAGTACAATCCATGATAGTTCCAAATGCTCAAAAACTAGGATTTTGCTTCCTGATTAACTTCAACATCCCATCTTTGTGGCTAAAAACTGCAAAACCTCCGGTAATTTAAACACATTTTATAGGGGTGGTCTAAGACTATTCCATTTCTACTTTATTAAATAAAATTGGTCATTCGCAAAGGCCAGTAAAGAATTTCTGGACCATGGGTGTACTACTTGTAGAGTTCAAAAGCATCATTTCCCTCTGTGTTGCTTTGCTCCGTTTCCTTCACATCCATTGCACATCTGACCTAAACTGTCTTTAAGTGCCTCTTCGTAATTACCTGGGGTATTTTGTGCAATGACTGGAGGATTGCAAGAGGAGAGGGAGAGGAACTGGCCAGTGAAATTAAATCACAGTTTACACCTGCAAGTGTCACTTCCCTCATGAGTATTAATTACATCAGCAAAACAAACCCCACGATACCCAGTATTTGAAGGAAAATATTTAATTTAACCTCCTGCCAAATAAAACGAAATGAAAATGTTCTGTACTAACAGACTTTAAAACTCATTTCCACATGATGAACATCTCTAGCATAGATGAAGTGTACCAGTAAATCAGTTCATTTGGGCTGAGTTGCAGTGCCCACGTTCCTACTGACTTTTTTCAAATTCATACAGCTTTCCCAGTTACCTAAAGCAAACCAAAAGTATTAATTCTTTTTCCAAAATCAAATAAATGAAAGTATATACCTTTAAACAAGTAGCTTTGGAGTCTAAAAGGTTGGTTAGTTATGAGGACAGGTAAGTCTTTAGCAGAAGGCAGCCACAACCTTGAAATTTGGCAAGAAGAGTCAATACCTACTTTACTTAGATTAAAAAAAAAAAAACAAAAAACAAAAAAACACCCTCACAAAAAAACCCCCACCCACCCCCAAACCCTTTGAAGGCTGCAATGCAAGTACTCTATTTCTCCAGTGTACTGGGTATGGTGACCTTATACATACCATACCAGACCATACTGTAGTATTTTACTTTCAAGTTAATTTAAGCATCAAATTTCACTCAAATTTGCATTGCAAAACTTTCACTAAGGTTAATGAATACACTTAAAGAAAGCATACAAAATTGTCTTACAATGCCCAATCATGAACAGAGTATGTGTGAATTAAAAAAACATCACGTTACTTCACTAACAAAACAACTCTACTTTTCTCCCCTAGCTTACCTTCCAACATCTGGCCTGGTTCCGAGTTCTGCGAGCCTCTCCCAGCACAGACAGAATCTCTTAAGGAAGGAGCTTCCCTGTCCCACTGCTGGGTGTTGGGGACATCACAGAACCCCCACCACAGGCCATGGCAGATGAAAGAAACACTTCCCCTCAAGGGCCTGCCAGCACAGGGATTGTGTTACTTGTTTCGGATCACAACGACCTTGGCTACACAGTTAAATAACTGGACAGGACTGGACAACATTAGCAGTCAAGCCATCCTTGTCCTGTCCACACCAGCAGTTTCAGGGCTGCTGTGGCCCACTGAGCTGCCTCAGTGCTGACTTGGAATGCCAGTTTTCCTCAGTGCCAAAGCACATCTTACCTCTAGCTGCTTTTAAGAGATCCTCCCTGTTCACACACGAGCGAGAGTTCTGCCCGGAGTGGCCAGCACACACAAGCACAGGTACACACATTCTTATAGGATGTAAACTATGACTAATTCACATTCCACTGTATCAATCTGTAAATACTTTGTTTTCCTTTTTTTTTTTTAATATAAAAACAATGGCATCAGATTCTCAGCAATAAAGTATAAGAAAGATGAATCTTTGACTACACTTAACCAATTATGAAATCGCCTTTCAAACAAAGGAAACATATGCAAAAAATCTGTGTATTTGATAAAGTCAACTTAATATAACAAAAAGTGAAATATGCTTATTAAAAGTGTCCTTATATAAAAATGGTCTTGCAATGTACAGTAAAATGCAATACAAATTATTGTTGGTTATCTCTTCCCACCCAGTAACTAAACCAGCTATTGTCCCACAGAACTCCTGCAGCAGGAGTGCTGCTGTGCCTACACGTTCTCCAGGTTGTAGGCCTGGCGGATGTTCAGGGTGTCCCGCAGCATCAGGTCCCGCAGGCGCCACAGCGCATCGGCCATGGTGGTGTGAGCCCCTTTGCTTTTCAACCAGTGTGAGGGGAGGCGGCTCTCCTGCTCCTTGGACAAGTGCACATCTCGTCTTCGTGCTGCAAATCCAAGAAATGGTCCAATTATCTACTGGCTTTTTCTAAGAAAAGGCAAATACAACTTTACAGTATGAGGTATTCTACTTTTGCTCTTAGTATTTAAGCCCATACCATTCATTCCTAGATTTATACAACACTAGTGGAATTAATCTGTGGATAACATAGTCTCAGTCTGTTGATTTGTCTTCAAGAATTAATTGCATGTGTATATTTTAATGAGCAAAGAGCAGATTTATTTCACATTTTCTATTAAAGCAAAAATACTGGTTACAAGGAGCCCAAAGCCTTACCTGCAAGGGTCTGGTCCCACTTGCTGATACTGTTTGATTCAGCACTGAGGCCCTCAATGTATTTCAGGTAGGCTTCAGAATGAAGGAGCCTCTGTGTCTTTGGTGGAGGGGAGACGAACATGGGGGTGCTGGGCTGCTGCATGACGGGCTGGCTGGCGGGGCTCTGCCCGGGGTACGGAGGCGGGGCCTGCTGGCCTGGCGGGCCCAGGATTCCTATCTGCAATGGCAAAGCCACCGAGAGGTCACCCCGGGCAACTGCAGGGAACTGCTCGGGAACACCCGAGCTTCAGCTCATCCTCACAGAGTGGAGCTTTCAAATAAGGTTATGTGCAAAGGCCTATGAAAATTTCCCTGGAGACGCCCACTTTGGCCAGGAGATGCACAGAGAGAGGAAGTGCAAATCAACCATATTCAGACTCAACAGATATTTTTATTTATTTTGTAAACATGCTCTGGTTATCATCACTATATCTCTTCTCTCCTACTAACCTTAATTTTATCTTTTATCTCCTCTTTATTTCATGTTTTCTCCAATTTGATCCGAAATACTGTGGTCTGTGAAGTGCAGAATTTAAAACATCTAATCCAAATTAACACAGATCCTTGGACAACTGGCATATTTCCACAGAATCTGTCTCAGGCAAAAATCTCAGGCAGGAAAACTCCCAGTCACACAGAAGAACTCCTACCACTGTGATTAACCAGCAGTACCGAGAACTCAGCACAGACATCCCATGGTCTGGAATAACTCAATGTCATGACATCAACACTTCACCATTTAACTTCTGGTTCTCATAGAATCACAGAATGGTTTGGGTTGGAAGAGGCCTTAAAGCCTACCTCATTCTAATTCCCCTGCCATGGGCAGGGACACTTTCCACTATCTCAGGCTGCTCCAAGCCCCACCCAACCTGGCCTTGAACACTTTCCAGGGATGGAGCAGCCACAGCTTCTCTGGGCAACACGTGCCAGTGCCCCTGAATAAACAATTTATTCCCAGCATCTAATCTCAACCTCTCCTCTCAGTTCAAAACCACTCCCCCTCATCCTATCACTATCTGCCTGGGCATAGCCACTTCTCTCTCCCTTTCTTGACACCCTCAAGCTAAAATCACAGATTTCTTCATGATGCAAAAATTTAGTCAATAAAGTTGGAAATGTTCTGAACAGTTGATTTGCATTAATCACTGACAACGAACCTTTGATCATCACAGATACCCAAACTCACAAATTCTGAAGTGCCAATGAACATCTGCTTCATCAGTTTGTGAAATATGAATGGTTTTTACCCACTCATCAACAGCTGATAAAACGGGCAACCTCCTCTCTGTGCCACCAAAGCATGCAAAACCTAAATTATCAGCAGTTTCACAGTGTGCTGAAATGACTCTGTTTAGGAGACAACTACGACAAAACACTGCTTTGTTTATACTGAAGTTACGTCACTGGACAAACCTCATGAGGGTAACAACAATTCAACCATCAAATGCAGACATCCAGGCATCTCCAAGTGTGAGGTATTAACTGTTTCTAAACACATCAGTGTGCATTTCATTTCTATTCTCCCTGGGCAAGTCCATCCCATGTACTGCATCCCTACATGTCTGAGCTGGGATGTTGCTCAAATGCTGATTCAGAGCCTTAGAGCCTCATAAATAATGCAAAAAAATGACTCACCTGCTGTCCAAAAGGACTTGCTCCTGGTGCTGGAGTGCCTACCATGGGGGACACATTTTGGCCTATAACACCTATATTCCAAAATATAAAATAATTAGTTTTACTTCAGAGCAATGACAAATACCTCGTTGGTCTTCTACAGTAAGAACCACTGCTCACAGTTATTTTTAGCAGATGTACAACATTCAAATATCCCTCTTGCCCCAATAAAACACAAGTTTCTGAATGAAAAAAAAAAAGCCAACATGACAACTACCAAACACTGATACGTGGCCTGTTGAATTATTTTAATTAGAGAAATGCCAAGTGAATAGTTTTTGCTTTTCAGGTTTCTTCATGTTACTTAGTGATTGCCTGACTACAAATTTTCATTTATAATATACACCTTTGGCTTGACAGGATCTTCCTGTAGTCCTTTAAGAAAGGAAATGCTGATCTGCTTTAGCAACATTTAACATTTCCTTGTGTTCAGTTTTGTAAAATATGTCCACAGCAGGATGAATTCCAAGCCTCTGCACAAATTCTGTTAGATCTCACTAATACAAAATGCAACTTGCAGGTTAAGTTTCAATAATCTTACCTACAGAACGATGAATATTTGAAATCAATGTCAAAAACTAAAAGCTTTTTCCTCAAGAATATTGGGGCTTTTTCCCTACTGCACAGAGTGCACAGCACAACTGTGTCAGTCTTACATTCAAGAATGTACAGATCTAAATGAGATTCATGAAGTTCCTGATATTTTACATACAGATGCTTTGGTGTGAAAAGAATGAAAGTTCTGTGTGCTGCTGCTTTTCTTTCTGTTTGTGACACTTCTCGTGTTCATTCATTGGAAAAGCTGCAGACTAACTGTGCTCTTCCTGAGGGTTTAATTTACATGAATTAAATCCATGATTTCTGTATCAGTGATCAAAGGACCTGCCACTGGCATTCACACACTAAAGTGTATTTCAAATGCACTTTCCATTTGATCACAGCTCCTATTTTAAATGCATCTGTACCAACAGCATGTCAGAAGTTGGCAAAAACATCAGTAACACAAGTTGTGGAATAATTTTTAGTCCAAAGGGAAGGAAGGGGTCTGGAGGAGGGCACCCTCCCCTTCCCAGCATCAGAGCACAGCTTCACCCTTAGCCTGCTGTGCCCAGCTCAGCACCACTTCCCAGGCATTGTTTCTTTACTAATCCACATCCTGTCAGTTTTAAACACTATGCATCCAGGCCACGGCAGTGGGAAAAGCCCTTCAAAGGGATGCACTGTCCTGGATTCACCTCCCACACATTTGGCTGATGTGTGCTAAGTGTCACTGCACAGCTGCTGTCCTGCTCCCTCCAGGGGACACCACAGGGAATTGTGCACTCCAACCAAGCTGCACAAGTAATATTGATAGATTTAACAAATACCAGGCAAGCAAACAAAAGCTCTCCAACTCAAATAATTTGCATACAGATAAAGTTCTTAACAGAGCTTCTGATAAACACAGTTGCAAAGGGGCAGGGGGGAGGTAAATTAGATCATTTTGTCCAAAGCTCGTTTAACTGCTGGACACAGGGATGCACATCTTTTACACAGGCACTTGAGTTATCAGAGGTAAAAAATGGATCAGCAGAAAACAGGATCAGAGGGCAAATGAACGTTTTTCCCCTTAATGGGGAAAACATTAATGGCATTAACATTGGCCAAACATTTCTTTCAATCAGCCTCACTTTTCATCAAAAGTATGGCAAAAATATAGCACATGTAGCAGAAATGTTCTCAAAAAGTCAATTCAAAATGTGGCCACACAGAGTACTGAATTTACCTTACATGATCTGAATTCCCTACATGTTTCCAGTCACTGTGCTATCAGCAAATTTTAATTTGAACACTGTTTTACAATAACACAGTGCCCCAGTAGGCAAGGAATCATACGTGACCAGGCTCATTTCAGTGCAGTCTGACATTAACACACTGAAAAAGATTTTGATAAGGAATGAGAATAATTAGATTTCATTTATAAGCCCACTTCAATTTAAGAAAAGGACGAGTGTAGAGATGCTGTTCAAATCACATAAGGATACGAAGAGGCTGATTTCAGCTTTCCACACTTCTGATAAACTCAAGCATAATCATCAAGAGTTTTTCTGGCTGGAACAAAACTCCTGCTGAAACAGCACCACATTTCTCCAGTACCCTTTCCCTGAGGGTTTACTGGATGTGCTGTTCTGTCAGCATCTTGCACACCCCCCATATTCAGCAGTGCTGCAGCTCAACCATCCCGCCCTGCTCACAAACCAAAGCCATGACCAGAAGAAGCTGCAGAGAATTCCTGTAATAATGGGTTAAATCAAGTACATGACAATGAAATAAAGAGGGAATGAGGATGAGGTTCTTACCGGGTGGTGGGATGCCTGGGATGCCTGGCATACCTGGCGGGAGTTGGTGGGGTGGGGGCACCCCTGGGTGAAGTGGCTGCATGCTGCCCATGCTAACAATGCCATCAACTGGGCCCTGCAAAGGTGGCAGCACCGGTGGATAGCCACTTATCATGCCTTGAAGGACACAACAAATTTCAAACATGCATCAATAACATGCAATATGGTCTACACAGTATGCACAGACATGCACTACCCACACACACACACAAAAAAGCACCTTTAGTACAGTAAGACAATACTACAATTAGTATCTTGCAAAAAAAAAAAAAAAAAAACAAAAAACAAAGACTAAAAATAAAAAAAGCTGCAAATATGAAACACTATACTTTTGATGAATTAGTATTTAGTGTATTTGTATGTTTCTCACGGGGCAATAAATGTTGAATACTCAGATATGTTAACACAAGGAATAAATTCAGCCACAATTAAATGTTACTAATGCAAGCAGTTTTAATACAGCTTCAAGCTCTGCCATCTGCATACAGATTGCAAACACAACACTAACTTGCCAGCTCCACGGACAGCCCTGCTCTGTGGGCTAGCTCACAGGCCACAAAAATAAAACCCCAGACATTTTCCTGCAGTACACATGCAAAATTGATGCACAAAAGCCCTACAACATTCACATACTTGAAAGTAATGGCAGTGATGGGTGATTTTTATTAAACCATCTCCAGTATGAGCTAAGGCAGTAACATAAATTTTACACTTAGGTCTGCTGGGCTGCAATAATTTACATTCATGGCATTTGACTTCAGTGAAAAGACTTAAAAAGAGCACCTGCAGTCCCTCACAAAATTTCACTGTCCATGTCTTCATGGTGTTTTTACAGGAAAATCAGTGACACTGCGAACACTGTATCGTGCTGCTGCTCAAAAATTTAGTTTTCTGCATGTGAGGGAAGAAAATGGGAGAGTTTATTCTGGCTTCGGCTCAGGTTTGTTGCTATCTATTAAGTGAACCTACACAACATAACTGCACTATGCTTGTTCGGCACTAGAATGTTTAGTTTAAATAGATGCATTGCCAGGTAAGCAAGGAAAGGGGTTGGAAAGACAATGAAAAGATGACAGAGGACAGAAGTAGGCCTAGAGAGAGGAGAGGAGGTAAGTTAGAAATGCACATTTCCTGGGGCTTCTATAATCTGTTCCAAGAAATCACCAAGTCTTTGCCTCTCTCCCTAGAATTTATAAAAAGAACTTTCAAAACAGGGATTTCTGGAATGAGAGTGGCTGAGAACTCTCACCACTTCTGACTGAGAACAAAGCTGTCGCAAGCTCAGGGTCTAAAGTGGAAAAGCAGCTCCAAAATACAAGCTAAATCTGCCACTTCCTCAGGAAGTTACGAAGGTGATAAACCTCCAATCCCAAAAGCTTTACATGGAGAAAACACCAAGAAAATAAAGAACTAATCTCCCTCAAGCCTTCATTTTCCACAGGACACGCAGACTGACAGGTTAAATATGCCTTACGTACCATTTCAAATATCCGGAACTTTATCTGTACCTCTTTATTACAAGGAAATCCGTATTTGCAATGGAAAAAGTAAAAGAAGAAAAACAACAAAAGTCTTCTTGGTATAAAGGGCTTTCTCACTGTAGCTACTGCCTGATACTTCCAATGTACCCCGAGCTCCTGACACATCTTCAGTGCAGTTACATGCACTTCTGAAGCTTTAAAACAAATGAACAAAAAACCCTCCAAGGAGTCAAATCCATATTTATCAATAATGGAATCTTATTTCTACATTTCCAGTTGAAATACTCAACAACTGGCTGGGCTAATAAAGGTGCCATCAAATCTCCGTGAGAAATCAGTTCTCCTTGCTCATTCTGTGTAAAAGCAGCCACTTTCTTACCCCATGTATGAACTGCAAACTTTTATTTTAAACTAGTAAAAAAGGGAAAACTATTTTCAGCTCCCACAACTGTGATTTAGGATGTCTTTGAAATTACTTGTTCTCCTATTTTTTCTATAACAATATTATAAATTAAGTAAACTTTTGCAATACCTAAATGGAGAAAACACTAAAGTGCTGCACACTAAGAGAAACACCTCAGAAGGCTTCCAGATTTCCTGGACCCATGGGCCATAAAGAAGTTCTATGATGGAGAAGCTCTCTGAACTAGAGAAATGCAATCCAGGGATGGAGGAGGATGTGAAAGAGGTCCAAACTGAACAAGATACTTCCAGGTAAGACTTGTGGAAACCAAAAGATGAAAGACTGTCTTTTTCAAATGGGCCACATAACCAAAAAGAGTTTAAAAGGATCTGCTCCATCATCTACTTTAAGGAAGAATTTCCCCATGCCAAAGTGAAGAGCCTTGAGTGTTGAACTGCTTGAATAAGACAACGGTCTGAAATAGAGGTTTGCTGTCACAGGAAATAAGATACCATGTAGAGTTTGCAGAACACACATTTTTGAGAAAGTTTTAAGGAAGTATTAATAGCAAGTATTACTGCCCATCAACACCTGCCTCCAAATATTGCAAAAAGTGACTCAATGCCAAAATACCCAAGAACCAAACCAAGAAAACACAATCACAAGAGGATGATACTTCTACATATTCTAGATTGAAGTCAATTACTCACGAAAGAGATCAGCATTGGGGAACTCATTTTTTTCCCCTCCTTTTTCTTAATAAATGCACAGATAAGTGTACATACACACACACACAAACATACACCAACTGCAAACAGTTCAGAGGGAAATTACCACGAGCAGAGTGAAAAAAAGCCAAAAGAAAAATGCAACTCAGTGTAAACAAATGCTTTGTAACCTGGAGATCATGAACCAACTAAGGAATGTGCCTTCAGTTAAACATTCATGCAGCCTATTCACTGAAAAGGGATTTAGAGACCATGATGAAAAATGCTTCAGGCTGTCAGCTCGAAATAAGGTCACAGCCTGTGAGATGAGAAAGAAAAATGACAAAAGAATAAATGGAATAATTGGAATGTCTTAAGGGAAAGTCAGAAAGACCCCAAAACTCAAACCAAAAACCCTCCAAATACACTTTTTTATCTACTCGGCACTATTTTGACCTTGACTGAAGCCATTTAATTCTTACTTTAAATGGAAACTGGGGAAGGAAAACAACCTATCAGGTCACACCTAATTAATTTTCTCACCCATGTATGGCTGATTTCCATACAAGAATCTTCAGTGGACTACATTGTCTTCAGATCTGATCCTGAAAATACTTACTCCGAGCATACTCCCTATGAAATCAAGCCGGATTACAACTGGTAACGAGCTCAACACCCAGCAACAGGGACCTCGTGGAAGAGTTCTCCAAGCTCAGTTCTATTCTGAAAAATAACCTGATAAAACCAGCAATGTTGTCATTTTGGTTTTGTTTCTGCAATGGCTCTAGTTCCTGGTCTGCTCTGCTTACCAGTGCCTAAGAGGCAATTCTACACAGCTTTTGATTGCATTTAAAATCTGGGTTAGACTCTGTTGGCTTCTCACCTCCCTGACAATAAAACCCCCAACAATCTCCCTCCTGCTTTATCACTGCCACAGATGCTGCATGCACTAAAGACTATTTAGCTGCTGCCCTCCTGCCCCAGCGGGGCCAAACGTGAACTCTGCACGGCAGAGTGAATAAACACAACTGCACACCAACAGAACAGGACCACTGCATGAGGAGTACCCTGCTTCCCTGCATTTTCCACACGCTACTCTCCACTGAAGCAAGTAACACTGGACACTAGGCCACTGCTGCACTAGGTACGTTCATCATGAAGAAAGACTGAAGAGTTTGAACTTTTGCTTCCAACGTGACCCAAGAGAGTGTTCAGAGTTATGAAGGGGGTTGATAAAGTGGATGAGGAAAAATGGTCATAGCTCCTACGTTTTACCTGCAACAGGTGTCAACTGCTGATTGAGCATTCCCATTGGTGTTGGTGGCGGCACCACCCCCATAAGAGCCCCGACAGGAGTGCCTGCCCGGGGGGAGGAATTCTGCTGCTGTGCTGCTCGCTCTCTCTCCTGCTGCTCAGCAACTTTAGCTGCCCGCTCTGTAAAAGTATTTTAGATTTTCAGTTCTGTTTTGTAACCCAGAATTTCAAAATATTATCTGTTCATTAAAAAGGACTAGTCAGACACTGGCATAGTTTAGTCAAATATAAAGTAGAACAGATGAATCTTTTTTATACAGCATATGATTTGATTTCATGTGGCTGCAGCTAAGATTTTTAGAGAACCTTTCATGAAAAATATTCCACAAAGTTTTATCTTTTTCTAAAAAAAAAAAAAAATTAAAATAAATAATAAAATAAAGATTTTAAAAAAGTTAAAAAACAAATTTGATGATAATAACACCAGTGTTACCAACATGAAGCAGCAGTCCAGCACTAGGCTCGGTCCGCACTGGGACATGGCAAAACATTCCCTGTTTTGACACCACTGGCTCAGCCAAACCAGCTGCAGCCAAGGCCAGCAGCTCTTGGGCAGATCTTCCACCAGCTGCTGTGGGAATTGAAACCCCACACCTGCCAGGTGTGCCCTAAAGAACGATGCAAAGAGCAAAGAACAGTGCCAGCTGGTGGCACAGTTATTTGTGGGCTCCCTGTATGTTTTATTACTGATGCAGCTGAAAAGTGGTGGCAAAATCGGGGAGCATTTGTAAAGTTTCCCTAGTGCAGATTGGTCTTTAGCTTTTGGAACATAACAAGCAGCAGTTTGATAAACCAAAAATATTTTTCTCTGCCTCTGTCATTTCCCCGTTTGGTCCCCTATGAGTTATTTTTTTTTCTGAAGATGTCTAACTCACATTGTGCTGCTCACTGGAGGTCATGTGTGTCCTTTGTACGATGACTCTGGTCATTATCTCAATCAAGTCTCTCACTGTGACTGCAAGAACAAAAGATCTACTGCAGGGTAATCTGACCAGAGGACAATTTTATATTAAGGGAAGGGCAAAGGGTCATGGGAAGAAGAAAGAAATAAAACAAAACCCAAGCAAACAAAAAAGGAGATGTACTGAATGCCCACTCCAGGTGCTTTGGGGGCATGCAAGTTCCTGCTTTGTTTACTCTGAACACTGTGTCTGACTGGCACAATAAGGAACAAGGAAGAATAAATGGATGCAGGATACATCTCCAGCAATTTTTAACAACAGTGAATGCAGGGCTATGAGTTCTCTTGCAGTTGGTGAAAGATGGAAACTGCCACTAAACCAGCAATTAAGGTCCTCTGTCAAATGAAGGCTAAGAAGAAGTTCAGCAAGGAGATTAAGTTATGCATCCTGCCAGTGTTACTCACTTCCTCTAGTACATGACTTTCAACATCTACCACACTTCTGACTCCTCTAGAACCTTTTTATGCAGCTTCTAGCACTACTTCCATACACTCAAAGACCAGTTTCATTTCCAAAGGCATTTCCTTCCTTCTTCCCACTTCTGCCATTTCAGGGAGTGATGACGACGCAGAGAAACTCCTGCATTTAATACAGGCAACTTAGAAGTAGTTGAGCACAAAATATACAAGATATTTAAAGGTAGATCCTGAAGTAGAAAAATGAGATAAACCTCTCCACAGCACAGCAAGCACTTGAGGAAAAGATGAAGCAGTTGTTCTGACTCTCACTTACTTCTAGCCAGCTTAAAAAAAATAAAAGGTCAGACAAAAGCAAAAGAAACACACTGATGAATGAGAAATTACTGTTAAGTGTTCAGTTTTATCAGACTTCAGAGTGCTGAGGTTTGAAGACCTGATGTAGGACAGTAGCCCCTATCCATGCCCTGACTGCCATGGAACTAAGATGGAATAACACTGCCAAAGAGAACGAGGAGGGATCTGAAAAGTTCAGCCTGGAGCATTCACCCTAATACTCAATACTAAACCCAAATCACACAGGCCAGGACTTGAGATCATTCAAACATTTCCAACACATCCCAAGAGACAGGAAAGAGACCTTCTGCTTTGAACAGAGTTTCTCATTAAAACAGGCCTTTCCCTCAATCCCATGCATTCCTTTATTTTACTTTATTCAGCCACGCAGGCACTTCCAACACAGCCTCTTCTTTACTCAACCATTGCTAAAAAACCAACTAATACCCTGCATATAAACCAAACGAAATTTTCAGTGGGTCAAAATGCTTCTAAAATGTAAACTACTTTTCATCAGAAAATAGAAGGGCCCTGTTTCACTGAGGTGTCAAACCATGCCCACTCCCTGCTCCCTGGTGCACATCCACACTAGGAAATGTGAATTTTGACTCCTCACAGTGGAAGGAGTGGAGTTTCTCTCCTTTCACACATGGTAAGCAAACACAGTTTGGACACTTTGTTATCCCATCCCAACCCCTCAAAACCAAGTAAAAGTAAGTCTACTTTGGGGCAGACACCAAGCCAGGGAAACTGCAGATCAAACCCCAAAAGCTCTGGAAAAATTTTAATTGAGAATGAAAGGAAGATTAAAATGGAAGCACACAGACAATCATTAACACGATGGACAGACAGAGCCTTCCTGCAGAAGTGCAGGACTTTAAGCTGCTCTAAGCAAGGAAGCAGTGACGTGCCAGCCATCCTCCTGCTGAAGGGTTAGACTGTAAGGAGGGATCTGCCAATAAAAAGGTAACACATGCACCTAGAGGGGTGTAAAAAGGAAACTACAGAAAAAAGTAAGGCCACAGTACTCTCACAAAGAAAGAGTTACCATTTCCCTTCACAGCATTTGCAAAGCAAACTTGCACATAGCAAAGGGTGCTGCATTACCCTCCAGAACTGCAAAGAGGTGCTACAGAAAATTCAGAAAGGACTCAGGCAGCTGAGAGCAGACAGTGACAGCACGCAAGCTTCCAGCCTCAAGATCAAAGCTGCCTTTAAGGTATGAGTGTGCAGAAAACCTATCAAATCCCATTTTCAAAGTTTTAACTCAATTGGGCCATAACTTTCCAGGGTGTTGAAATGTTCCTATCCAAAGGAGCATTTTCTATCAATAAAATTGCATCGATACAGTAATTAATAGTGTTGACATGCTATTAACTAGAGAAATAACTATGGATGTTAAACCAATGTATTTGGCTTGGGTAAGGGCTGGCTGTTAAAGATCAGCTGTATTTTATTTTAATCAAATGGAAGTTAAAACACAATGACTATTTATCAGAAGGGAGGGAAGGAATGGAAGGAAAGGAGGGAGAGAAAAAAAGGAGGGAGGGAAAGAAAGGAAAGGAGGGAAGGAATTGAGGAAAAGAAGAGAGGAGAGGGACAAAAGATAGGTCTAAAGTATCTCATGATTATGAAATACTCCTGGCTTACTTGAGGATATGAATCTCTCGACAAAATCAGTTACAAGAGTTGATCAATAATGTGACTGAACAGTAGGTTGTATTCACAGTAAAATACAAAGCCTCTTAGAACTCTAAGTACTGTTAATAATTAACTTTTCCCCACTCCGCTCCTGAAAGCCTTTCTTACCTGCTGTTACAGCTCTCAAGAGCTTTTTGTCCAAAATCCCCCTCAGTCCTTCTTTAAGGAAACATTCACAAAGTATTTTTCCAACTGACTTCTAGCCCAGGGGTTTCATGCCCCTTTATGTCTAATTTGCCCCCATTTTCTTGGTCTTTGTTAATTTGGTTATTTGTGGCAAAGACATTTTTATTATCAGTTGTGCTCTACATAACTGAAACATGTTCTTTGTTCCTCTTCAGTCATCTCTCAATATGAACTTCTCTTTAAGGTTTGTCCAGAATACAAACATAAATATTTTCTTTTATTAAACTTGTCATCTGAACAACAGAAAGTGCTGAGAAAGAAAAAAAGGCAGAAAAGAATTTAGCATCTCAGTTTTAATTTACCTTCATATTCTGCTTTCTTTGTTGCTTCCAAGTTTCTCCATTCAGTTCCTACAAGTCTGCTGAGCTCTCCAAAGGAGTAGTCTGGGTGCTGAGCTTTAATCACAGCTCTCATCTCGCTGCTAAACAAGATGTACCCACTCATGTTGATCTTCCTTTTTGATCCCTCCTTCTTGTTGCCGCCCTTAACAGACTTGGGAGTGGACTGTGAGAAAAAGCAGTTATGACCACAAGTGTACAAAAGAGAAGGCCAGAAGAGAGCAAAAGCAATTGTGTTATGTCACAGATTTCATCCATTGAGCTGTTCAGAGATGTTGCCAACACAAGTTGAGTAAAATATTTTATTTGCCACTGCACATTTTAGGAAAATGCTTCCCCGCTTCCTTCTCGGCCTTTGCAATCCCTACTCTCCCTACTTCCATCATCTAAATGCCATTTTGCTTGCCAGACCTTCCATTCTCTCCAGTGTTCACTTCTCATTACATAAGTAGCCATTTCTCCCCGAAAAACCAAAGCCCAGTTTTGCTGATCACTGTTTACCTGCACAACAGATTCACCTCATGTTCTTATGTTGATGAGTAAGAAAAATTCCACTCCTTTGCCTTTCCTACTATGGACACTCCTGGTGAGAGCTCCTTGCTGTTTTCAGCCACCAAAAAATTAATCTATTCTAATACATACTGAGATCGCACAGCTGGAACCCCTTTTTTGAAGGCCCTTCCACCTGTACTTGTCACAAGAGACCATAATTTATCCATACTCTGACAAATAAGACCCATAAATGGATCATCACAGAAAAACCCTCAAAAGGCCTTTCTCATACCCCAAACATTACAAATTTGTCACATCTTGAAAAGTGTCATTGTTTCTAAATACCTGGTGAAGGTAAAAAAGGGAACAAAAATATATTCAAAGACCTGATACTCCTGAACAAGTGCCACAGAAAACTTACTAATTAGAAACAACATTAACATATAAAAATGTACCTGGGTTTTCCTCAGCTGAGTGCTGTATTTTAAAATATTTTAATGAAATTAACCATTATCACCTGGATATAATATTGGATATGCCAAAACTGTTTTGTGTCATTTATTCCATATACCCGTAAACTGAAGTATAAATCCTTTGCGTGTGTATGATAAAATGTTCATGTTTCTATCTTCGTTTGGATTGAGAAAAGAATGGGGAATATAAACGTTTAAGGGCTCCTGCAGGAAAATCCTTACCTGTGGTGGAGTATAAGGCATTATATCCAAATCACTGGCTAAGGGGGCCTGAAGCTGAGGCATAGAGGGTGTTTCAGTCATATCACCTTCCTCTTCTCCCATCTCTTCCATGTCCTCATCACCTCCTTCCAACTCAGCAAATTTCGCTTCCAGCTGCTGAATCTTCTTTTCCAGTAGAGGAGATGGTTCCTTCTGAGGAACTATGGGTTTTCTGGAAGGTGGGGGAGGAAGACAAAAACTAGCTGAGGACACACTCATACCTTACTTATGAGTAAGAACTTATTTTTGAAGAGGAAATCAACTTTTCTTCATTTATGGTTGAACAATATGGAAATAATGGTGACTTGAGATGTGCCTAGACTTCCTTTCAGAACCCTGAGAAGAACTAATTTTTTGTCTATGGCCAGTGTTTCATTTCAGTCACTTGTTAAAAGGATTTTTTATGAGTTAGAAGGGGATTTCAATACAACAAGTACTTAATTTCTGCAATAGAAGACAGTTAACACAACTTCCTTAGATTCCACGTTTTACTTCAGTTAGAACTTAATATCTTTATTTTATTAATACGAATGTGCACTGACTGGAAAGATTTTCATTGCTTATAATGAGGACTTCAGTATTTTCATAATATCCAAGAGAACTTACTAATCTGCTAAAGTAATGACTTCTCCTAAAGTCAGGGGCAGGAAAAAAGAAAATCTACTGGTATTAAGACCATGAAAAGACTGATGTTATCTGGACTTCTTCCCAAGAGTGTGGTTAGCTGAAATGACACCTCTGACTTCTGTGGATGTCCTGTGTCAGGCTGCGATGGGGTTAATTCCCTGCACAGCAGCAGAGTGGTGCCATGTTTTGGATCCGGGAGACAACAGTGTGGGTAGCACATCATGCTGTAATTAGTGCTGAACAGCGTTGGCACATCACCAAGGCCCTTCCTTTTCCCCACTCTGTGGCCCAGCAGGCTGGGGCTGGGAAGTGATTTGGGAGAAGAGACAACCAGGACAGCTAAGCCAAGCTAACCAAGGGGATAGTCCATACTGTGTGACACGGTGCTCAGCACTGAGAGCTGGGGGGATGGAGGAGGACAGGGGCACACCCAGGGTGATGGCATTTGTCCTTCCAAGTAACCGTTACATGTGCCAAGGCTTTCCAGGAAACACCTAAACATCTGCCTGCTGATGGAAAACAGGGAATTAATTCTTTATTTTGCTTTGTTTGTGCATGTAGCTTTGCTTCACTTTTCAAACTGTCTTTAACTTGATCCAGGAATTTTTGTTCCTTTTACACTTCAGATTCTCTCCTCTATTCCAGTGTGGGGCAGTGACCAAAAGGCTGGGTGAGGGCTTAGCTGCCAGTCCACCACAATCCAGCAGAGTGCTCAGCTGACCCCCTCATTCGCCTCCCATTTTTACCTAAAATAGTATATTTCATCATCTACAACTTTCGCAGAGAGTGAAAACCTCTTCAGCCCTTTGAATTTCTTCATCTGTTTGTCACTTTCATTGTAGCGGCTCTCGCAAAGAAAAACATCGTTTTCGGATATTTCTGTTGGTCTGCAGGAGAGGAAGTCTTTGAATGACAGAACGACACACTTTCCTGCAGAAATGAAAGAGCTGGGTAAGAAGGCAGCCACACTTGCAGACTTTTTGTTAAAAGTGTGGAAAGTCCATTCTTTTGCCTGTCTCCTAAGTCTGGAAGATTCCTGGTATTTGGCACAACTATGGGAAATACATCAATTGATATTCCAAACAAATAATGCCACTCTCAAGAAACCTATAGCAACTTAATGCAGCTTTTGGATTTTTTTAAAGAACTAGAGAACCCACAAAATAACAAATCCTCATGATCACTGTCAGTTAATGTATTTTTTACAGCATCGTAACTCCTAAAACAAAGTATACAGCCATCATCTTCCACAACAAATCAAATCTCAACCTCCTACTCCTCAGCCTTCCAGGTAATATGTACTGGAGTAATTACATTAACAAGCAAGAACAATGGAGTTTTCTGTTCTCTGGCTGCAAACAATAATCACTTTCATATCATAGATGTCATTCCCTTATTGTAAGGAAGCTTCCTTATAATGAAAATTCTCACCACAGGTGCCACATGCAGGAATGCATATTAGAAACTCACTGAATAATCTCTCATCCCTCCCTCAATATGAAAAAAACATACTTGGAATCAAGCCTACACATAGCCATCAATCACTTCAGAGTGTGCAGGAAAAGAAGGAGAATGGCAATTGGATTTAAAGTCGTTAATACTTACCCAAAATGCAAGTCATGGGACAGGTCTCCTCCAAGTTACTCAAAAACACCTCCTTCTTGTAGAACATTTTAGTTGGCTCATGTTCAGTTTCTTCAGGATGTATAAAGATTGGACCAAAGAAATAAGCAGCTCCATCTCGCACCCACATCTTCTCAATTCTGGAAAGAAACCAAAGCAGTGACATAAATGAAAGGCCATTCCTCCCAAATGAGGAAGCAGGACATTCAGGAAGGCCATCAATGGAAAACGAATATGGAAGAACAGCCGATTCCAACTCTACAACTGTACCAGGTTTTTATACGGCAGCTAAACTTCCACCTCAGTCCATCAAGAGCTTGTAACACTTCAATCACATTTTTTCCCATCCTCTCTTTTACATCTTTTTGTAACCAGCCCCTCCTTTGCCCAAGTTATTTTCACAGCCACAAACTGCAAACAAAGAAGCTGCCCCTACCTTCCCACTCGAGGCCGCACCAGCCCATGTGATTTTATGAAGACACAGTCCCCAACCTTCAGCCACATGTCATTGTAGCAGAGCTGTTCAAAGTAATGGCAACCAGGTTCTCCATTGGACATTTCTACCGGAACATCTTCTTTGTCCTGCAGAAGAAGCAGCATTTACAAGCTTGAGGAAGGAGCAAAACCAAGCAAAGAAATAAAAAGATGCCAGGTACTAGTAAAAGGCTTCGCTCTATCTTTATGTTAACAATAGTAGGGGTAAGCACTACGCAGAGATGTACGTGCAAAAATTTCCTAAATTAAAATTGTAAAGCCAAAGATACCCTCCCTGTCTGTCACAAGCTTTCCTACTTCACAAAGCTCTAATTTTGCCAGAACAGTAATTTACAGGTCCTTTTTTGTTCTATTGCTTCAAAGTGAACTGGCCAAGCCAAGCCTTGACAGCTTCGCTGGTTTAATTCACAGTAATGTGCTTAGGAAGAAAGACCTGAATAAATGGCTAAGCTGACAGTCACAGAAATATAATTATTCAACTCTCTTATACAGCAAAATGAACACTCCACGTATTGCTTGCAAATTCATACCATTTGCCCTATTTAATGTCTTGGTTTTTAGTAAAAACTCAAATTGTGCCTCATTCAAACTTTCAGCCTGGGATTTCAGAAAACCAATGAAACACAGGCTGTCTCCCAAGATGTGGAAGGAAAAGACCCTATGAGTTTTCAATCTACCACTAGAATTAATTCCATCTTTTATCATGATGTGAATAAATACATTAATACACACTAGGTATCTGACAAAAATTGACAATGGGTGTGCTGGGTACTGTGTTCTCAGGTTCTGTTAAAGAACTCAATGTAAAGTGGATTTTTAGTTTTTCAAAATTTATACTATTTTATGATTCACTTATTTTTTATGGCTCTAAATTTATTTCAGATAAAATTAATTAAATTTATTTTATTTTAATACATTTACTGAAATTTACTTTATTACTCTAGGTACAATAAATAAACCATTTTACCCAATATATTGGACAGAAATATTCTTAACCATTTTGACAATCAACTACTTAGTTATCAACCACAAACAGGTCACAAACAACAGAATATTATGGACTATTTCCTGCTACCTAGCTATTGACTGTTTTACTGAAATGCTACACAATAAAACAATAATTTCAGCACTGCCATGAACTAAAATTAAGACTTTTAGTTCTACTGATTCTTTAGGCTTAAGGCAAGCTTTACAGTAGAAGTGTAATTTCCTGAAAAACCCAGCCAACCCCTTCATGGGATCACAAGAAAGAGACTTATAACAAATATTTACACAGTTTATTATTATCTTTTATGTCTATTTACATTTCTTTTGTATTTATTTACAAAGGCTGTAATATCATTTATAACAGATTTTTTTTTGTTGTTGTGTCTAGATGTGATGAACCTCAAGCTATGAGGGCAAATATTTTGTCATTCTCTATCAAACACAATCCATGTTCCTCTTGCATACCTTTTCAAGATGAAGGATATTTTCTCCCACTCTACTGTCCTCCAGTGTTTCACTGTGCTTCTCCTCATCTACTTTGTCTGTGTTGGCAAACACAGAAGCGACCCTAACCACAGGCAGGGGCACATCTCGTGGGACAAATCTTACAGAGCTCACAGGCATAGTCCACAGTTTAATCTTTTTAAAAGACTTTGTTTTTGCAGAATAGCGCGACTCGCAGACGTAGACGTCCTCATCTCTGAAGTTTTCAGGACACAATTTAAAATATTCCTGCAGATTGAAGAAAAATATGAAATATTTCAGCAACACCTACACCCCACAGACACACAGTGAGCTCCCTCTCATGGTTTCAGTTTTTTCTATGCTTCTGTCAGAAGCCTTTCTGCTGAGTTCTTTTCCTCCAATTTGATGTCCAAGTTTCACCAAGAATAACAACAAACGACAAGAAACCTCACCCTTGGTAAAGGTGCTAGATTCAGTACAGGCTGGCATGTGAGAAGTTAGGTTTTATTCACTTACCAAACCAGTGCATTAACAAGTACAAGATCTGCAGCCTGAAACTACGTTTACATGATTTCTGAGCATTGACTTGGAAAGAGGACACATTTATCAAGCCAGGGGTGAGTATAACCACAAAGCAACCAGCACAGGCAAACACAACCACCTGAGTGAACTACATCTCAGGAAGCAAAGGAAAATACAAATAGTCCACAGAAGCAAGTCCTATTTTATTTAGTTTAGTTATGGAATGTCTCTATGTTAGACATATTGCCTATGGCTCTATAAGAAAATAGCAGAAAACATATTATTTGCTTTATAAATTAGTCTCTCACCTTGACAAACATGACCACGCATTTGCCTAAAATTTTGCTAACAGGAACTTTATTGTAATAATCGCTTTTAAAAACTTCTTTCTCCAGGAATTTTCGTGTTGCAAGATGAAACGTTTCATTTGGTCGATAAAACCAGCAGCCATAGAGCCATTTCTCTCCTTTAAAATAGAAAACAACAAGAAAAGAGAAGGGAGATAGAAACAAAAAAAAAAAAAATAGTAAAACGACATCCTATAGTGCATGAGCCAAGTAAGAACAATTATAGATTGACTGATTAATCAAATAGGCATGTAGTCATTTATAGTGATGCTTTTAAACAGGGCAACATTCATTAAAACTTTTCAGGAAAGGAAAACAAGGTTGTTTAAAAACAACCTACCAATTGTTATTTCTCCAGTAAAACCTGACTCAGCAAAATGAAGGAGAAATTCTCTTATTTATAGATCTTAACTCTCAGGCCTTGAAATGGCTTCAAAGTCCACACAACAATCACCTGATTAAACACTCTCAGGCAACCGTTTTTAAGTTTTTTAAGAACTATTTCTTTCATTTTATGCTGTGACAAACAATGTGGTGACAAACTCAAATTGATAACAATGATTTATAAAGAAGTTACAAATATGTACTATTCTTCTAAATCAAAAGAAACCTGTGCCCAGGTTTGATTCATACTTAGCACAGAAAAACAGGGTTCCTCTAAATTACAAGGAGCCCATCCCACTCACAATCCCATCCCTGCAAGTCTTACAATTTGAGGGTAGGCAGAAATGAACACCAAAAAAATCATGTGCTGTTCCAAGAATTTTCTGTTTGTAATATCCTTTAGAAAAAAAGCAACTCAGAAACAAGAAAATACTCACTGGTCCACATAGTTCTGCAAATAAAGTAAGTAACATCTACACAGGGCAAAAAAAAAAAAATAAAATAAAAATGGAAGCTTAAAATACCAGTGAGTTTCACCCTACTGTTCTCCTGTAGCAAAGACATCCTTACCAGCTGAATCTTCCCACAGCCTCTCAATGCAGACGATGTGAGGCTGCAAGTTGGCTTCTGCAGGCTCCACATACACATAATCTCCCACATGGTACATGCTGTTCTTGAAGCTGCAGTCCTGGCTGTAGGTCCGATGCAAACTTGACAGCCCAGCTGATCCAGAGGAATCTTCACTCTTTTCAGCTTCTTATTTCAAGAAGGGAAAACCAGATGTTAGTAATGTCACATTTCCATATTAACCAAGATTCCTGATTTCAGTGCCTCGCTCTGAGACTGGAGTAAGCAGACTTTACTGCTGCTGACATCTATGAGGGAAGATCATCCATGTTAGAAAGATAATTCAAGGACAAAATTGCCAACAGCTCTGCTCCCATCTGAGCAAAAGTGCAACTGGAGAGCTGTATTCATTCCCTGGACATGGTCCACAAAGGAGCAAGGACAGGAACAGTAAGGAACTGTGAAAGAAAGGACCTTCAGGGCAGGCTTCTTGCCCTACGAAACAGTGCAAGCCCACTCCTCTTCACACTCACAGTAGCCAAGTAAAAACACAAAAGGCTTACTCAAACCCCAGTTCTTTAGAAATGTTAAAAGCATCATCATAGGCAACACCATCAGGATTTGACAAAAAGAAAATAACTAAGGATCAAAATAAAATAAATCTCTCATAACGTGAAAATAAAAGACCGAGGGACAAGCAGACTACTGAGGTCCTTTCAGCAGGCAAAGCTGCAGCAACACATCATATACATGGGTACTTTTTTCATTAAGTACATTCAAAATTATTTTAAAGAAGTAGCTACCTCTCTTCTCCTCCTCCCTTTTGAGCTTATCCTCCTCTATTTCTTTGGGCAGCTTTTCCTTCTTTTCCTTTTCTACATCATTGTGAAGATGCTTGGTGGTGTAGCTGAGAGCAGGTGACAGCAGAATCTCTCCATTTTTACATAGCTCGTCTCGAATTTTAATAAAGAACTGCTGAAGTTCCACTGCATCCTCGTAGATCTCTGAATCAGTCCTGTATAAAAACACGTACAACAGGGTAAAAACACAGTTTGTGCAGAGTCAAACAGGAGCCTAAACACACCCAACAATCACCACTCTTTTTGATCCATCAAAAGCTTCACTCTGCCAACAGATTTCTGTGCTTACTCATAAGCAGCAGCAGAGACTGACTTGAAGCCATGAAGTATTAAGTGATGCTTCACCTGTTACTCTGCTGTCAGTTTGCATTATAGTTTACCCAAACCAATATTTTTGTATACACCAGTCCTGAAATGCCAGGAAAATCAAAGGTAACTAGCTGTGACCAAGGCTACTTGTCACTGGACCTCTACAATCTGTTAACTTCTGAAAACTTGAGTAATAGTATTATTAACAAAACTGACTTATTTTAAAGTAAACATTCCACTGAAGATCTGATAGAGCTTTTGAGATTTAGTTTTCCAAATATCCATATCAAGGAAAGCAAACACCTTAAAAAAACTTCAGCCTTTGTCTAATATTAAATGCAAAACTTGTGATAAAGGATACCTGAAAAATCAGGGTTTGCTCACCTGTTCATTCTCCGTGCCCTCTCCAGTACCTCAAACATATTCTCCTGGAACAAGTCCAATCTTCTATAGCGATTATTTTCAACATTTTTTCGGATAATATCAAAAGTCAGAGGAGGTTTATTTGGGAAGTTGGGATCAACAGCAGGAATCTCAGCTAAGGAGTCACTGTAGCATCTGCCTTCATCATCCTGGTGGCTCATAACAGACACAAAGAGGTTATGGATAAGTTCTTGAATTAGCAAAGTGACATTGGGCACATGAGAATCCTCATCTCCTTCTATTTCTCTCCGAGTTTCAAGCAAAACTTTATGCAGGACTAGGGCATCTTTATAAATCAAAGATTCCGGTTCATTATACGTGCAAGCATTATTGAACATCATGACAAAGTCCTCCACCATGGAGTCGATATCCTGGTATTTATTTGCCATCATATGGCTCCTGATCTTTTCCATGTCCACGGGCTTTTTGATGGTCACGTAGTAGTCAGGGAGCTCGGAGCGGGACGGCAGCCGCAGGAAGATCGCGCTCAGCCGCCGGCCGCGCTTGTCCGTGTAGTTCTTCACGGCCTCGTACACCTCGTTCAGCTTCTGCTGCATTGGAGTCATGTACTTGGATTTTTTAGGAGAAATGCCACTTTTCCTACCTAAGACAACAAAAAGAAAAAAGCAGGTAAAATTACAAAGCTGAGAACTTGCACATTTCTTTGTTTATCTCCAATGCAAACTGCAGAATCGCTTATGGAAGAACCACTCACAACATGGAGCCCATTCTAGGCTCCAGCTTCCTTTATTTTTCATAATTGTATGATTTTTTTTTTTAATGTTCTTCTTGGCAAACACAGAATATGTTGCTCCATGGTCCACCTGGCAAAGGCCTCCTCAGACTTCCGCATGGAAAACATCTTTTCCTACCTAACATCATTAACAAACTCATTCTGGTCTTACAGCTCTACATGAGTTTCTCTCTGCAGCTGTTAAAAATCCCAGGGGTTTTGCTATCACTAAAATTAAGTCTTCAAAACATTACCAGATTCATTTATGACACGTTTATGCCAAACTAGAAAGGCTTATTACAAGTAAAATGTAAATTAAGGCCTCTCATGGGATTATCAAGTTGGCTTTTTGATTAACTCAGGCTCTCTGGTACTGCACTGCACAGGCTCTGCCTGAGAGTTCTCTACACCTGTACTTTACCTAAGAGTTGCACATTTAATTTGTAAGTGTGTGCAGTTATTTTCTTTAAGCCTTTTTTATCCTTCTCAATTTGCTCAGTTCTGAACACATATCAAGGGGACATAAGACTCGAGTAGTAGCACGTTTGTAAGGGCAACAGCTCTAGGAACTGATATGGGAAATTTCGCTTCCATGGTTTTCATGGCTTTCAATAACCTGTCAAACCAGGCTCACTTTTTTTTATCATTCTGTGGAAATCCCAGACATTTAACTGGGGAAACAAAGAGCTCTGCTCAGTTTGAGAAGCACCCTACTTGACTGAGCACATAATGCACCACCTAACATTTGGATAACACCACTCGACTAAATCTCACTCATTCCACCCATTCCCAAGTTTTCTTCCTTCACTCTAAGTTGCTTTTCTTAGAAAACATTATATGCAACAAGTTAAGTCTACTGTATAATACAGACATGCCATTGCTGTCAAGATTTTGAAAATATAATTCTACTTTCCTTGTCAGTGTTAACAATTGTGCAGAACACGTCTATTTGAAAAGGAAGACCTGTTTATCTGCATGGTGTTTTAAGTGTAGAAATGAGACAAAGCAATGCACAAGGTTGTCTTACTTAGCTTTAGTTTAGGGGATGCAACATCATCATCTTCAGCCAAGGGTCCCAGCTCTTTCCTTTTTTCTTTAAGGATCTTTTCCAGCATATGGGCATCATTGTACACCTATTAATCAATAAAGTAATCAAAACCCAACCAAAACAAAGTTTACTGTGTTTAGACTAGTTTAGAACTAGTCCCTAAGGAACATTTAGATGATAGTTTGAAAAAGCTGAAAGCAAATCTGAGTATTTTATTCAAGGTGTACATTTGAGAAATAAGCCCATCTTTTTAATTGACTTACACAGGTGAGCAGAACTGATGACACCATCTAAATCGGGGAGCTACAAATGCTGAATAAATTATACAATTAAGCTGAATTCCTATTTCAAAGACTTCAAAATGGTAAGGTGCAGCTGTCTCATCAACTTCCTCATCAAACCCTTCTGCGGAGTCATGAAAGACCCCCTGAATCCCTTGTGATTCCACCAAGGTACAAAGGACTAAAACAGTCCTGGGTCTTCAAATCCAATCCTGGTGACAAAGTCCTGTGCAGTAGCTGATCAAGTTCCTTATTAGAAACAGCTGGAGGTTTCCTACCACCACCCTGTTTCACATCATCATTCTTGCTGCCTGAGAAGCATCACAATATAGACATACTCAACAAAATACTTGTAAATGAAAACCATATTCCTTTCAGACCCGTTTTGATAAGCTAAACAAGTCAGGTCTTCTAGTCTGAAGACACTCTCCACTCTCCCACACTCTCCACTTCCACGAAAACCAAGCTGGTTTCTTTCTAAGACATCCCTTCTCAAAAGTTCTGAGAATTTCTACTTTAGTTCAATAAACAATAATAATAAATAACGTGAGTAACAGTCAAAGTGAAACCATCCTAATGGAAATCTGTGTTTGCAGAGCACCAGAGAGAAGTGTGGCTGCTGAGCCCAGTGAGTACCTGGGAGCCTTCCTCGTTGTAATGCCTGGCGTTGCGGAACATGAGCTTCATGTCCTCAATCATGGCCTCCTCTGCCGCGTACTTGTCATTACGGATGTTGTGCTCTATCATCTTCAAGTCCATGGGCTCCAGGATAATTTTGTAGTAGTCTGGGTAGTCCTTTTTGGATGGCTTAACCATGAACAGATCACACAGCCGCCTGCCTGTGCCTGGCTCTCGAGCTTCTAGAACCGCATTGTACAAGATCTTCATCCGCTGCTTTCGTATGTTCTTTTTACTGTCAGATTAAGAAGAACACAAAGGAATAGAATAAATGTCAGGGGCTCTTTTCCCCACTTCCAACACTAGTGTCTAAAGGACATTATCCTCTACCATGAAGAAACAACCAGAACCACCTAAACACACACAAGGATTTCAATATCAATACAGTGCACTAGAATTTGCAAATGATGACAGCATTATAACGCAGCCTGATACAGAAACAGTAGGAAACTACTTTTGGAGATGATTGTTCTCTCATCGACCTCAAGTGTTTCATAGAAAAAACCAAATAACTTATTTTCAGAAGTACAAAGGCCAAAAGGAGCTTTGACCACTTCCAAGCTGCAGGAAAAACAGACGAGCCAGGATCAGGCATCTGAATCCAAGAGCTCAGGATCCAGAGTGAACAGGGTAAAAACACCCAGCCAGTACCTTCATGACTACCTCTGCTGAACACAGAATATCAAAGACATGAGCTATTTATCTCAGACTAATTTTGTACATTCTTCAGTATCAGATTAAAAAAAATAAGGACATCAAGGATGTAGTAGAAAGAACTGCTTAAATATATGTCAATCCAAATGAAGTTCGAAGTCAATAAAGCTCACCAAAACTGCAAACCCAGGTAGAAAATGGTATGAGTTAACCCCACAAACTTCACAGTCATCCTGTGTGTAGCTGTTATGGTTGTCTCAAGAAATCTGACAGCACAACCAAGACATAGCTTATCATAAAATAGGACATGGCTCCCTGCACAAATATTGCATGGCCTATAAGCAAACCAGATAAGGGAGAGGAAAATTTATGTCAATAATGCATAATCTCAGGTCAGATACTGTGGCACTCAGAAATACATTCACTACAAAGCACTTTTAAACAGGCTTCCAATCTGCAATCTCCTTAAGACATTCAGGTAGTTATAACTTTAACAGTATTACCTGTATAGACAACAACAACAACCAGTCTTCAATTGCAGAATGTGCAAAACATCCCTGTACAACTTGTAATAAACTAAACTGCAACATAAGATTTTCCATCATCTGGATCTTTTCCTCACATTTAAAATATACCTAATTCAGCATAGTCTCATGCCTCAGATACCTCCTGCTCCTTGGTGAGATTAGCAAAATAACTAATGAAAACTAACAACAAAGAAAACTCAAAATGTATATTCTATATGTTAAAACCTTTTCTTTCTCTATTATCGTCACTGCTGGCAGATGTTGGTTAGTTGTTCACATTAGTAGGTGAGCAATGGTAGAACACAGATATGCTGCCAAATTCCTCGTTTTAATGTTTCCAGGTTTTTATCACTCAGTTCAGTAGAAGTAGGCAAAGCAAAACCAAAGCAGAAATAGCAAAAGGTCTGCCAATACTCAAGATTAGGATCATGCACCTGATAGATAAAAGATAAAACTTTCCTCTGGGTAATTGTTATTTTCTCAATGGGATGAATTTTGCATGGGTTATTAGTTTCATTTTCCAGCAACATTTTGGAATTCCTCTCAGTGCTTCACTTGTGATCAGCAGCATTTACGATCTTCTTTTCCTTCCTATCATTCAGCAAGTGAAACGGATAACAAGTATTGAACTGACGACATCAAAAGCATTTTCAGCTTTTCTTCAGGCATCATTCTGATTTCCCTTGCCTATGAACAAGGGAAATACTTTGTTCCCTTTCCTCTTTCGTTGTTCTTAGATGACAGAGCCTGACAGACTTTTTCCTTTTAAGCATTTCAGTATTGTCTGGCACAAAGTGATCAAAAGCAACATGGGGTCAAAAGGACACTGATGACAATTTGACTTGCTTGATTAGGTTAGTACTTCTTTTTGAATCTGAAGATCATAAAACTAGCAATTTTTGCAATTTGTTCCTTCTTGATTACCTGGTTCTGTGGTCTGTCATTCCTTTCCTCTACATTTCTTCTTCCCAGCATCCCTAGACTGCACCACCCCCTAAATCCATGTTCATATTTTCTCTCCGCAGATTTTTTATGAGTGTACATTGTTGCACTTATTTGATTGTTGTTCAGTGACTCTTTGCTGATGCCCTATTCCTTTCCCTTCCTCCCCCCACAAGTGCTGTTACTTTGACAAAACAAGAAATAAATATCCAGGAAGCTGAACATCATAAGCAACACTGAAGAAAGATGCTGAATTATTTTCACACTGGCTGTTGCTACTACTGCAATATTATTATCAGAAGCTGGCATTTATTTCAAATGATACCATGAGGCAGACTAGAGAAACTTTCCCTTGTTGGGAGTGAAATGCATCACCAGTATTAATTACTATCACTGTAAAGAATACCTTCCAAAAGCTATCATTATGCTCACTAAAAGAGTCTACTGCAAATCCCTGGGAATTTGGTTTATGTTACAGGACCCAAAGTATTCAACCTCTTATAATCAGTTTATCTATTTGTCAGGCTAAAATAAAACAAATCCCCCCCCAAAGAATCCTGAAACCCACTGACAAAATTACCTAATTCAGTGTAATTACAGTGTCCATTTCACTTACCTGAACTGATGTTGACAACTGTCAACTAATAGACCAAAACAGGGAAATAAAAGTCAGCAAATAGTATTGAATTAATTAGCATCAACACTTAATGATGTTTCAGAATTACAAATCCTTACACAAATGCTAAAAATGCATTTGTGGCTTAATATTCTCTTTAACAAAAGGAGATGCAGCAGTGTAATGGTCTGCAGGAATTACAGAAGCACATACCTTTTCCTTTTTGAGCTTCCAGTATCAGATGTAGCAGAAGAAATCATACTGTCCCCATCCTCAATATCATCTCTCCTAGCAAGCTCCTTCTTCTTTGCCTGAAAAAAAAGAGCAAATCCCTGAAGCCAAACTCACTGTTGGACACTTCCAGAACACTATTAAACAGCAGTATAGTTCTTTCTACATGTCAGAACAACTTTTGAGGAACCAATTTGAAAACAATGGCATTTCAGACTGCAGCACTCAGCAGGAACACTTAATGAAATTTGAAGGGTTTTAGCACTATCCAATTACATGCAAACTCTGAAAAACCCCTACATCACCAATTTTCCCACAATTTAATTGGGTTAGGAGTCATAGTAAGGAATAAAGTGACCAAAAGAAATCACAGAAGGCAGCAGGTGTGCTGAAGAAAAATCACCTTATGATGCTCTTCATTCCCATACTTCCCCATAAGCAAGAAAACACTTCTGCAAGTACAGGTCTAGTTAAAAATTCTTTTGGAAAAATATCCATTAGGGAAATAAGTTTACATGGGAAGTTATATCCTTTCACTTGTTCTTCTCCACCTACCTGCATAACCTGCTGCATTTTCAGCACTCTTTTATAGATGGCAGAATTGGGAACATTGTAGCGCTTGGCATTTTCAAACATCAAATTCAGATCAGCCTCCAACTGATCTAAAGTTTCGTATTCATGGTTCTTCAGCTTGGTTCTGCAAAAGAGACACATACTTAGCCAAAAAATTTCCTACTGAAGAAATTCAAACACCAGGAGATCCAACTTATTTTCTTTTATTCAGAATTTGTGAAGTGCTAGTCCTGACTCTTCAGGAAAAAAACAACACAATAACAAAGAATGAGTGGGATCAAGAAAGGCCTTTGACAAATGTCCTATTAAGGATGACAGTCTTCTTGTAAAATACATTGGGAACCTTGTTTATTTTGAAAAGGGAGTAATCAATAGTTAACTCATGTAAGCACAGTTAGCTAGTGAGAGACAGTAAATGTTGATTACAAAAACCTGAGATGCCAAAGTCGCCTTGATCTTGTCAAGATAAAGGGGACAATGATCAGCCTGAAATCGCTTCCAGGAATCTACCTCAACACGACCACCTGCTTACACAGGACATGCATGACATGCATGCTGATATTAATGTTTTCCGAGAAATAATTTGTATAACCATGCTTGTCCAAAAGAATGTGATGCATATTCATGACTTGTACCCTTAATATTGTGTTGTGAGAAGTGCCTGGTGTGCATGTTCGGAGGAGCGATCCCCCCACACCCAGCGCGCTGAATAAAGCAAATACGCGCTTCTTTGACTGTGTCTCAGAAGTGTCTTTTGGCCCGGTTTGGGGCAAATCAAGAGTTGCTGCCAGGGAATTCCCTGGCATGCCTTCCTCCTCAGGTATAAAAAGCCTGACCTGCTTGCCTTGGGGATCATACTTAGCACTACAAAATTTAATAAGTAACACAGCTTTTGTAAGTCTGCCAGGATCTAGCACTTACGTACTTGGGAACTGAACACATTGTCCTGCATCGTTTCCTGACTATTCCTGTGGTTACTTCTAATTACAGAATGACTTTGCCCCAGCAATGTTAAGCTTGCACAGTAACTTCCACACCTGGCACTTTTACCACATGTGAAAGTCATAGCCTTGACAGTATCATGCCTTTCTTTTTAAATAGGATTTTCTTGGTCTCCAGCTCCGAGTTTCATCCTGTTTGAGGTAGGTAATTCTCATCAGTGTGTTGAACATCTGGTTGGAGGGAATGAAGGGGCAGCCAGGTTCATCTCAGCCATGTCCACTGACTGGGCAAGAGATGAGGGGAACAAATGGAAACACAAAATTTCAGCTGAACAGAAGTGTTTTTTACTGTGAGGGTGGTCAAACATTGGCACTGATTGCCCTGGGAGGATGTGGAGTCTCCATCTGTGGAGATAATCAAAACCTGACTGGACACAGACCTGGACACCAGGCTCTGGGTGACCCTGCCATAGCCAAGGGTTGGCCTGGATGGTCTCCCTTCCAGCCTCAGCTATTCTGGGATTCTGTGAACAGCAAGCCAGGAGGAAATTAGGAGAAAACTAAAAGCCATCAGCATGATTACCTCCCACATTCAGGAACAGCTCAGGATCAGCACTCAGCTTAAATCACTGAGGTTCATAACACTCAAAGTGACTGAGAAGCTGGGGTAGGTAAAATGTACATCTCATTAAACCAAAACACTCACACACTCCCGCTGGAAATCATGTTTTATTTTAAAGACTTTTCCTGCATTTAGCACACACAAAACCACCTGAAATACATGCCTAGCTGTAAAATTTGCAACAGCCACACATTTCACAGTTCACTCTGGCAGGACAGCTGAGGCAGCCAGGTGCCAGAGCCAAAGAGGTATGAAACGAGAATGGCAGGCTTCACTCCACCTCCTCCAGCTTTTCTCTAGGACACTGTTGGAGGTTGAGGGAATTTTTCCCCCTTCTGTTGCTAGGGAACACTAACGACTGGGTACTTAAGAGACAGAAGATGCGGCTGGGTTGGGTGAGGAAAGCACCTGGCTGCTGGTAACTTCACTTGTTCTCAGGGCATCGGAGGGGGACGGTGGAGCTGCTGTTTCCCTTTCACTGCGACCGCGGGAGCCCAGCTCTGCTCTGCCTTTTCTTCCTTGCTGGGTGAGCCCTCGTTTGGGAAAGCACGGGATCTCGACCCTCTTCCCCCGTCCCAGAGTGCGCGTCTCCCCGGCTGTGTACGACAGCTGCTACGGGGGAGCCTGGCTGCCACTGACCTGTGCCCCCGCCTGCAGGGACGCCCTGCAGCTTCTGCCACCGCTGTGGAGTTTCTGCCACCTCTCGCTTGCTACCCTGGGCGAGCCAGCCCTGTTGTTCCTTTGCTGCTCTGAGGTTTTTCCCGCCATTATCCACGTGAGGCGCTCACCCGCGCCACAGCGCCCCCTGCTGGCGCAGGCAATCATCGCCTCTGCCCTGCCCGGCCGGGCGCCCCACAGCGCCCCCTGGCGGCCGCGAGGGTCACTGCGGTGAGGGGAGGGCATCGGGCAGCCCAGAGCGGCTGGGGCTGCGCTTCTGCTTTGCTGCTTCTTGTGCCTTGCTACAAACACTGCTAAAGAACTGGCATTCCTTTTCCCATATCTGTGCCCGAGAGACCTTGATTTCAAAGTTATAATAGTGCAGAGGGAAGGGGAGGGGTCACATTCTCTATTCTGAGGGAGGTTCCCACCTTCCTTAGCATACACCTGTCTTTCAAACCAAGACATACACTTAACTTTTCTGTACTCATCTGGAAACAGAATGAGCTCTATTTGTCTACATCTCAAAAGAAACCCCAAACACCAAAAAAACACTACCACAAAAAAAGAAGGAAAAAAACCCCACAAAAAAACAAACACCCCAAACCCCACAACCTCCACCTGTAATGAGTGGCAGTTTTTAATACCTAAAAACATATTAGCAGTATTAGTAAAGGCATGATGCTCCAGTTTCCCCTAAAGCACATCAATTAAGTGTAAATATACATGACTTCAACGCTTTTCAGGTATAGTAAGAAGTGAAGACTACATAGTAATTTAAACAACAGCTGAATTTCAGAATTTGCAGAAAGTTGGACTACTATAAACACGGTACTTTAACTTGTGAGCCTTAAACACTATTTCTAAAAAGCTTGGCTGTCCCTTTTTATTTTCTAAGCTCCCAGGCAGGAAGTCAAGCTACTTTTTTCCACAATTCTTCATACACTTGTGTGGAATTTCTGTGCTGCTCACACAGCCAGATGCAACATTGCCTATGCTGAAAGGAAAGCAGAAATACAGCTGCCTCTCTATGGTAAATTATTTGTTCCATAACTGCTATCAAGGATATTTTTAATGGAAAGTTTCTCCCAAACAAATCTGTTTATACATAATTTGAGCCAATACTTTTAGGTACATTCAGGCACAAAGCTTCCTCACAAATGTCACTGATTCTTCTCAATTTCACTGTTTGTTTTTTTCATCATGTACATTTTGTGCTTTGTTCAAGGCAAGACTTTCTTTGCCACTCACAGAGCTGTACTAAGACATAAGAAGAAATGCTTTAAAGCCACTGACGGAGAGATAACCAATGTGACATCTTTTGTTCCCTAGCACACACAAAACACCCTCTGACAAGATAAAAAAAACCAAAGGCAGCTTTGTTAGTTTCTGATTGAACAAAGACACTGCTCAGTCAACAATTACACTAAGTGTGGCAGATCATATTATAGTGTAACTAAAACGTACAGACCTGTGCATCAGAGTGGATTACAGCGGCATGAGCAGTGGGAGGCTCCAGTGCTCCCTCACTGAAGCTGAAGGACTGGCACTCCTGGGGCGTGGCTTGGGCAGGGCCGGGAGTCCCAATGGCCACTGGGCAGGAGGCGTAGGTCCCCTGAGGCTGGGCAGCACCATTAACGCCTATCAATGCTCTCAGAACTCTACTCATACCCATCAAACTGCCTTATCTCAAGCCACTAAAGAAAGACATTGCTTACTTCACTCAGGTCTTTAATCTGACAGCTGCAGTCTGGCAGCTCACGGGCCTTTCATGGCTCACAGATTTATAAATGGTGAACTGCTGGCTTCAGTCCAGACAATTACATCATCATGAAAATAATTATTCTCCACAATAACACTGTGACCTAGACAGGAGGAATGGAACTGCAACTATTTTCCTACAATACACATTGAAGACTATTAACTTTAAAAACCATGGCAGTAAGAGGTAATCAAGCCATCACGGTCAAGGAAAGAGAAAAATGGGGAGTTCTGCAGAAACTTTCATCTCTGCTGCACACCTGGCCTTCAGAATTATTGATATGGCAATTTTCAGGCACATTACAAATGAAGCTCAATGGAAAATAAACCAAACAGCAGCCATGTATAAAAGATGATCAAAAGACTGATGCAGACTGAGTTGAAACAAGCAGCAACCGGATGTAGAGGAGAGATGGTGCATACACTGCATTAGGTACCAACAACTTGATCACAAGAGAAGATTCTGAAAGTCAATGAAACCCTTGAACAGTTTCACACCAGACATAGTTTGCATTCTGTTTTCTTACCTGATCTGCTGCAATGAAATGGGTGTTTTAATTTGCTGATAATAATCAGGATACTTTTTCTTGGAGGGCAAGTGGAAAAAGGGTTCAGAGATGAGCTGGCCCTGGTTATTCCGGCAACTTCTAACTGTGTCATAAAGCTGGTAAAGAGGATTAGAAGTGTCCATGAAGGAAGTAATGCTCTCAGCTTCAGACTCCCCCTCTTCGTACCGAGCAGCAGCTGCAAAGAGAGAAAGGAAAAACAGGTTCAGATGAGCTCAGCAGGACAACTCACAGTGGGTCTTTTGGTGGACAGAGACCTAAAGCAGAAGAAAAGGAAACCCCCTTTCTGGCAGTCAGATTCACACCTCAGAAAAGAACACAACACAGATCTAATGAGCCTCAAGCTGACAAAAAAAAAAAAAGGCATTTTATCTAGGTATTGCAATTCTTTAGATCATATTAATCACAATTCAATACAAAATTGTGAAGTTAGCAGAAAAAACTGACACTAAAGCTTGACGATACACCTCTAATACATGCAGCAAATGAAGAAGAAATAAATGCCTTACTGTGATAATGTAATTAGCCTAAAAATTCATAGTAAAGTATTTACAAATTCTATAGCAAGCTTTTCTAGCTGTTTCAGGATTAGAGTGAATGAAAGAAATGCTATGAAGAGCTAACATTTACTGTAGCTAAAATTAAGATAAATTACATTACATGAAGCACAGAAACACAACAGGAATGAGAATACACTGGTGGGGGAAATACAGGATGGGAAGCAATGAATGACCAAATCCTTCTACCCTTCTTAGTAACACAAACAGTGCAATTTGTACCTTGCAGACAGACAGAACATAAAATCCACGTGGCTTTGCACATGCTAGTTAAATTATTCACCCCTTTTCCTCTCTGTGAGTGAGTCTGAAGGAGAGCCTGGCAGATGACACACCAAGAAATTCAGCTGCATAAAACACAGTTCCCTAACACCAAGTTTCCAGCTGGCACTTCCATTATTGCACAGAGGAGGCTGGCCCAGTTTCAAGCTCTCTAGCCACGTTCAGTAAAGACATAGAAACGGTGACAAAGCCAGGGGACACTTGGACTGTAACAACACAATGCTGTCATTGCTCCTCTGCAGGCTGACATCAGATCTATGTCAGTGTGTGACATGTGGGACCTACCAGGGTCAGAGGCAAAGCTAAAACACCAGCAGGCATCAGCAGATGTGCAAACATGCAATGGAACTGTTCACTACTGTTTTGGAGAGACACTCAAAATTATCTTACAATGATACCAATCAGCATCATTTAATGGCCCAGCATCTATTACAGCACAGCCAGCAAAGCAGGAGCTGGCCAGAGTAACTCCAGTAGAAACAAACCATTGGAGCTATCACTGCAATCAGGTGAAGTTTCGAAAATAGATTATGGTTTAGTTTAGTCAAACAGTTTGGTTTGTTTACTCAAATTGTTCAGTTCTTAGTGCTCCACTAAAAAGCAAGAAACAAATACAAAAAGCAGAATAACTTGTTTTTATGAAAGAGAAAAATTAAGGTATTAGTCAAGTATTTGCTGTTCCCTCATACGTGTGAGCCAGCAACAAAACAGTTGAATATCCTAAATAAGAAATGTTCTTTCTTTGTATTTAAAGCAGAACACAAGGCATTCCCTAGAAAGAAATCTAAGTAAATCAGCTTTAAATTAGTAATTTTAAAATGTACTAAAATTAAAGCATTTACGTATTACAGTTTTACTGTATTTTTATATTTACATAATATACAGTTATAAACATTTTCATTATTATGTGTATGTTCTTTAAAAGTGATGTGTAAACATCAGATATGCTTACATATTCAGAAAATTATAATGATCTCCAAATATGAAGCCTGCTATATTAAGAGCCAAAGAAGAATATGTTATTCAGACTAGAAGATTAGAAAACTCATATTTTTGTTACAGAACAAACAACCTAATGCAAGACTGTACATTCTTTAATGTGCAGTAGCACCAGGTCCCACATCCCCAGCAAGCACTGGCAGAGGAGGGGGACGGGCAGTTATTGCTCTTTCATGCTGCTGTCACCACAACTACAGTTCGCAGATACCACCAAAACCCCCATGGTCTCCTTTGTGGTCCCAAAGGACCCAAGCAACAATGCTCAATGTCCAGCTGAAGACAGTTGCTTGTACAACCAAAAGCAGCATTCAGTCTTAAGCTGTCTTTAAATGATACAGTAAACCCCAAAATATCCTTGTTTACAAAACTAAATACATGTAAGTAATACATAATCACCACCCATATCTGCCTTTATGGACTTATCATGAGGAGAAAGGGAGTTGCTGAAGCTGCTCACATGCTTGCACACTGGAGCTGGAAATGTTCTACAAGCTCCATCACACCAAAACACCCTCTGCAGCTGTCAGGATAAACTCTCAGTTGGAAACTGATACTGTTCATTGCTTAGGCAACAGCTACAACCAAAGAAGCTCTTAAGATTCAGCTCTGTGCTTCAAGAAGGAGAGAGTTTTATTAATGTTCAGTCATGCAGCCCCATTCTCATTTATTCTAACAAGTGGTAGAGGACAAAAAA